>SJYW01050638.1:402109-428651 GCA_006410735.1 Raphicerus campestris
AATATATATATATGTATATGAAGAAGGACATATATATATAAATATATATATATATAAACACACACACACACACACACACACACACACACACACACACCCTTATGGCTTATTCATGTTGATGTATGGCAGAAACCATTACATTATTGCAAAGTAATTATCTTCCAATTAAAATAAAAAATTTAAAAAACATACAGTGATGACTTACATAGCTTACTTCCTGCTAGGCACAATTTTTGTATTTGACTAATGTAACTAGAGGGTCTCGTCTAAGATAAGCTTAAACACTGGAAACTGTGCCACTTTTGCTTTCATCTGATAACTTTAAATAAAAGGAAGAATGTACTGTAAGGATGGGTGGGACAATGACTAGTACATGGAAATACAGGCATTCAGCATTGAACACAACAACTTGATAAAGGGTATGTTTATTTTCCTTAATATGATATGTAAGTTAAGAAATTTATCAACTACAGAATACCTTGGGGATGCAGTTATGGAATTTGGACAGAAAAAAAAAAGATTAACCTGAAAGACTCTTAGGTATTGCTTATGCTTCTTGATTCATCTACTAGAAGGAACTAAACTCTTTGAGTTTGTTGGCTTATGATAAACATTTAACTTCTAATTTTGGAATTGAGGGCCCAGATTTTCCTTTCTTAATAAACCTATTGGAAATGGTAGACAACACCTATTATTTCTATGTGACAGGCATAACTTTTAAACATTTCTGGTAATACTACCCCATCTTCCTGGATTACTAATTTTTCCACACATTTTGTATGGTTTTGCGGGGGTGGGGGGTATCTTCTAGTCATAGAATCCCCTTCCCAAGTTGTAGGATGAGAATGTGGCCAGACGCATGGTGTAGTAGTTTAGTCATTTAGTCACATCTGACTCTTTGTGATCCCATGGACTGTAGCCCACCAAGCTCCAGTCTCCTTGGAATTCTCCAGGCAAGAATGTGGATTCCTTACCTCTGAGTCACCAGGGAAGCCCTGACCAGATATATATAATCAAGTTATTCCATCTCTTGGCCCCAATGATTGTATCAGGAAGTGTGTAGTTTCCTCGGTTCTGTCTCACCGCAGCAAAGATTTGAAATGGTGGACTGGTGTCACAGCTCGGTATAGCTCAGTTTTATTTAGCAGGCAAAGGATATTACATCCTCAAGGTGTGAGGGCAGGCCAACCCAAAAGGAGAGACCTCAATCGTCTTTGTCTCCTCCTTTTATACATTTGACTCCTCCCTGCCTTGAGCCTACCCTATACAAATTGGCTGGCCAAGAAGGGGTGTGTTTTTTTCACCTGAAGTTCTCACTCCCGTCCATGGATTTTCTTTTGTTCCGTTTTCGCAGGCTTTTCCCTTTCTTTGTCTTTTAGCCACCACCATTTTGGACTTCTTTTTCCTATTCTAACTACCTAACAATTGGACTAAGAAGTGAGCATATGATTCAAACAGAATCATCAGACTATTTTCCTGGAATTTTACATATGAACAGTAAGGAAGAGAATTTTTCTTCTCTTTCTCTTTCAAACGAGACTCACTGTCCTGGTATAATTTCAACCTAGAAATGGCAAAAACTGTCCACTTCCTCCTGCAGGCTTCTCAACCCAACATGAGTAAGAAATTAGCCCAACACCCATAGAAAATCAGATAGAAGAGATAGTGAATCTGAGGGGAATTCTTCTGAGTTGCCAAAATATCATGGAGTTCAGGACGAGCTTGTACCTGATATTGGTTGGTTTGGAGGCAAGAGTGATACATGTCTGGGGCCCGAGTTGCTGTCAGAGGAATGCATAGCAAACCAAGTGGTACTGGATGAGGCATAAATTGACTTGACTTGTAGCAAAACAATATTGATAGCAAGAAGGTGTAATTCAAGTCTTCATATGTGTTTTCTCTATCATTGGATACGTGAGCCAATTTTGTTTTCACAATCCATCAATAAGGAACAATTCCTTGTATTAAACATTCTCCATTATCATTTTTTAAGCACATACACTGAAAGTCATACGAAGAAAAGAATTTTTTGTGTGGAAATGGCCCAACACTAATCTTATTCCTTCATGTAATACTGTGAGTTGGAAATGGAAGAACATTAATCTCCCTGCTTTCAAATACAGAAAGTGTGTTTGTGGAGAATGGTGTCTTGGTATATAGCTGTGTAGAGAGAAAAGGGGTCACCTTTTGGATATATTGATTCTTTGAGAAGATTAATTTTTCAAAATATTTAAATTAGCTTTTCCAGTAGGACCATGTTCCTTACAGTGGTGAAACACAATGAAAAGAGACTCAAGTTATTTTCAAAATGTTTCAATAGCAGTTCATTCACTGAGACTAAAAGAGCATTAACAAAGAATAAAATATGTTGGGCCTTGGTTGCCAGATTATTACCAGCCTTTTGTGTGACTTCAGTCCTTACTTTTTCCTTGGACTCATTTTTGTCAGTGTAACAGAGGTTACTGAAGGAGACACACTTACACTCAGGGTGGCTCAGATCATGAACTCCTTATTGCCGAATTCAGACTTAAATTGAAGAAAGTAGGGAAAACCACTAGACCATTCAGGTATGACCTAAATCAAATCCCTTATGAACATACAGAGGAAGTGACAAATAGATTCAAGGGATTAGACCTGATAGACAAAGTGCCTGACGAACTCTGGATGGAGGTTCCTGACATGGTACAGGAAGCAGTGATCAAGACAATCCCCAAGAAAAAGAAATGCAAAAGGGCAAAATGGTTGTTTGGGGAGGCCTTACAAACAGCTGAGAAAAGAAGACACACTAAAGGCAAAGGAGAAAGGGAAAGACATACCCATTCTGAATGCAGAGTTCCAAACAATAGCAAGGAGAAATAAGAAAGCCTTCCTCAGTGATCAGTGCAGAGAAACAGAGGAAAACAGTAGAATGGGAAAGACTAGAGACCTCTTCAAGAAAATTAGAAATGTAAAGGGAACATTTCATGCAAAGATGGGAACAATAAAGGACCCAAGTTGTAGGGACCTAACAGAAGCAGACAAGATTAAGAAGAGGTAACAAGAATACACAGAAGAACTATACAAAAAAGATCTTCATACCCAGATAACCATGATGGTGTGATCATTCACCTAGAGCCCTACATCCTAGAATGTGAAGTCAAGTGGGCCTTAGGAAGCATCACTACGAACAAAGCTTGTGGAGGTAATGAAATTCCATTTGAGTTATTTCAAATCCTGAAAGATGATGCTGTGAAAGTGCTGCACTCAGAATATCAGCAAATTTGGAAAACTCAGCAGTGGCCACATAATGGAAAAGGTCAGTTTTCATTCCAATCCCAAAGAAAAGCAATGCCAAAGAATGTTCAAACTACCACACAAGTATACTCATCTCACACGCTAGCAAAGTAATGCTCAAAATTCTCCAAGCCAGGCTTCAGCAATATGTGAACCGTAAACTTCCACATGTTCAAGCTGGATTTAGAAAAGGTAGAGGAACCAGAGATCAAATTGTCAACATCTGTTGGATCATCAAAAAAACAAGAGAGTTCCAGAAAAACATCTACTTCTGCTTTATTGTCTATACCAAAGCCTTTGACTGTGTGGATTACAATAAACTGTGGAAAATTCTTCAAGAGATGGCTGCTGCTGCTACTAAGTCACTTTAGTCATGTCTGACTCTGTGTGACCGCATAGACGGCAGCCCACCAGGCTCTTTCTTCCCTGGGATTCTCCAGGCAAGAACACTGGAATGGGCTGCCATTTTCAGAAAATCTTACCCGCCTGCTGAGAAATCTGTATGCAGGTCAGGAAGCAACAGTTAGAACTGGACATGAAACAACAGACTGGTTCCAAATCAGGAAAGGAGTAAATCAAGGCTGTATATTGTAACTCTGCTTATTTAACTTCTGTGCAGAGTACATTATGCAAAATGCCAGGCTGGATGATGCACAAGCTGGAACCAAGATTGCTGGGAAAAATATCAATAACCTCAGAAATGCAGATGACACCACCATGGCAGAAAGCAAAGTAGAATTAAGGAGCTTCTTGATGAAATGAAAGAAGACAGGGAAAAAGCTGGCTTAAAACTCAACATTCAGAAAACTAAGATCCTGGCATCCAGTCCCATCACTTCATGGCAAATAGATGGGGAAACAATGAAAACACTGACAGCCTTTGTTTTTGGAGGTTCCAAAATCACTGCAGATGGTGACTGCAGCCAGGAAATTAAAGGATGCTTGCTCCTTGGAAGAAAAGCCTTGACCAATGTAGAGAGCATACTAAGGAGCTTAGACATTACTTTGCCAACAAAGTTCTGTCCAGTCAAAGCTATGGTTTTCCCAGTAGTCACGTATTGATGTGAGAGTTGGACTCTAAAGAAAGCTGAGTGCTCAAGAATTGATGCTTTTGATCAGTGCTGTTGGGAAAGACTCTTGTGAGTCCCTTGGACTGCAAAGAGATCCAACCAGTCAGTCCTAAAGGAAATCAGTTCTGAATATTCATTGGAATGACTGCTATTGAAGCTGAAACTCCAATATTTTGGCCACTTGATGCGAAAAACAGACTCCTTGGAAAAGACCCTGAAGGCAGGAGGAGAAGGGGACGACAGAAGATGAGCTGGTTGGATGGCATCACTGATTTGATGGAAATGTGTTTGAGTAAACTCTGGGAGTTGGTGATTTAGAGCGAAGCCTAGCGGGCTGCAGTCCATGGGGTCGCAAAGAGTTGGACAGGACTGAGCAACTGAAATGACCTGACANGCCACTTGATGCGAAAAACAGACTCCTTGGAAAAGACCCTGAAGGCAGGAGGAGAAGGGGATGACAGAAGATGAGATGGTTGGATGGCATCACTGATTTGATGGAAATGTGTTTGAGTAAACTCCGGGAGCTGGTGATATAGAGCGAAGCCTAGCGGGCTGCAGTCCATGGGGTCGCAAAGAGTTGGACAGGACTGAGCAACTGAAATGACCTGATAGGGGAGGGTTTTGTTCTAGAATTTTGTGCAGAACTATCAGAGTTTTAGAAAGTGTGTAGTGCATGATATTTGGTCCTGAAATTTGGACTAATTTTGAGTTACACAGTAGTTTTTCTTCAGCTGAAGAGCAGGTTAAAAGCAGTTAAAAATCTGGAAAAACCAGATTTCCCTCTGGTTCTAGATAAAAGTATTAAAGCAATCACAAAGAAGAAGTGGGAGGGGCATAAGATAAGGTAATCACAAAACAACTAACAGGAAAGCAATGAAGTCACCATTTCAGTGGTAGATAGAGGATCAGAAGGAGAATGTCCTTGTTGCCATTTCTCAGTGTGTGGACAATGAGCAGTCTTAAAAGGGGAGGCAGTTTCTGTCTTGAGATTTCATTTATAACTTAATTATGTGTTCTACAATAAATTCCTTTTACAGTAATGTTAATTGAGAATGAATGCGGTTATTACTTACATTTTGATCTTGTATTACTTCAGTAACTTCTTATAAATCAGCCTTTTTAGATGCAAATAGAAAGTACTTCCAAATTTTAACCTGGAAAGGGCAAACTCTTTAGCAAAAAGAGAGAAGGTGAGCAATCTTCATAAATTGCCATATATGACTCATTCTCTTATGAGGTTGAGAATGGTCCTGGTGATTATTAAGATAATTAGAGCCATCAGATTTTGCCATACTTTGCTCTGATGGTATAATTTGTAGAGTCTTTTAACTAATTAGATACTGTTTATATGGAATGGTTGTGAACTGGGGGAAAAAAAAATGATCCCTACATTACTGAAATTCACAGATCCCTCATTTGTCAAAGGAAGAAGAAGGAATGTATTCTGTTTGTGAAGTCGTGAAGTCGCTCAGTTGTGTCTGACTCTTTGCGACCCCATGGACTATAGCCCACCAGGCTCCTCCATCCATGGGATTCTCCAGACAAGAATACTGGAGTGGGTTGCCATTTCCTTCTCCAGGGGATCTTCCCGACCCAGGGATCGAACCCAGATCTCCTGCATTGCAGGCAGATGCTTTAACCTCTGTTTGTGGCCACCTTCAAATGAGGGAAGAGGTAATCTAAACACAAAAAGTGTTCAAACTGTGGTGCTATGAAATCATCTTAATTCTTGTTCAGATTGGGAAGGAAGAATGAACCAGGTGAGAAGAGACAAAGGCAGAACATTCTGGGGCTTCCCTGGTAGTCCAGTGGTAAAGAATCTGTCTGCCAAGGCAGGGGGCAGAGGTTCAATCCCTGCTCCGGGAAGATGCCACCTACCTGAGGGCAACAAAGCCCATCGACTGCTGAAGCCCCTGTGCCTGGAACCTGTGCACCAGACAAGAGAAGCCAGCACAGTGAGAAGTTTCCACACTACAGCTAGAGCCTCCACTCTCCACAACCAGAAAAAGCTCACACAGCGATGAAGACCCAGCCCAGCCAAATACAGAGAAAGGAAGAAATCTTTAAGGACAAAAAAGAGGCAGAATATTCCACTCTAGCTCAGAGATGTTGTGCTGATCCTTAGCAAATCATTTAGCAAGAAGCTATCTACAGAAGTAGGGCTTCCTGGGTGGCTCAGGCCACAAAGAATCTGCCTGCAATGTAGGAGGCCAGGGTTCAGTCTCTGGGTTGGGAAGATCCCCTGGAGAAGGGAACGGCAACCCACTCCAGTATTCTTACCTGGAGAATTCCATGGACAGAGGGGCCTGGAGGGCTACAGTCCATAGCGTTGCAAAGAGTTAGACACATCTGAGTGACTAACATACTTATCTACAGAAGTGGCAATTTTTCTATTCTTTCTGATCAGTATCCGCCCCCTCCTCCTTTCCCACACATAGCATACACCCACTCCTGCTGAAATTGAGGTCAGTAATTTCAGATTGTCATCACATCCTATCAGAGTTACTGTTACACAAGCAATTTTTATCATCTTCAGTGCTCCTCTCTCTCTCTTCTGGGCCTCATTTTCTCCTGCCTGAATATGCATAAATTTTCTTGTTGCTCCAAGAGTCTGCCTGTCCCCAAGAGTCTTACCTGTGGCAGAAGTCTTTAAAACTTAGATCTCACCAAACCCCTTTTTTCAACCTTGCATTGCTTTCCATTCTTCATACAGTGACATCCAAAGTCCTCGTTTGAGTCTGCAGGGCCCTGCATGTCCTCGTTTTTCCACGTCTCCCTTTGCTCACTGACCCTCTCCCTGTTCCTGCAGACAAGGGGCCTGTTCCTCCCTGGGGGTATTTGTACTGGCTGCTTCCTCTCTCTGGAATGTTTCTCTCCTGGATCTCACATGGTGGATGATTTCTACTTATTCACTACTTGCTTGCTTGCTAAGTCACTTCAGTCATGTCCAGCTCTTTGTGACACCCTGTGCTATAGCCCGCCAGGCTCCTCTGTCCATGGGACTGTCCAGGCAAGAATACTGGAGTGGGCTCCCATGCCCTCCTCCAGGCGATCTTTCCAAGCCAGGATTGAACCATGTCTCTGATGTCTCCTGCATTGGCCGCCGTGTTCTTTGCTGCTGGTGCTACTTGGGAAGCCCCTAGTTATTCATTTCTCCCCTCAAATTCTACCCCTTCAGTTAGGCTTTCTCCACCACCATATATGAAAGTGGTACTTACCCCAGGTTCTCCTTGTCCTGGCATCATGATTTCTTGTCTCTGTACTATCTATCACTGTCTAAAATTTTCTCACTTTTTAGGGGTTTAGTATCTGTTCCTAGGAAATGTTTATTGGACTAGTGAATTATCTTAAAGGTAGAAGCAAACTGCATAGGCCATCATTCACAAAACATTGGAGTCTGAAAAAGAGATGAGCAGAACCTTCGTGGATGCAGTATGTGGAGGAAAAGGCATTGAACCCACGTGGCCTCTCCCTCCCACACACCGCCTTGAACTCCATCAGCAGAGTTTGAACAGCATAGCAATAGACCGCTGGTCACGGTGCGGAAGGGGCGGCTTGGTACATTTCCATTGTTGTCCACTCAGGTCCAAAACTTAGCTGGTCATCCGCCCATGAATCAGGTCTCTCTCGCTTGCTTATGCTTTGTAGATGAGCTGTAAGTAGGCGGCATGGTGTAAAAGCATTCTGTTAGCAACTGAATGTGTCTTAACAAGAGACCTGGCTTCTTTCAAGTCCTGCAGAGGCTCCGACCTAGAATCCCATTTGGCACCTCGTTATGTCCCAGGCCCCGCTTCCAAGGGGAGGTCATTATTTCAGCCTGTAATCCGACATAAAGGCTTCCCATTTTTCAGTTACATAAAGTAATGTACCACACATCTCAGCATCAGACATCAGGATTAACATTGACAAGGCTTCTGCTAAAATGTTCTTCTAGGCAGCATCTCCAAGTGAATAGAATAGCGAGCGTGTCTGCACAATGATTCTTGCTTCATGGGGAGAAGGATTTATGTTTAAATACTATTAACATTTTAACTGTGACAGCCATGGTTTAAAAGAATTGTATTTTAATAAAAGATTGAATGCATTTCTTTGATAGTACTAATCCTATATTATTAATTTTTTTTATGCTTTTACTTTTGATAACCCAACTAACTAGTTTGGAGAATGTCATTTCTTCCTTGCTTTAATTTTTTTTTAAGGAAATTGCACTATTAAGATAAAGTGAAGAGTTTGGAAATGGGGAACTGTCTATTTGACTTAGAGTGTAGGAGGCAGAAATGGGCAGTTTTCAATTTAAGCTGCACATTGAACATTAATTAGCAGCGATAGTAGTACTAGTACAACTAATGATGAGCCCGCAGCCCTGACCCCCTGGGCAGTGGCAGCCTTGATGGTGTAGGAATTGCTCTGGGGAGGATGGAAGAATCGGGACTCCCTTCTAAATGAAGAGCATGTAGAATTTTTTTCTCCATCACATGACTTTAGAAGTGCCTCTCTGAGTGGAAGTTAAGCCCACGCCTCATACCCTGTCTGCCTTCTTCTCCACCTAGAGCAGCAGTGCTGGCTAGAGGGTCCTATTGTTTGCAGAGAGGAGATGAATGAGTGCATGAGGGTATAGTTCCTGGGAGCAGAGAATGTACTAGTCATATTAATCTATCCAGGGCCACGGAGTATGAGGCTGTAGGTTATCCACTGTATCAGTCAGAATGGGCTACAGATGCCATAGTAGCAAACAGCCTCAGTATATAAATAGTAGGATTATTTCTACTGTGTGCCGCAAATCCTTTGCAGATTAGTTGGGCATACTTTAATATGTCTCTTTCCCTTTGGGAATGTAGGCAGAATGATGCTCTCCTATCTGGGGAATTGCTGGCAACTATGGCAAAGGAAACGACTATGGTAATGCTTCTTTTTTTGTTGTTGTTGTTAATATTTATTGATTTAGCTGCATTCAGTCTTAGTTGCAACATGCAAAATCTTCATTGTCATGTGGGATCTTTCATCGTGGCTCATTGACTCTTCCATTGTGGCTTGTGGGCTCAATAGTTGCAGCGTTCAGGCTTAGTTATTCCAAGACATGTGGGACCTTAGTTTCCTGAGCCGAGATCAAATCTGCTTCCCCTGCACAGTATGTCCCCTGGAAGGATATTCTTAACCACTGGACCACCAGGGAAGTCCCAGTGATGCTTTCAGGGAAGTCCCAGGGAAGTTCCCATTATCAGGAAGTTAATGATAACTCTTGAAGGTCATACCTCTAAGTAGCTCATTTCTGCTTTTGTTCATTGGGCACAGCAAGCCACAGGGCCTTACCTGATTTCATGGGAACAGGGAGGTGTGATCCTTTCACTCACAGGAAGGAGGAAAACCTGAAATATTAGTGTATAGCTTTTATGACTATCGCTGGCACCCTGCTGATGGGTGGGTACACAGGAGTTGAATTCCAGTTCACATTCCTTTTGATAAGCAGCAAGTCCTGACTTAGGGCTTGATCTGCATCAAGTAAGGACCACCTTTGTCTAATTTATAGAAAGTTGCCTCATGGGTAGCAGCAGTCCAGCACCTCAGATAAATAATCCATTTTTGCCTTATGGATGATGGTGGTAGTCTTCATTTATTCTTATTCTTTGTTCATCCCATTCAGAAGAGATGATGGAGTCCTCCGTCTGTGTTAGACACAGGGAATAGAGCTGTGGATAATCAAATGTGGCCTTTGGGCCCTTTGAGTTTATGGCTTCTCAGAGAAGACAGATAATGAAAAAAGAAATAGTTAGAAATGTGATGAAGGATAAAGGAAGGAGATGTGTAGGGGGCTATGGGGTCATCCAACAGTAAACAAGTTATACATATAAGCATTCTAACTTCTTATGCAGTGTCTTGACTTTTCAAAACCAATAACAGTTTTGAGTCCTTTAAGCAGATAATTAGACAAAGGCAGAGATAAGTGATACTACTTGGTCCTTAAGAGACTGATGAGCACCAGAAGAGTCTAAGCAGTGATGTGCATCTCAAAGCAGGTCTTTTTATTTATTTAGTTATTTGTACTTGGAGGGTAATTGCTTTACAGTGCTGCGTTGGTTTCTGCCCGCATGAAGCACCACAAGTATACATTTGCTGCCTCCCTCTTGAACCTCCCTCCCACCTCCCACCCCATGCCGCCCCTCTAGGTTGTCACAGAGCACTGGATTGAGCTCGCTGTATCATATAGCAACTTCCGTGACAAGTTGGGAGCTACCATGCTTTACACAGGGTGTATGTTTCAGTTCTACTCTGGCAATTTGATCCACCCTCTCCTTCCCTCTCTGTGTCCACCAGTATGTTCTCTATGTCTGTGTTTCTTGAAATGGACATCTGATGGTCTCACTGATGCTTGCTTAGACTTTATCCTGGAAAGAGAAGGGGTGGGGGGTGGGGGAGGAGACAGGCAGACACTGCGTTCATTGGCTTAGAATCAAATGTTGACCCAGGCTTCTGAGCATTTCCGTGTAAAAGGACCCCTTGCCCACGGCACCTGGACCTTGACATTCCACTAGACATTGATATTGGGTTCCATCTCGAATCATGCCATTCTGCTTGAGGGTTTTCNTCCCTACATTACTGAAATTCACAGATCCCTCATTTGTCAAAGGAAGAAGAAAGAATGTATTCTGTTTGTGAAGTCGTGAAGTCGCTCAGTTGTGTCTGACTCTTTGCGACCCCATGGACTATAGCCCACCAGGCTCCTCCATCCATGGGATTCTCCAGACAAGAATACTGGAGTGGGTTGCCATTTCCTTCTCCAGGGGATCTTCCCGACCCAGGGATCGAACCCAGATCTCCTGCATTGCAGGCAGATGCTTTAACCTCTGTTTGTGGCCACCTTCAAATGAGGGAAGAGGTAATCTAAACACAAAAAGTGTTCAAACTGTGGTGCTATGAAATCATCTTAATTCTTGTTCAGATTGGGAAGGAAGAATGAACCAGGTGAGAAGAGACAAAGGCAGAACATTCTGGGGCTTCCCTGGTAGTCCAGTGGTAAAGAATCTGTCTGCCAAGGCAGGGGGCAGAGGTTCAATCCCTGCTCCGGGAAGATGCCACCTACCTGAGGGCAACAAAGCCCATCGACTGCTGAAGCCCCTGTGCCTGGAACCTGTGCACCAGACAAGAGAAGCCAGCACAGTGAGAAGTTTCCACACTACAGCTAGAGCCTCCACTCTCCACAACCAGAAAAAGCTCACACAGCGATGAAGACCCAGCCCAGCCAAATACAGAGAAAGGAAGAAATCTTTAAGGACAAAAAAGAGGCAGAATATTACACTCTAGCTCAGAGATGTTGTGCTGATCCTTAGCAAATCATTTAGCAAGAAGCTATCTACAGAAGTAGGGCTTCCTGGGTGGCTCAGGCCACAAAGAATCTGCCTGCAATGTAGGAGGCCAGGGTTCAGTCTCTGGGTTGGGAAGATCCCCTGGAGAAGGGAACGGCAACCCACTCCAGTATTCTTACCTGGAGAATTCCATGGATAGAGGGGCCTGGAGGGCTACAGTCCATAGCGTTGCAAAGAGTTAGACACATCTGAGTGACTAACATACTTATCTACAGAAGTGGCAATTTTTCTATTCTTTCTGATCAGTATCCGCCCCCTCCTCCTTTCCCACACATAGCATACGCCCACTCCTGCTGAAATTGAGGTCAGTAATTTCAGATTGTCATCACATCCTATCAGAGTTACTGTTACACAAGCAATTTTTATCATCTTCAGTGCTCCTCTCTCTCTCTTCTGGGCCTCATTTTCTCCTGCCTGAATATGCATAAATTTTCTTGTTGCTCCAAGAGTCTGCCTGTCCCCAAGAGTCTTACCTGTGGCAGAAGTCTTTAAAACTTATATCTCACCAAACCCCTTTTTTCAACCTTGCATTGCTTTCCATTCTTCATACAGTGACATCCAAAGTCCTCGTTTGAGTCTGCAGGGCCCTGCATGTCCTCGTTTTTCCACGTCTCCCTTTGCTCACTGACCCTCTCCCTGTTCCTGCAGACAAGGGGCCTGTTCCTCCCTGGGGGTATTTGTACTGGCTGCTTCCTCTCTCTGGAATGTTTCTCTCCTGGATCTCACATGGTGGATGATTTCTACTTATTCACTACTTGCTTGCTTGCTAAGTCACTTCAGTCATGTCCAGCTCTTTGTGACACCCTGTGCTATAGCCCGCCAGGCTCCTCTGTCCATGGGACTGTCCAGGCAAGAATACTGGAGTGGGCTCCCATGCCCTCCTCCAGGCGATCTTTCCAAGCCAGGATTGAACCATGTCTCTGATGTCTCCTGCATTGGCCGCCGTGTTCTTTGCTGCTGGTGCTACTTGGGAAGCCCCTAGTTATTCATTTCTCCCCTCAAATTCTACCCCTTCAGTTAGGCTTTCTCCACCACCATATATGAAAGTGGTACTTACCCCAGGTTCTCCTTGTCCTGGCATCATGATTTCTTGTCTCTGTACTATCTATCACTGTCTAAAATTTTCTCACTTTTTAGGGGTTTAGTATCTGTTCCTAGGAAATGTTTATTGGACTAGTGAATTATCTTAAAGGTAGAAGCAAACTGCATAGGCCATCATTCACAAAACATTGGAGTCTGAAAAAGAGATGAGCAGAACCTTCGTGGATGCAGTATGTGGAGGAAAAGGCATTGAACCCACGTGGCCTCTCCCTCCCACACACCGCCTTGAACTCCATCAGCAGAGTTTGAACAGCATAGCAATAGACCGCTGGTCACGGTGCGGAAGGGGCGGCTTGGTACATTTCCATTGTTGTCCACTCAGGTCCAAAACTTAGCTGGTCATCCGCCCATGAATCAGGTCTCTCTCGCTTGCTTATGCTTTGTAGATGAGCTGTAAGTAGGCGGCATGGTGTAAAAGCATTCTGTTAGCAACTGAATGTGTCTTAACAAGAGACCTGGCTTCTTTCAAGTCCNAGTCTTTCATTGTCTTACATTTCCCTATAGGATGACTTTCTACATGGATCTTTCAAGATTTCTTCATGATTAGAGTCAAGTCATGTACTCTTGCATAAATTCCTAGCAGGAGTTGTGCAGTAATGATACTGAGTAATGATGCTTCTCTCACTGTACAGCATTGGAAGACAGACTACAATTACCAGTCCCCTCAGTTGGTCATCAAGTGTAGTTGGTGTCTGCCAGGTTTCCTCATCATTTCTTAAGCATGTCTTTACTTTCTGGTACCACATGAGAAGTTCCTGGATCATCTTATACTTTCCCTGTCCAGCCTTGGAACACTCATTTCTCCAAGCAGCTTTGATTCCTTTTAGTGCAAGAGGGTTTTAGAGACCAGAATCTCAGTTCTTAGTGTGCTCAGGGCTCCTGGGATATCATTGCTATGGTGCAGAGCTAGAAGATATATGCATATATGTTTACCCATACATGTATCATTATTTATGTATGTGTATGAATATGCATGTGTTTACATATACTTCTTGTCATGCTTTTATACCAAATCAGATCTCCTTTCCATTTCCTTGTGTTCAGATTCCTTCTCAGACAGTGAGAAGCCTGGCTCTCATTCTCCTCAACATATATACTCATTTGTTCAGTGTAAGGATGCTCCTAAATGTTCTGCCATTCTTCCCTCTGCTCTCATCCTCTCTACTCTGCTTCCTGAGACACCGCGCACACCACTGCCCCACTGTATGCAACATCCCCTCCTTACACTGCCGCTCCAGCTACCCATGCTGCCCTCTNCTCTGCTCTCATCCTCTCTACTCTGCTTCCTGAGACACCGCGCACACCACTGCCCCACTGTACGCAACATCCCCTCCTTACACTGCCGCTCCAGCTACCCATGCTGCCCTCTCACTCACCAAATACCCCTCCCTCTCCCCACCCACCTCCTAAGAGGCTGTCATCTCTCTCCAGGACGGAAAGGAGCAGGCAGGTGGGAAATGAAGGAAAGGGAAGATCACTATGCCTTTTCACTGATGGATGAGTTTGAGACTCTCCCATATGTTTTCCACAACACACATGCATTTGTGTTTAATGAACAAATCTTTCTTCTCTACCCACTTACTTTCCTTTACTCTCTCAGCATTACCTACCTCTCTCCAAGGCTGTGTCTCAGTGTAGTTGAAAATAGAACTCATTTGAGAATATTCACTGAGCCAACTGGGCATAAAGCTCTTACCCTGGAGAAAATGAAGAAAGCTGGATGGTTTGGGTGGTGGTGTCAGGGGACTAGCAGCTGGGACCCAGAGATTTAGCTCAAGACCTTTCTGTCTCCAGGCTTAATACTGTCATTCACCATATTGTTTTATCAAAGCTCTTTGAAAATATGTTAACATTCAGTTTCCAGTATCACTTTGGACATAAAATGGTGAGAAACTAACTCATTCTTGTTGTTTTCCCTTCCAAAGAACCAGTACTGCAAAGGCACACGTAAAGCCTCTTAAGATACAAAGCAAGCACCTTGCAGGGCATAATAATAAATTGTGTCACTGTGTAATCTTTAACAGGGGTCGTGTTTTCCACACTCATAGAGCAAATTGATTCTTGAATCTTTGTTAGTTTGCTGTGTCTAATCGATGGGCGAATTTCTCTGGGGGAAGAACAGAGTGGAACACTGTATTTCCTCGACTAATTTTTCAAGCCAGCTGAGTCCCCAAGCCTCATAAGTTTCCTGCCATTCATGTTTTCCTTCAATTAAGAACTCTCATTCATTTTCCTAGATTGCTTGTTTATCTAAATAATCTTTTCCTAGGAAAATATGAAATGTGTTATTGGCAACATTCTTGGTAACCTTAATGAAACAAAGTCACAAGCCCTGCCTAAGGGAAGTTATCATAAATCTTATATCTCAGGAATCTGCAAAGAGTCCCAGGTGGGTAAGCAAGTGGCCAGTGTGTTGCGGCAGGTAGGGGGGGAGTGCGGAATCTGACCTAGAATTTGTGGTAGGGGTGGAGAGAGCTACCATGACATGTCTGATCTCATGAATGTCCAAGGTTCCCCATGCAGGGATGGATAAACAACAGTGCATCACTCACGCCTGCCCTCTGAAGCCTTTCCAGTAGAAATGTAACAATTTAATCTCACATGTCACAAATCAAACCCCAACTTGAAAACTACCTTTCCCAAAAATGTTGAACACATCCCTTGCTCGTGGAAGGAACTAGAGTGCCTCTCAGTGTAGGTGCTATGTCTTACTAGCAGCCATTGCCTCCAACTGGAAGTGTTCATGGCACACTGGTGTTCACACTGTACATGGCTGTTGCATTAGCCTGGCTTTTTGCAATTTGTGTGACATTGGGCAAGTTGTTGAAATTCTTCTTGACTCAGTTACTTCATTCCTTAAGTGAGGATAATACTGTCTACCTTTCTGGAGATTGTGAGCATTAAAAGGGGTTTAAAACAAAATGCTGAGCTAAGTAACTAAGCATTTGATAAATAGTAGCTGTGACTCATTATTGCTTATTGTTGCTTCCGGACACTGAGCTCAGGGCTTTGTATTATTTACCTCATTAATTGTCACAGAATTAAATAGATATGAAAACACCACTTTTCAGAGAGGGAGACTAAGTACTAGAAAGTTTAGATAACATTCATCCATCATACAGCTAGGAAAATGGCATATTCCAAAGTAAGGTGATCTTTCTGTAATGCTAAGCTGTACTGGATCAAGCTGCTTACAAGTTATGACTGAGATCACTGGATGTCAGATTTATGGAAGAGCAAGTTGATATCTTCTGAGTAACCAAGTTCCATGAGGTAGAGAGCTCCCTGTCAGTGGAGAGATTCCAGCAGAGACCACCTGCCCCTTCCAGGGAAGTGCCATTGCACGAGAGACCTGGACCTATGAGCTTCTTAGTCTTCTTCATATTAATACTGAAGGCTCCTGAGCAGTCTGGCTGCTGCCTTGCTCACTTGATATAAATGTTATTCAGGGAGCTGGGCTGGTATGGCGATAATACAGGCTCTAGAGTTTCCTGAAACCTGGGTTCACATCCTCGCCCTCCTTCTTACTAGCTTCGTGCCCTGTGATACACAGCCCTCTGTCCCCGGATGTTAGTTTCTTTATCTGTAAAAATCACAAGATAGTTGTGATGATTATGAATTATGTCCTGAACTGGGCTTGGACTCAGGGAAAGAGTTCTGTCATGTGGAAGAGAAGGAAACTTCACTGGCTGAATTTATGATGCGGGAGCCTGGATTCCCTAAGACAATGAGCTGATGCTTGCGTGAGGCAATGATCTAATTGATGAGTGGGCTGCCAAGTGGAAATTCACATGGGCAATCTGACCTCTTTGCCTTCGCCTCCCTGTTCTTCAGCCCATGCAGTGTGAGCACACTGGAGGAGTTTTCTCGACCCAGCTTCAATTATTTATCAGCTGTATTGGTGTTCAGTGACACGTGTAGCAGGTATAAATCCACGGGTTCTTCCCCCTGGAATGCCTCTGGGCAAGTTATACAATGGGGGCCCTTTAAAGCATCAGTACTAAAGAGCACAGATTGATTTCTTTCTCAGACTTTTCTTTCCCACATTCAGGCTTCTTGGGATTCCCTTGCAGTGCAGGATAATGACTTTTGATACCAATCGATACAAAGCTAATTAATTTACTTCACAGTTTTCATGTTCTCAAACTACTCGATGGTTCCAATGATTTGTTGTTGGTGGTTCAGTTGTGGGGGGAGGAGAGGAATTTTTTTGTTAAGTCTTTTCTTTGGCTTTCCTTTATACAGGGACTAAGTAGCACCTGATGATGTTATCTATGGATGAGATTTGAATTGTGGTGGGACTGTGGAATTGCAGGAAAGAAATGAGGGCATCCCATGCCCCCCATGCTTTTCAACTCCAGAATCTTCATGACAGTTAGGAACTCTATAATCTAAATATGTATAGTTTTACTTTGATACTTATGGCAATAAAGTAGCTGAGTTAATTGTGTCTGGAAAGTTCCAACATAGCATAAGAGGAAAGGGTTTCTTTGTCTCTCTCTTTTACACACACTCACATAATAGTGCATGATGAAAATAAAAGTATCTCCATGGAAATTATTCTCAATCTGGAAACTATAAATCCCTGTTCCCTATTTAAAACCCTGATCCCTCATGATGATAGTTAAAGTTTTGTCAATTTAGATTAAGCCGTGAGCTTGCTATTTTTTAAGTAGAGGATATCTGATGGACCAATGATTCCACTTTGTTGTATGATGGTGTATCTTAAGTATATCCTACTGCAGTGATGAAATCAACAGGCTATGAAATTCACTAAACTTGGTTTCACAGCTTCCCTTTGAAGCATATAGTGACTAATGTGAGATATGCGCATTCTTTGAGTGTCAAATTCCTCAGCTATAGAATGAAGATGGTAATATCCTGTGGGCCTCCTTAAAAAAAAAAAGAGTATTCATGCAAAGGATATAACATATCTCTTGGTACTAGTAAGTATGCTATAAACGCTAGCCACCATGCCAGTGGTATACAGTTTGGTGGTGCATCCCCTTGCTCTACTCTCTACTCTAGGAAAAACAGTGTCGTTTAAAGTTTAAAAAATGAAAAAAAGTTCACATGGAAGGTCTTTTCCTAGTTTGCCTAAGGAGATGGAAGGTGGCTGCTTGGGGTGGGGAGCGGGGGCTGGGGCGGGCATATACTAGAGAATAGGACTCCATAGTACACTGTCATTCATATGAGATTTGCAGAAGCTCTTCAGTATGAGAGTTTTTTTTTTTAATTAAAATACTTGGACTGATATCCCCCTACTGGGTGACTGTTATCTTTCTAAGCTGAGATTCATGTCGTATGTATTCAAACAAGATTAATGTGTAAATTAGAATCAGTTCTACAGGTATGTGTGACTACTCTTTGTCTCTTAATTGGAATATTCCTACTGATTTGTTTAAAAAATAATTCCAAAGTAATGCCTGATCTTCATATTGTCAGAAGCCTCTACAAGCTTTAAACTTGCAGTTTAAACATTGTACTTCCATGAAGAAACTAGCTTGACAAGGACTACAGACTCATTAGAGGACAAGGTAAATCCTGGTGAGAAAGATAACTTTGGATGGTGACACTCTGTGCTGTTTTGGGCAACATATTGTTGTCTGTTGAGAACATGGGGCTTTCCTAAGTGGCTCAGAGGTNTTTTTTTGTTAAGTCTTTTCTTTGGCTTTCCTTTATACAGGGACTAAGTAGCGCCTGATGATGTTATCTATGGATGAGATTTGAATTGTGGTGGGACTGTGGAATTGCAGGAAAGAAATGAGGGCATCCCATGCCCCCCATGCTTTTCAACTCCAGAATCTTCATGACAGTTAGGAACTCTATAATCTAAATATGTATAGTTTTACTTTGATACTTATGGCAATAAAGTAGCTGAGTTAATTGTGTCTGGAAAGTTCCAACATAGCATAAGAGGAAAGGGTTTCTTTGTCTCTCTCTTTTACACACACTCACATAATAGTGCATGATGAAAATAAGAGTATCTCCATGGAAATTATTCTCAATCTGGAAACTATAAATCCCTGTTCCCTATTTAAAACCCTGATCCCTCATGATGATAGTTAAAGTTTTGTCAATTTAGATTAAGCCGTGAGCTTGCTATTTTTTAAGTAGAGGATATCTGATGGACCAATGATTCCACTTTGTTGTATGATGGTGTATCTTAAGTATATCCTACTGCAGTGATGAAATCAACAGGCTATGAAATTCACTAAACTTGGTTTCACAGCTTCCCTTTGAAGCATATAGTGACTAATGTGAGATATGCGCATTCTTTGAGTGTCAAATTCCTCAGCTATAGAATGAAGATGGTAATATCCTGTGGGCCTCCTTAAAAAAAAAAAGAGTATTCATGCAAAGGATATAACATATCTCTTGGTACTAGTAAGTATGCTATAAACGCTAGCCACCATGCCAGTGGTATACAGTTTGGTGGTGCATCCCCTTGCTCTACTCTCTACTCTAGGAAAAACAGTGTCGTTTAAAGTTTAAAAAATGAAAAAAAGTTCACATGGAAGGTCTTTTCCTAGTTTGCCTAAGGAGATGGAAGGTGGCTGCTTGGGGTGGGGAGCGGGGGCTGGGGCGGGCATATACTAGAGAATAGGACTCCATAGTACACTGTCATTCATATGAGATTTGCAGAAGCTCTTCAGTATGAGAGTTTTGTTTTTTTTTTAATTAAAATACTTGGACTGATATCCCCCTACTGGGTGACTGTTATCTTTCTAAGCTGAGATTCATGTCGTATGTATTCAAACAAGATTAAGGTGTAAATTAGAATCAGTTCTACAGGTATGTGTGACTACTCTTTGTCTCTTAATTGGAATATTCCTACTGATTTGTTTAAAAAATAATTCCAAAGTAATGCCTGATCTTCATATTGTCAGAAGCCTCTACAAGCTTTAAACTTGCAGTTTAAACATTGTACTTCCATGAAGAAACTAGCTTGACAAGGACTACAGACTCATTAGAGGACAAGGTAAATCCTGGTGAGAAAGATAACTTTGGATGGTGACACTCTGTGCTGTTTGGGGCAACATATTGTTGTCTGTTGAGAACATGGGGCTTTCCTAAGTGGCTCAGAGGTAAAGAACTCACCTGCCAGTACAGGAGACACAGAAGATACGGGTTTGATCCCTGGGTCGGAAAGAGCCCCTGGAGAAGAAAATGGCAACTCACTCCAGTATTCTTGCCTGGAGCATCCCATGGGGAGAGGACCTGGCGGGTAATAATCCATAGGGTTGCCAGAGTCAGATATGACTGAGCGCGCGCACACGCACACAGACTGAGAACGCAGATATATTTCATATGCCTGATATGGAGAGTGAGAGGAACTTCTCTATGATGTAGAGGTGACTGAGAACAAAGCTAAACATTGCAGAGGCTGGGTGTGTATCAAGTGATATCAAATGGCCGTGGACTTGGCCAGACCTGGGTGTGAGCCTCGAGTCTTCTGCTCAGTGGTTGTTTAACTTCAGATGAGTTACTGAGCCTCTCACACTCAGCTTGTCTATAAAAATAAGGCTAAAAATAAGTCCCTTGCATGGAGGTTATAAGGATTAAATACAATAATGTATGTAAAATAATAGTACAGGGACTGGCATAAGAAATGCTCCATAAATTGCTACTTCTATTCTTCATCATTCATAATTAAGTCTTACATTATAACTGATATTTAACTAATAGCTAATGAGCTATGGCAGTTCAGCTTTAATAATTAATAAGCTATGCTAGTTTTTGAGCCATGAGGATTACCGCCACTTCTATAACCACCATGGCCTTTAGATGTTATATGTGAGAAGACGCATCAGCTGAGGGACCCAGCCAGGTTGACCTTGTCCCAGGACCCAACAAGAGCCATCTGGTCCTGAATCAGAATGTCATAACTTGATCCTGCTCCAGGGTGGAGAAGACCTGGCTCCATGAGCTGGTCTTTGGTTGGCCAACTCTCGTGAAGGAACAAGGGTGAAAGGCGGTTAGCGAATACCTTCAGCCCTCATCTGGTCGTTGTCAAGAAGAGCTGTGGTTGGGTTGGAGCTGATTAGTACATCAAGTCAGGCTCCTGAACTGCCATAGCGGCCACCTCCACTTCCCCCTGCCCCGTCGGCTCACCGCCACACATATGAACAAGGAAAGGCTCTGTGGCAGGTCACACCTCCAAGATGCCTGTTCTCAGACTTGCGTGAATCCTCAGTCATCGCGCCATATAGCTGGTGTCAAAGTGCTGAGTGTGGAAGCCGAGGAGAGAGGTGACGCGGTCTTAATTGATATTTTAAAGAAAGTTCCTTAGTGGTGGCCATCTTTTCTGTCCCTCACCTCTCTGGTTAGACCCTGAGCTTGCATCAGCTCATTAACTTTAATAGTTTGGCCTTTAGCTTCTCTGCCTCATGTGATGTACCAGGCTTCACTTCTGCTGCGTAATTTAAGAGGAGAGACATACTGCTTTTTTTTTTCTTTTTTCCCAAAGGAGGGCTTAGGTCTTCCAGGGTTACTCGGAGTCAGAGTTTCATTTTAATGAGACAGCGCCAGAAAAGGAACATAGGGTGCCATTCCTTCAAAGAGAAGTACCCAGAGTCATTGGCCCAACATAGTACCTGTGAAGTTGCAAATTAATGGATTAAGCTAGATGCTGATAAAGAGGGAGAGTTGCCGAATCAAAATCTATCAGGGAATATTGCAAATTCAAACATTTTTCTACCGATAATGAAAAGTGACAGTTTCCTCCTGCTTCAGTGCTAAATCCAGCATCTTTTCTCTTGCAATTTACATGGAAATAATGAATGTTTTGTGTTAAGACCTTCCCCTTCTAGGGAACAGAGCTTCACCTCTCTAATTTTTATTGAATTAGCTGCCAGCATGCAGGAAATTTCATGTTAGCCTTTGGTCCTAGAAAATCATTTCAAAAGACATTGTAAAACATATACCTAATGAAAACTATGTGAAGCAAAACCCAGCGTGGCTTATCTTTGAGGCTGTGCCTATATACAGTTGTGTATGTATATTTCTTGTAAGGAACTAAAGTCAAAAGTAGCCTCTGTGTACTTAGTATAGTTTCCTGTAATATTGTTGAACTCTGTCCAAAATTGAATGAGACTTTTCCTTTACTGCAGAATTAATACATACCTCAGTCTTTTAGCTACTCATATTTATATGATTATACATAATCCTTTCAGAATAATTCATTTTTATTTCTGAAGACAATGCTAATCTTTCATTTGGCTTCCCAGGTGCCTCAGCAGTAAAGAATCCACCTGCTGATACAGGAGACCTGGGTTCAATCCCTGGGTCAGGAAGATCCCCTGGAGAAGGGAATGGCTACCCACTCCAGTATTCTTGCCTGGAGAATCCCACGGACAGAGGAGCCTGGTAGGCTACAGTTCATGGGGTCACAAAGAGTCAGACATGACTTAGCAACTAAAGAACAATAATCTTTATTTTAGAGAACCAGACAGTTTTAGATCTTTTGGTCTTATTGGAAAACAAGTAGTTCCTTCCTAGTAAACGGGACCCTCCTGTTCATCCCTTCCCCACAGTCCCTCGGGTACATCTATTGGAAAAGATTTGAGGAAAAGATTCCCAGAAGCCAGGTCTCTTCCATGTCTCATATATTTATTAGTTGGAGGTTGAGGGTAATTTTCAGATATCACTCATATTCATCTTGATATTTTTGCCTCAGTTTGATTGTAGCTTAGACACAGCCCATCTTGCACACACTGTCATTTCATCTTTTTCACATGCATTTTACAAAGAGAAAATCTTATTTTTAAACAACCAACTGTATATATTAGCTTAAATGGCCTCTGAAAGGATGCGAACCTGACCTTGCTATATGAGAGCACTGTCCTACATAGGATTTGTGGGATAACAGAATGTCTTCCATTGAAGATGAGATATTTGAGCAAAACAGAATATAAAGACAACAAAGAATAACAGATGCAGCTGTGTGCTCAGGGTGAAGGATGGACTCGGACATGATATCTTTGTCCTGCAATATTTTATTATTCTTGGGAATGTGAGAAATTATCTTTGAAATACTACTTTTCTGGTAGAGCTCTTCAATGATATTTTTATGGTACCACATTTGCAGAGGCCTTTAACCAGTCTGAACAGCAACAGGTTGTATGGCATGTTCATTGAATAGTAACAAAGCTGGAACACTTTAGCACAGAATAATCTTTGCATTGCATTACCTCCTTCCTGTAATATTCACTTAACCATGAATACTTTGGGGATTTCAGAGAGGAAATTATTGAGTGTTAACACAAAGGAGTTATTTATTATTTTTGTATTATTAAAAATTATTTCCCAAATACCAACATTATTTTAGAAGACACACATATTAATGAAAGTACTCAAAGATCCAGAAATCTGTGGGAGGGCTGTGTTCTTTTTATCTTCTTGGCATCTCCTCTCTGTAAATGCAGGGAGATTAAAGCAGAATTGATATTCCTTCCCAAATCTATAGATGCATCTGACTATACAACTTATGGATTTCCATGCAAAACTGGGCTTCCTCGTGACCAACCTTGACTGCTTCCTATTTATTAAAAATACTCAGTTTTAAAGGCTTCTTAGAGCTTTAAGACTGGGTGTGCATGGCTGTGCACGTGTGTGTGATAGGTTGCGTTCTGCAGAGGCAGTGGTGAGAGGGAGTCTGGAGTGTAAGGTGTTTGTTTATTAGGCATCAACCCTGAGTATTCATTTAGAAACTATAACATTTGATATTGAAATCTGGATTTCTGGCAACACAGGGTATGCTTTCCTGGGAGATGGCAATCTGCTGAAAGTGGAGTTCTTGCCCATCTTTTTTTTTTTTTTTTTTTAACAATGTTGTGTTGGCTTTTGCTGTATGATAATGCAAATCAGTACATGCATCCCCTCCTTCATGAGCCTCCCTCCCCTCCCCTGATCCCATCCTTCCAGGTCATCACCAGGCTGGGCTCCCTGGGCTGCACAGCGACTTCTGACTAGTTATTCATCTTAGACCCAATGGTGTTTATATGTTGATGCTACTTTCTCCACTCATCCCACTCTCTCCCTCCCCAACTGTGTCCACAAGTTCATTCTCTATATCTGCATCTCATTCCTTCCTTGCAAATAGGTTCCTCAGTACCATTTTCTAGATTCCATATATATATGTTAATATACTATATTTGTTTTTCTCTTTGTGACTTACTTCAGAAAGTATAACAGGTTCTAGGTTCATCCACCTCAATAGAACTGACTCAAATTCATTCTTTTTTATGGCTGAGTGATATTCCATTCTATATATGTACCACATTTTCTTTATCCATTCATCTGTCGATGGACATCTAGGTTGCTTCCATGTTCTGGCTCTTTGCCAGTCTTGAGGGGCCCTTTTAGGTATATAAGTTGGTAATCTCAGTAGGGACATGAATTTAAGACTTTCTCATTGTCCTGTATAGACATATGTCATTTTACTGCACTTCACAGATACTGCACTTTTATACATTGAAGGTTTGTGGCAACCTTCCATTGGGCAATTTTCCAACAGGATTTGCTCACTTAGTGTCTCTGTGTCACATTTTGGTAATTGTCTAGGACTTCAATTATTTTCATCATTATTATATTTGCTATGGTGATCCATGATCAGTGATCCTGGATGTTGCCATCATAATTATTCTGGGGCACCNAGACACATGTGGAGGCTCAGAATATGTCCAGTATTGTGCTAGAGGTCTTGCCAATGCTGGCACCTTCAGGGTCGCTCAACTCATGCACGTCAGCCCCCACTGCGAGGTCCCTGGCTCCTCCCCTGTCAGTTTCAACCCTCTGCCTCTATTCTTTCCCTTCTCCTTCCATTCTTTTTTTCTGTAGTTCCTTTCCTCCTTCTTTCCTTCTGTCTCTCCTTTGCTCTTTTTGTCTCTCTCTCCAAATATATGAAGAAGGTAACAGTCTAACAATTGAGAGCAAAAGGAAGCAGTTCCAGCCCTGGCACTGGATGCTTTGTCGGTGGGTATACAGCAGGCACAGGCAGGGCTGGCACAATGGCTAGCTGGTGTGGGCACTGGCGCACCAGCCTCGTCTGCTCTACAGGCGCTGCCTGGACTGCGCTGGGGGAGCACTCTGCCGGCAGGAGCACTCTAGCCAGCAGCCTGCCTGCTCTGTGGGAAGATTATACCGTACTTCCCAGGGGNTGTGGGCACTGGCGCACCAGCCTCGTCTGCTCTACAGGCGCTGCCTGGACTGCGCTGGGGGAGCACTCTGCCGGCAGGAGCACTCTAGCCAGCAGCCTGCCTGCTCTGTGGGAAGATTATACCGCACTTCCCAGGGGGTGGGTGTGAGGAAACCACACGAAAAGGCAAAACCGCCGCTGCCTCCTTGCAGAAGGTGGGTGGCGGGTGTTTTCCACGGACATTTCTGCAGGAGGCAGAAGGCACCCGCTTGGTTTTCCAGGGTGTTCTTCGTGCATGCCCCCTGAGCCCAGCAAAGACAATCTGCCAGAGCCAATATCAGTTGCTGTGCTGCCACAAATACTCAGTTCATTCAGTTCAGTCGCTCAGTCGTGTCCAANGGGTGGGTGTGAGGAAACCACACGAAAAGGCAAAACCGCCGCTGCCTCCTTGCAGAAGGTGGGTGGCGGGTGTTTTCCACAGACATTTCCACAGGAGGCAGGAGGCAGGAGGCACCTGCTTGGTTTTCCAGGGTGTTCTTCGTGCATGCCCCCTGAGCCCAGCAAAGACAATCTGCCAGAGCCAGTATCAGTTGCTGTGCTGCCACAAATACTCAGTTCAGTTCAGTTCAGTCGCTCAGTCACGTCCGACTCTTTGTGAGCCCATGGACTGCAGCACACCAGGCTTCCCTGTCCATCACCAACTCCCAGAGCTTTCTCAAACTCATATCCATCGAGTCAGTGATGCCATCCAACCATCTCATCCTCTGTTGTCCCCTTCTCCTTCTGCCTTCAATCTTTTGCAGCATAAGGGTCTTTTCCAATGAGTCAGTTCTTCGCACTAGGTGGCCAAAGTTTTGGAGCTTCAGCATCAGTCCTCCCAGTGAATATTCAGGATGATGTCTTTTAGGATGGACTGATTGGATCTCCTTGCAGTCCAAGGGACTCTCAAGAGTCTTCTCCAACACCACAGTTCAAAAACATCAATTATTCAGTGATTAGCTTTCTTTATAGTCCAACTCTCACATGCATACATGACTACTGGAAAAATCATAGCTTTGACTATGTGGACCTTTGTTTGCAAAGTTATATCTCTGCTTTTTAATATGCTATTTNGATGCCATCCAACCATCTCATCCTCTGTTGTCCCCTTCTCCTTCTGCCTTCAATCTTTTGCAGCATAAGGGTCTTTTCCAGTGAGTCAGTTCTTCACACTAGGTGGCCAAAGTTTTGGAGCTTCAGCATCAGTCCTTCCAGTGAGTATTCAGGAATGATTTCCTTTAGGATGAACTGGTTGGATCTCCTTGCAGTCCAAGGGACTCTCAAGAGGCTTCCCCAACACCACAGTTCAAAAGTATCAATTCTTTAGCATTCAGCTTTCTTTATAGTCCAACTCTCACATCCATACATGACCACTGGAAAAAACACAGCTTTGACTATGTGGATCTTTGTTTGCAAAGTTATATCTCTGCTTTTTAATATACTGTCTAGGTTGGTCATAGCTTTTCTTCCAAGGGGCAAGTGTCTTTTAATTTCATGGCTGCAGACATCACCTGCAGTGATTTTGGAGCCCAAGAAAATAAAGTCTCTCACTGTTCCATT
>SJYW01050638.1:429276-439448 GCA_006410735.1 Raphicerus campestris
CCCTCTGGTAACAACCACAGGTTTGTTTTCTACATGTATAGCTCTATTTCTGTTTCATAAATAAGTCCACTGGTACCATTTTTTTTTTAGATTCCACGTATAAGCGATATCATATGATACCTGTCCTCCTCCATCTGACTTAACTCAGTATGACAGTCTCTAGGTCCATCCACGTTGCAGCACATGGCATTACTTCATTCTTTCCAGTTACTACTTTTAAATTGTCAACTTCTATTCAAGCCAAAAACTCTTGCCACTGAGGGTGCAAAAATAATGTAGTGTAAGGTAGAATTCCCCCAACTCGTGTAAGATGAATTTTGCTCCATGGCTGTGTGAAAATTAGCAAACGGTCTTATCTATTCAGAGGCCAACCTGCTTTTCCTGGATACTCAGCCACATAGCAGACACATGTGGAGGCTCAGAATATGTCCAGTATTGTGCTAGAGGTCTTGCCAATGCTGGCACCTTCAGGGTCGCTCAACTCATGCACGTCAGCCCCCACTGCGAGGTCCCTGGCTCCTCCCCTGTCAGTTTCAACCCTCTGCCTCTATTCTTTCCCTTCTCCTTCCATTCTTTTTTTCTGTAGTTCCTTTCCTCCTTCTTTCCCTCTGTCTCTCCTTTGCTCTTTTTGTCTCTCTCTCCAAATATATGAAGAAGGTAACAGTCTAACAATTGAGAGCAAAAGGAAGCAGTTCCAGCCCTGGCACTGGATGCTTTGTCGGTGGGTATACAGCAGGCACAGGCAGGGCTGGCACAATGGCTAGCTGGTGTGGGCACTGGCGCACCAGCCTCGTCTGCTCTACAGGCGCTGCCTGGACTGCGCTGGGGGAGCACTCTGCCGGCAGGAGCACTCTAGCCAGCAGCCTGCCTGCTCTGTGGGAAGATTATACCGTACTTCCCAGGGGGTGGGTGTGAGGAAACCACACGAAAAGGCAAAACCGCCGCTGCCTCCTTGCAGAAGGTGGGTGGCGGGTGTTTTCCACAGACATTTCCACAGGAGGCAGGAGGCAGGAGGCACCTGCTTGGTTTTCCAGGGTGTTCTTCGTGCATGCCCCCTGAGCCCAGCAAAGACAATCTGCCAGAGCCAGTATCAGTTGCTGTGCTGCCACAAATACTCAGTTCAGTTCAGTTCAGTCGCTCAGTCACGTCCGACTCTTTGTGAGCCCATGGACTGCAGCACACCAGGCTTCCCTGTCCATCACCAACTCCCAGAGCTTTCTCAAACTCATATCCATCGAGTCAGTGATGCCATCCAACCATCTCATCCTCTGTTGTCCCCTTCTCCTTCTGCCTTCAATCTTTTGCAGCATAAGGGTCTTTTCCAGTGAGTCAGTTCTTCACACTAGGTGGCCAAAGTTTTGGAGCTTCAGCATCAGTCCTTCCAGTGAGTATTCAGGAATGATTTCCTTTAGGATGAACTGGTTGGATCTCCTTGCAGTCCAAGGGACTCTCAAGAGGCTTCCCCAACACCACAGTTCAAAAGTATCAATTCTTTAGCATTCAGCTTTCTTTATAGTCCAACTCTCACATCCATACATGACCACTGGAAAAAACACAGCTTTGACTATGTGGATCTTTGTTTGCAAAGTTATATCTCTGCTTTTTAATATACTGTCTAGGTTGGTCATAGCTTTTCTTCCAAGGGGCAAGTGTCTTTTAATTTCATGGCTGCAGACATCACCTGCAGTGATTTTGGAGCCCAAGAAAATAAAGTCTCTCACTGTTCCATTATTTCCCCATCTATGGGACTAGTTGCCACGATCTTCATTTTTTTGAATACTGAGTTTTAAGCCAGCTTTTTCACTCTCCTCTTTCACTTGCATCAAGAGGCTCTTTAGTTCTTCTTCAATTTCTGCCATAAGGGTACTATCATCTGCTTATCTGAGGTTATTGATATTTCTCCAGCAGTCTTGATTCCAGCTAATATTATTTATTCCTCTTTACTTTCTCCTACCCTTCTCACTACTGCTCCTTGGGTTTTTTTTCTTGGCCAGCCCCTTAGCCAGTGGGTTTCTCAGAATTTCTTTCTGAACTCACTTCTTCTAGGTGTGGTCTAGTCTGGTCTGGTGCGTTCCATGAATTCTGCTCCCACTCCTTGACAGTAGCGTTCAAGTCTTTATCATCAGCCCCTACTTCTTTACTAAAGATTAGGTTCATATTCCCTTGCTTCCTGAGCATCTTTATCCATACTTTAAAAAAAAATATTCCCTTTGCTTCCTGGGCATCTTTATCAACACTTTTTTTTTTTTTAATTTCTTGACCGTGCTGCATTGCATGTGGAATCTTAGTTCTCTGACCAGGGATCGAACTCAGGCCTCCTGCATTGGAAGCACCAAGTGTTAACCACTAAACTGCCAGGGAAGTCCCTATCTCCACCTTGAATTCAGAAGTTCCCTAACTTGGATTCTCCTCACCTTGTCACCAACATCTTTCCTTTCACAATCTTCATCTTGGTTGGTGGCATTCCCCCATGTTCCAAGTTGGAAATGAGAAACCATTGACTGCTTTCTGGTCATACATTCAGTCAACTAGAAAGGGCTGTGGATTCTGTCCCAGGGTGTCATTCACCTTACCCTCTTCTCACTTACAAGCTGGCTGACTGGAGCGTGCCAAGCCCTGTCCAGCAGCTCGTGCGTGGTGGTCTCACATCCTCCATGCAGGCTCCTGTGTCCTCCCCTTTGCACACTGAGCTGCATGTTCGTGGGATGTGCTTCCTAGCTCTTCTCCAGGTGGGAGATTCCAGCCACTCCTCTCTGGCTCTGTTCTAATGTCATTTCTTCTGAAAATCTCCCCTCCTGACTCTGCTAGATTTCTTTCTCCCCTACTCCATGCTAATGCTTGGTTCATAACACTCACGCTTCTCATCTTCTTTTGCTCAGTAATTGCACACACAGGTGTTTCCCATACTAGATGGACTGTGATTCTCTTCAAGGATAGAAGCATCTCCACGTCGCTGTGCCCGTCAGCCCCCCTGCACCGAGCGGGGATGAGCCGGCATTCAAGGCTCTCTGTGCCCAGGCTCTGCTAGCTGGGCTGGGTCTGGGGTGGAAGCCTCCTGAGGTGTCCAGGAAACGAACTTTAAAGAAGCACTTTCTCTCAGGGTTGTGTAGATGTCAGTTCTGCACCTGGATGACCACCCTGAGAGGGAGTGCCTCCCTAAGAATGAGACCTGCAGCCTCACTCACCTCGTTCTAGTTGCCACCCCTGCTGCTAAGGTTCCTCTCTGGGAGCTGATTTCTGGCCAGCTACTTGGATATATTTCAATAAAGGGATCCTAGAACTGGCATCTCAAGCTCAGATGCCCCTAGGGTGAGGCAAGAAGGAAACTTAAAGGGGGAGAATGGGCTGCAAAGCTGGTAGCTGTCTTAAGGACAAGTGGCCCATCTAAAGATGGCCGTCAGGATCGAGCCCCGGGTGACGATGTTTCTCTTCCTTCCGTCCATCCTTCCATATCTTTTCTACGAATTCAATAACTCTTTTTTCTTTTTTTGAGTGACTGCTATGTACCAGGCCTTCTTAATGTTGAGACTGGAAAATAAATAAAAGGAATAAAAATATTTGCTGTCATGGAGCTATTATTGGAATAGTAGGGAGAGAGACACTAGATGGATATGTAAATAAAAGATAAGACATATCAGATGGCCTGTGGGAATGATAGGAGAAAAATAAAATAGCAAAGGAGGATTAGGAATACTGGGGAAGGTTTAGGGGAGTGGATGGGAGAATTGCTCAGCTCCATACTTGTCTTAATCACTCTGAATCATTCCTTTTTCTTTTTTTTTTTCTGCTTTCCACATTTTCTGGGTCATTACCAAGATCTTTCTAAAGCATGAGATCCCATCTTTCTTATACAGCTAGTAACTTTTCTTTGCCTAGATGTACAAACCACTTTTGACTAAAGATGATTTTCTCCAAAGAGAAGTAATAAGATTTTTTTTTCTAGAAAATATCCTGATTTTAAAATATTGATAACAAAATCAGTTAAAACCTCTGCATGACTCAAGACAAAATCTGTCCATAGACTCCACAATCCATCATGTCGTTGACCTATGAGTTAGAATGTGGTGCCACCAGCCCCTATAAAACCTGCATAATTCTAAGAGCAGAAGCCTTTGAATAATAGAGAATATGGGTACATTTTTCACAATAATATATACATTTTTCACAAATAAATGTGTTTCTTTTCGATTAAGTCACTCACGTTACAATGTGTAAAGTCTGGCCTTAGTTCTGGAGCTCTCCTCATGGCTCAGATGGTGAAGAATCTGCCTGTAATGCAGAAGACCCGAGTTCAGTCCCTGAGTCTGGAAGATCCCCTGGAGCAGGGAATGGCAATCCATTCAAGTATTCTTGCCTGGGAAACCCCATGGGCAGAGGAGCCTGGTGGGCTACAGTTCCTGGGATCACAAAGAGTTGGACATTACTGAGCAACTAATAATTTTCACTTTAGTTGGGGGCTAAACTGTGACCAGACAGGCTGATGGCTACTGTGCTCACCCTCCCCTCACCTCCAACAGAGGAGGGTGATCCTAGGGTGACACTGACTCCCCAAGACCACATGGACATTAGTGACAGAGTTAGACTAAAATCCAGTCTAGTTCTGTATTGTTTTTTACAACTCCAGCCTGGTTCACACTGGACCCTAGGATTTTAGTGAATTAACAGGCAAAGTATATAAGCCATCAGTAGTGGAATGGGTAAATAAATCATGAAGCATGCATTCTATGGGTCTGATTCTATTTCTCTGTCAACAGTAGCAACAAAAACAAGACATGTGACTATACACATAGATCTGTGCCAATATACAGAAAAATGTGTAAAAGTATTTGAGCCAATCTGGTAGTACTGTTACCTCCAGGGAGGGAATGAGAACCAGGGCAGGGTAGTGAAAGGGGATTCTAATCTTGTGTCTGTTTTAAAGTTGTATTATACAAATATGTGAGTAAATTAGTTTGCATAAGTGAAAGCATTTTTTAAGAAAAATAAAATGGTAAAGAAGCACCAATAGTAATCTCCAGAACACAATACGAAACACAGACAAACATATTGTCTCATATATAATAACAGAGACACACTTGCTAAGATGGGGGATTTCTGGGAATTAACTGGGTCCAAACCAGGCAAGAACCCAGAGAAACAAGTATGTTGTTTCAGTTTGTGTATAATGAGTATAATGCTTTCCACAATTAAATGTGAGCAGCGGAATCAGGGCAATGATTTACCAGCCCTCCCACACCCAGAGCCTGTCAGGGAACACGGTTCCTTTGCTAACCTAGTAGGCCATATTGTTAACAGACGTTGTATCCGATAGAAGATCTATGTTTAAACTCTAAGATGCAATGGGGAAAAAAAGAAATACAGCATATGGAACTGTTTCTACACCACGTCAAGTCAACAGAGACAATATTTTTAAAATAACCAGGATAATTCTCCAGGATGCTTCTTTTTATCTGTCTTCTCTGCATTGCCATTTTGATTGATTCTGATTCTGATATAAGTGAGTCACTGCAAAAAATAAGACTGAGGGCGGCTCTCAGATAGGTGCTGATAAGTTGTCTGTTTTCTCTCATGGGGGGCTTGCTGTGGAGGATAATATTTCCTGTGTGTGGCATCCCCCCAACTCTGTCCAGGTGACCAGCTCTGTTTGGTGATCTCATCCCATACTTCCTGAGTCCACAGGAGTCAGAAGTCGGCCTGGCCTTCTGGGACAACCCAGGAAACAAGCCCCAGTTATGTCTGCGGTGCTCACACTAGCATATCTGCTTATTTTAATAAAAGCAAATTTTACTTTTCATAATGGGCTACCATACTGAGCTAGAGACTGAATGGGAAGCACACTCCCCTCCCACTCTTACCCCCCTAAAAAAACAAATAAAAAACTCTTATTTTTGAGATTAAAAAGAAGATTAAAGGGAAAAAAAGATTTTGAGAAGATCAAATTTCTTCCTCCTGGACTATTACTTTGTTGCTCAGTCATGTCCGACTCTTTGTGACCCCACGGACTGCAGCACGCCAGGCTTCCCTGTCCTTCAACATCTCCCAGAGTTTACTCAAACTTATGTCCATTAAGTTGATAATGCCATCCATCCATCTCATCCTCTGTCATCCCCTGCTCCTCCTGCCCTCAATCTTTCCTAGCATCGTGAATCAGCTCTTCACATGAGGTGGCCAAAGTATTGGAGCTTCAGCTTCACCATCAGTCCTTCTGATGAATATTCAGGGTTGATTTCCTTTAGGATAGATTTGTTTTGATCTCCTTGTCATCCAAGGGACTCTCAGCACCACAGTTTGAAACCATCAGTTCTTCTCTGCTCAGCCTTCTTTATGAACTAGGATTTAGTTACCTGTCACTGTGAGTGACACATGGTATCAGAGAGACAAAAGGCCACTCCTTCTTTTGAATCTTGCAGAGGAGGTTAGTATTTAATGGCAACTGTCATAGGTGGAGATTCCTTCAGCATCAGAGGGGCCAGTAAATTGACCCCATTTAGTACCAGACAGCCTCATGTATTTATATTCTTAAACCTAGCATGTGCTGACTTCTCAGGGAGGCTGAACTAGCCAAATTTCATGTCTGTAGCCACCACATGTATATGTGTGTGGGTGTGTGTGTGGTGGGGGCATCAGGTGAGCTGGTCCACAGTGAATAATATTCCTTGTACTGAACGCAGGGTAAAGTACGGGAGATTGTTACTCAGCTTTGAAGTTTTGTGTCTCCCTCTTTGGAGTGGATCAAAGGCCTTTTTTTTTTCCTCTCTCTCTCTCTGTTTCCAGAATTCATATAAAGTCTTAATACAGTGCCTTCCTCATGATGTGTTTCTTGGTCCCACAACGCCCCTCTCTATCAGCTCAGAATCCTGGGGGTGCCAACACTCTCATCATCAGGGTTTCTCCGCCTCCTTCCTGCTCTTTCTGGTGGTCTTTTTTGGAGTCCCCCTGGAAGTTGTCAACCTTAGCCTCTGGTACTGGCTCTTTGAAATGCTCTGCAGCCTCCTTTTTAGATAGTAAAACAAGGACTATTAGATTTCTTTTTCTTTTTCTTGGAGCTCACCTCTAGAATGGGGAAAAGAAAAATAAAGGGGAGTTTGGATTGGAGAGAAAAAAACTGTTGTGAGTAAAACCAGTGAAACTGGCATCCCAAGTTGTTGTGAAAGCTATTGTGAGTGTGAACAAGGCTTTTTAGTACCTCCCCAAAGCTGGAGGACATTTCTGGGACCGCTCGTGTCGCAGCTCCAGAATTTGTCCGTTTTCTGACACTGATGCTTTATATAGCAGCCACGATGCAGATGCAGGAGACAATGCTTCCGCAGNAAGGCTTTTTAGTACCTCCCCAAAGCTGGAGGACGTTTCTGGGACCGCTCGTGTCGCAGCTCCAGAATTTGTCCGTTTTCGGACACTGATGCTGTAGCAGCCACGATGCAGATGCAGGAGACCATGCTTCCGCGGCTCTTCTTGGGCTGAACTCAGAGGCTGGTCCCCCACCTGCCTGGCAGGCAGTGCAGTGAGAATCAAGACTACAGCTTTACAGGCTGGGTTCCGCTGCCAACCCACCCTCCTCAGATCCCCTGCACAACCCCTTGTGTACCTGTTTTGCACAACAGAAAACTTGCAAATAGGTATACTGCCATTGCACACAAACATTTGAGTTAAATTCAAACCTTAAAGGCTTAAGGCAACTAGTTTTTAGAAAACAGAGGATCTTATAGATGGTAATTTAGACAATTAATGCAGAAACACCATCTGCTAAACCTCCGATCTGCGAAAACTCTGGGGTCTGCAGGGAGCGCAGGCGGCGTGTGGAGCCGACTCCATCTGTTTCAGCTGGATCCCTGGGAATCTTTCTCATGGAAAGATCGGTGATCGGGGTCACTCTGGTCCACTTCCTGTAAGTCCACCCCAGCCTTGAACAAATGCTTTTCAAGAGAACTTCGCTCCCGCCCCGGTTTTCTCACTCGAATCCCTGTTGTCGCCCTGGGAACAGCGGTCGTGGTTGANGGAGGGAAGGGCCAGTGGGATTGCTGCTTATGGCTGAGGGCTTGCCCTCTGGGGTATGAAAACCTTCTGGAACTAGATGGTGGTGATTGTTTCACAACACTGTGACTGTGCTAAGTATCGCTGAAGTGTACACTTTAAATGGGATAAAATGGTGAATTTGAGGTTACGTCTGCCTGCCTGCTCAGTCGCTTCAGTAGTGTCCAGCTCTTTGTGACCACATGGACTGCAACCTACCAGCTTCCTCTGTCCACAGGGATTCTCCGNTTGAGGTTACGTCTGCCTGCCTGCTCAGTCGCTTCAGTAGTGTCCAGCTCTTTGTGACCACATGGACTGCAACCTACCAGCTTCCTCTGTCCACAGGGATTCTCCGGGCACAAATACTGGAGTGGGCTGCCATTCCCTCCTCCAGGGCATCTTCCTGACCTGGGGACCCAGCCCTCGACCCCTTCATCTCCTGCACTGCAGACGGATTCTTTACTGCTGAGCCCCCAGGGAAACTGTATGTTCTGTGCGCATTTCCCCACAATATAAAAACAAAACAAAACCTTCCTTCCAGTCCACCCACTGGTTCTCTATTTGCCCCATGAAACCAAACTGAGCTCTAATTGCTTGTCCATGGGGCCACCTTTTAAAGGGCCAGCTTTTGTTCCCCTGCCTCTGCAGGCATCGCCACACCCCCATATCTCTGCTTTTCCAGACTAGTCCCCCATTTTCTTCAGTTGCTCATCTCTGAAGTCCCTTATCCAGGGTGGGTAATTTCCCCTAGAGGCACTGCTTTTCTGAGGTGGCACTGCCCCTGGAGTTTACTGCTGCTGTGACATGTGGCTGGCATATGGTATGATGGAATAATCAGCTGCTTTGGCCTGGGACTTGTGACATCTGGGTCTCAGCCTGGGTCCTAAATCGAATTCACTGTGCATCCTGCAAAAAGCCAGTCAGCCTCTCTGAGCCTCAGTGTCTTCACTTGTAAACTGAAAGGACCTCCAATGTCTTTTCTACTCTCAGGCTTTATATCCTGCTGCCTTACTCTGGACCTTATTCCAGCTGATGGCACCCACGAGTGAGCTCCTGTTTAGCACTCCTCACCTCCCCCCTGCAACTCCAGCTGAAAGTTGGCCGAGGGGTTGCAACTCTCACTAGCCTTAAGGGAGATCTGCCCTCCCTCACCCCACCCCAAATGAATGATATCTGCTTCGGGAGGACAGATGAAAGCTTCCCTTGGATTTTGATTAAATCCCATATAATTAGATATGGCACAACATTCCAAAATAAAATGTTAAAAGTTGATTGCAATATCTAACCTATTTATATTGCTCTGATTTTGCTGAGATCCAGAAGTCTCTGCACGTCCTCAAACAGGTCCCTGTGGAGTTCTGAATGGGAGGAGGCAGAGCCGGAGCCTCTGGTGGTCCAGGGGAGACCACTGACCAGGTGTTCGCCCCACCCCCAGCCCTGTCTGTGACTATGCCACGGACATTGCTGCAGGCGTCGCGCCCTTGCCTTTATCTTGAGATGGCGTAGGCTTGTGAGCTGCAGTCTGTATTAGACTTTTTTGCTGTTGCTCCGGTGGTGAGTGGGGACAGGTCACCAGGAGGACTGCCTCATGTTCCACAGCCACGTCGGGGTCTGCCCGTGGGGACGTGTGACATTTGTTAGCCTGCAGTGCTCAAATGAGGCAGCAGTGACTGTGGGTGATGGGAGANTTGCTGTTGCTCCGGTGGTGAGTGGGGACAGGTCACCAGGAGGACTGCCTCATGTTCCACAGCCACGTCGGGGTCTGCCCGTGGGGACGTGTGACATTTGTTAGCCTGCAGTGCTCAAATGAGGCAGCAGTAACTGTGGGTGATGGGAGAGGGGCCCCGTGGTCCAAGGTCACCTTGGTAGGAAATGCTTCCTGGGGATCAGGAAGCTCCACGTTGAAAGTTGTCATGTAGCCACGACCAGTCCAAATAGAGAAAGAACATGGTGGGGGATGAATTGGGAGATGGGGATTGACACAGATACACTATTGATACTAAGTGTAAGACATAACCAGTGAGAACCTGCTGTGTAGCACAGGGCACTCGACTCAGTGCTGAGGGGAACCAAACGGGAGGGAAACCCAGAAATGAGGGGCTGATTCACTTTGCTGTACACTAGAAACTAACATAGCACTATGAAGCGAGTACACGCCAATA
>SJYW01050638.1:446176-477741 GCA_006410735.1 Raphicerus campestris
TTTGAGATTGCATCCAAGTTCTGCATATTGGACTCTTTTGTTGACCATGATGGCTACTCTATTTCTTCTGAGGGATTCCTGCCCACAGTAGCAGATATATTGGTCATCTCAGTTAAATTCACCCATTCCAGTCCATTTTAGTTCACTAGCATCTTTTAATTTCATGGCAGTAGTCACCACCTGCAGTGATTTTGGAGCCCAAGAAAATAAAAGTCAGCCACTGTTTCCACTGTTTCCCCATCTATTTCCCATGAAGTGATGGGACCGGATGCCAGGATCTTAGTTTTCTGAATGTTGAGTTTTAAGCCAGCTTTTTCACTCTCCTCTTTCACTTTCATCAAGAGACTCTTTAGTTGTTCACTTTCTGCCCTAAGTGCGGCATCATCTGCATAAGTGAGGAGTGGCCTCACCCAGTAAATGTGGGCACAGAGAGGAGGTGCCACCTCCCGCCCCACAGCAGTGTGAACAGTCAGTGGCCAGGGCTTTGTCTTCAGTGTAGGCTGTAGTGAACCGTGTCTTGCTGCTGGTACACGCTTCTACCCTCTTGGATTCAGAAATGGTGTTTCACGTCTCCATCTCTTCCCTAGAGCCATGAACTAGAATGTATCCAAGTACCAGAGCTGGGACCACAGGGAAGGACACACAGTAGAGATTCTGGTAGAGATGAAAATGCAGAGAAGCTTCTTCTGTGTTACAGCAAGCCTTGAGCAACATATGACATCCTGAAAGGAGGTAGATACAGGAGCCTGTTTGAACTAGTGACAGAGGCAGGCCCTTACGGCCACCATTTCTCACCGAACGTGGCACCATCTGCTTGGTGAAGCATCTCTACACACAAAGCCACGCTCAGTCATCAGCACAAAAACTCACACTGACTGTACTGTTGTGGTTTATTTTAATCCCCATATGCTTTAGGAGGTAGCCTTATTTTATATGCAAATAAGAGCTACTGTTGCCATTATTATTATGTATCGTACTAACAATTTGTTGAGTAATTACTGTGTGCTAGACGCTTGCATTTGCACAGCATCCTCTGAACCCTGTGAGGTAGGTACGATTATTTTGCTGCTTTGCAGATGAGGAAACTTAGCCACAGAAAGGTGAACCAGTGCATGCCCACATCCATACAGTCAACAAGAGCGGAGTCCAGGTGGTGGGCCAAAGAGTCCTTACCCTTAACCAACAAGTGATGCTCCCACTTAGTATCAAGGGGGCAGTGTGCCTGAACTCCGGAGTAAATTGGGACTGGGTTTGACACCTATCTTGGTTTCTTCAGTGTAAATTCATCCTGGCACTGACCTCACAGGGCTTTGGTGAGATTAAGTGTGAGTTAGATAAGACGCACAGCATAGTGCCTACAAGTTCTCTACAAACCATGTCACTTGGCCACTGGTCCTCAGGGACCTGGATAATAGCCATTCCATCATCATCGTATGGGACTGCTGAGGGGATTAGGAAGGCTCCGTGTGTAAAGCAGTTAGCACACAGCCTGGGGTTTTCCCAGACTCTCTGTAAAAAGTGATGGCTACTCTTGTCAATCTAAGAACAAATGATGGCTTGAATCTGTAACACCCTTTGCAAATCAGAGTAACAACTGGGGAAAAGTCATTCATCTCTTCTACATTTTCTTTTCTGAAACAGGCGTGAGCACCGTTATTGATAACGTGAGTGTATCTGAGATGGAGTCGTGGTAATACTAATGGGCTGGCACATTTCTAATTCTGTCTGATACTGTTTCAAAGAAGCCATTTGTGCTGTAATGGGGAAATTTAGTGCAAGACCTTTGAAGGAAAGTCTGATGTGTAATACTTTAAGTCAACTTCTGACAACAATGTGTTCTAGAGAAATGCAGATGTTCTCAAATCACATAATATTTCTCTCTCTGTCTCTCAAAAAAACAAAACTATGTGATATTTATCTGTTAGAGCATCTGGTATGATGAGAGGTGTAAACTTTCTTTTTTTCTCTGTTTGAAAAAAAAATTCTGCCTAAGTTCATTCAAAGCACCCAGCATATGGGGCAGTGTGATTCATGGGTTCTGAAAACGTGGACCATGTAACAAACTTCCCTGAGGGTTCACATGATGGGGAAGCCCAGTTGAGAAGTGCTGTGGGGGTGCTGTGTGGGGCAGGCTGACAGTCCCACTGGACCTAAAGGAGGAAGAAAAGACGATTGCTGACTTTACTGGGCTTGCTCTCAAGCGCTAGTCTTCTGCCCTCTGAAGTCACGTTCCCACCAGTGAACAATAGAGAATGGTGTCATCTTTCAAATGAGGCAGTAAGGCAAGCACTTTACTCCCGAGATTTTCATAAATTTGAATCAGCTCTTTCTTGTAAAGGCCTGTCCCCTGATGAGACCGAGGTCTTGCAAATCCTGCATTTCCTCAAATTATCCTCTGGCAATGCTCTGAAGGAAAGCTATATTGAATTATTGCAGAGACTGCACTTTGGGGAAGGTGGCAAGGGACAGGAGAGGTGAGGGTTTGATGAGACTGGTCTGGAAGCCAGGAGGCTTGGTCCACACTACCAGCGGTCACGTGACCTTGGGGAAGACTTGGCTCTCATTGTCACCTAGAATAAAACGAGGGATTTGGACGAAGTTTTCCTGCATCTATCACACTGTGTCAGCACCATCTTTGCCCTTCCTTTCTTGAGACTGATGCTTGATTTGTCTTTTTTTTTTTAATTTATAATAAAGAAAGTCTGCTTCTTTATTTGTCTTGCAACTTGCCCTACTCCATTTTTAATGATCACCTAAAATAGAGGTCCTTACCCTGGAGTCTCCCAACAGACCCTGAAATTAGCTGCTAAAGCTTGAGTATAGGTGAATATTTAAGGGGTAAGGGGATTTTTTTATGATTTTCATTTATTCACTCAGTGAATATTGAACACCTATTCTCTGCCAGATACTGAACTCAGCATCGGAAATAAAATGGGGATCTGAGTAAAGACAGTACATGACCCCTCAGAGCCTCCGTTTTATTGTATTTTTAAAAACTATTTATTTTCATTTATTTAATTTTTGGCTGCACTGTGTCTTCCTTGCTTTGCAAGAGCTTTCTCTCGTTGTGGTGAGCAGGGGGCTGCTGTTCGTTGTGGGTGCGCCGTGTGGTGGCTTCTCTTGTTGCGAAGCACCGGCTCAAGGAATGTGGGCTTCAGTAGTTGCAGCTCATGGGCTTCGTTGCTCCACGTCATGTGGCATCTTCCTGAATCAGGGATTGAACCCATGTCCCCTGCACTGNGTTGTGGTGAGCAGGGGGCTGCTGTTCGTTGTGGGTGCGCCGTGTGGTGGCTTCTCTTGCTGCGAAGCACCGGCTCAAGGAACGTGGGCTTCAGTAGTTGCAGCTCGTGGGCTTCGTTGCTCCACGTCATGTGGCCTCTTTCTGAATCAGGGATTGAACCCATGTCCCCTGCATTGGCAGGTGGATTCTTATCCACTACGCCAACAGGGAAGTCCCCCAAACCTCCATTTAAATCAGGAAGATGCTAGAAGCAAGTAAATGGGCACTCATTGGGCAGTAGTTGAGAGGGTGGTGGGGTCAGGTGGAACAAGCAAGGTGCTTTTGGAGCTTGAGAGAGGGAGCTCCTCACTCAGCCTCCATCAGAAGCTCAAGAGAGTTCATGATCTTAAACAGAGGATAAGAACCTCTGAACAAAAGAAAAGGGAATCTGATGTGCATGGTGCTGGTGTGGGCCATGCCTGGAGAAATGGTGGCAGGGGCAAAACACACTTGGGATGTTCAGCCATCACTAATGCACTCAGCTCTGCAAAGTCTGGTTTAAAGTTTTGAAATGATGCTGATCACTGTCATCACAATCATTGCTATGTACATAGAGCTTATTGTGGACTTATTGTCTTGCTAAGCATTTAACATCAGCAGTCTCATGTAGTCTTTGTAAAATATCTGCAAGGAAGTACTACAGTCCTGTTTTACACATGAAACCACCAGGGCATATGGGCATTAAGTTATCTGTTTAAGGTCTTTCAGCCCCCAAATCCAGGATTGAAACCCAAATCTGGGTGAAGCTTTGCTATAGTGTAGATTTTTGGATCATGGTGAATGGATACCTAAAACCCTCACCTTCCAAACATGTTGGAAAGTCACGTTGGAAAGGCTTTAGATTTAAAAACAAGAATCAAATGTCAGTACCATCTGTGTCTCCCCACAGTGGAAGGGACTCTCTCCTAGGCATCATCAGGAAGCCCTGAGTTACCAGTCCAAAGTGAGATGGTTTAAGACACCTGCATTTGGCCCTGAACCAGTACTGGGATTCAAAGAAGAAGCCAAGCTCTAAGGGATTTATTAACAATTTAACATTTCCAAAGCACGTGGGGTTGTTAATTCCATTTGCCACAGAAATACTGTCATAATGATTAAGACTTAGTCACTGTAGGAATGCAGAAATGCAAAATCCGTCTTGTGGCTGCCCAGCTCCTACTGTCTTATTCTAAGCTCCTGTAAGATCCTCCTTGTCTGGCTCAATGCCCTTCTCCTTCTCTCCTAGTTGATCTTGACACTTGCAATCCTGAGCGTCCATGTGATCTCTTCCTTATTATATGAGCATTTGATCCAAAATATACAAAGCCCCACTCCCAAGCAGCTGCTGTTGATAAACCACTACCCGCCCCTAGCCCACCAAACACCTGACTGCATGGAAATGTCCTTGCCCAGGAAGTGTGTCGTCTGTTCTTTGAGCAGGCTTTCGCGAGGGCAGGGCATGTACCAGGCTCTGGTGCTATGGGAAAGAGCCAGGCCAGCTCTCAAGAAGCCATGGTCAGCAGACTACAGCCTTAGGAAATGAAGAGCTCCTTCAGCTGCACGTGACCAAAACCAACTCAAACTGCTAAAAGGGCGAGAGAAAGAAGGGATTAGCTCATGGAGCAGAAAAGTCTAGTGAAAGAGTTGATAGACACGGCTGGATCTAGGGGCACAGAACGTCACCTGGGCTTTCTGCCTCTTCATCGTTCAGGGGGCCTCTCCCCAAGGAACGGAGAAGGCAATGGCACCCCACTCCAGTACTCTTGCCTGGAAAATCCATGGATGGAGGAGCCGGGTTGGCTGCAGTCCATGACGTCGCTAAGAGTCGGACACAACTGAGCGACTTCACTTTCACTTTTCACTTGCCATGCATTGGAGAAGGACATGGCAACCCACTCCAGTGTTCTTGCCTGGAGAATCCCAGGGATGGGGAAGTCTGGTGGGCTGCTGTCTATGGGGTCGCACAGAGTCGGACACGACTGAAGCGATTTAGCAGCAGCTCCCCAAGGAAGGTTATAAATGCCAGCAGCTTGAGGCTTGTGTGCTCAGTCATGTCTGATACTCTGCGACCTCATGGACTGTAGCCTGCCAGGCTCCTCTGTCCATGGGATGTTCCAGGCAAGGATACTGGAGTGGGTTGCCATTTCCTCCTCCAAGGGATCTTCTGGCCCAGGGATTGAAGCCATCTCACTAATTTACAGTGGAAAGAGTGCTTTTCTCAGATACACTCAGAGAACTCTGGCCTAACTTGAGTCACAGGGCCATTGGTGAACCAAGAACCATTGCCAGAGGGATAAGGTGCCCTGTGAAATGAGATATGGATCCTGAGTGTACCCTGCAGCCAGGCAGAAATGGAATCGTCCCCATGTAAAGTATAAGGCTTCCCTTGTGCTCAGATGGTCAAGAATCTGCCTGCAATGCAAGAGACCTGGGTTCAGTCCCTGAATTGGGAAGATCCCCTGGGGGAGGGCATGGCAACCCACTCCAGTATACTTGCCTGGAGAATTCCATGGACAGAGGAGCCTGGCGGGCTACAGTCTATGGGTGCGCAAAGAGTAGGACACGACTGAGTGATGAAGCACAAGAAATAGAATAGTTCCCCAGGAAAGAAAAAAAAAAAAGAGGATCTTGAGAAAGAGGGTGGCAGAGGGAAAGCTGGGCATGCAGAAGGTTGGGCAAAAAGCTTTAAAGGAGCTCCAGAAAAGCAGTGGGAAAGAAAGCTCAGAAATGCTTCGCAGAGGGGGTGGCCTTTGAACAGAATCCTGAAGGGCAAATAAAAAGTCAACAATACTACAGGAAGGTGACCTGGGGTCTAGTCCTGCTGTGCTAATGATCCAATAGGAGTGCCCTGGGAAAATAATACTCAGTTATTCAAAAAGAATGTACTTAGCATCTACCAGCTGTGCACCAGGGACCCTGTCGGTGCCAGGACAGTTGGGATGAACAAGACAGGCACTGCTCTCTCTCTCACGGATCTTGAAATCTATCGGGGGGTGCGGGGGAGAGACATGAAACCAGATTTGCACAAATGATAGGATGATCGTTTTTCCAGAAGTGCTGAGAAGGAAAAATCACTGGGGCAGGGTTAAAGCACACTGGTGCCGTGTGTCACAGTTCCCCAGTCATAAAGTGAGAAGGGACACGGCGTGTCCCCTCTCCCACAACCACCGATAACACAATAGCACACTGAGAAACAGAGCTTCATTCATTTCCTCACACTCAAGGGCATGGGCTCACACAAGAGAAGCAGAAAACGCCTTGAAACAGAAAGTGAAAAATAGGGAAGCATGTGTCCCTGTACTTAGATGGCTGCCTCTTTGAAAGCTACCATTTCATAAGCCCAAATGGTTCATCTGTCCTCACCCTCTGAGCGGTTCAGATTCCGTGCTTTCTTCTGTTATTACGCCCTGCATCCTTCAACCACTGTGTTTCCGTTCGGTATAAGCACTGTCATCTGCCTTTTTCCATTTCCTCTCATCAAGCATTTGGGGTTCAGCACACATTCTTTGATAGGGAGGCAGTGCAAATCTGGAGATGCTGCTTTTAAACTACTGACTCAGTTATTCGGGAATTTAAATTGATTATACTGTTTCATAATCACTCTGGTCACGAAAAGTTTCCACTGTAGAGTCTGCCTTTGTTGGTACTTCCAGGATGAGGAACTGACTTGCCCGCTTACACAGTGCTGTGAATAGGGACGGGGAGAAGGGAGGAGCCCACGACTGTGGCCCACAACTCTGATGAAGCGGTGTTTCTGAGGGAGATCTTTCTGATTGAGGGGAGAGGTGAGCTGTGTGTGCGAGGCTTCTCTTCTACACTGTGGCTGCACTTCTTCCTTAAATGAAAGCCAGATGCTTATAGTTAACATTTTTAATAGGTTCATTCTCCCAGGTAGCTCATAAAATCCCAATAATAAATCAAAGAGCCCTTCTTAACAGACTTTCAAGGGGTGCTCTGATGTTGCTGATGTATTAATGAATTAGGGGCACTCAAGGCTAGATTCATCACTTTTTCTTGTCTGCCCTGTCTCTCCTCCATATACATGCCCCCCCAAAACTCAAAAAAGAAAGATTGGAAAAGGAAGTTGGGGATAAATGTCTTAGTGTCACTACTAGCAATGTGTCTTCCAGAAGACAAAGTGAGTTACCAAGAGAAAAATTTCAAAGTGATTTAAAAGATACCATTTAAACTCTATTAGAATTTTGGGGGAATAAAAGGCAATGAGTTAAGTGAGAATAAGATGTAAACCTTCCTGCAATATTTGATTGCTAATGAACAGAAAGTATTCATCTTCACAACCTAGAAGAGAAAAACTCATAGTGCTTTTCATTAAATCAACTAAATGATTAAATGAGTTAGTCAGTAGAAACCATTTCAATTTTCTGAATGTGAAATGTGCAGCTTATAACAAATAAATTCAAAGCACCTTTCTAAGCAAGTTTTGAGCATAAAAAATGTGGGTTATAAAGACGTTCAGTATTTTCTTCTTTATAGACAGTCAATATTTTAATGTGGTGACATTAATTGTGCAGAATGAAATGCCCCTACTATCGGGGCTTAAAAAATTTTGGCATCTAGTGCGACGTCCGTAATGGATCTTCAACACTATTACGAAATGATTGATTGTTGTTGTAGTCATTTTACCAGCTTTCAGAGCTGTTATATTTTTAATTAAATTGGCTGTGAATTTTGTAAGTGGCAAAGGTTGATAAACTAGCACTCGGCATAGTATTACTATTCTTCTTAGCGTGGCTGTCATAGTTGGTACATTTATGTGCATAATCTTCTTAACATTCCATAAGTCTCTGGTCTCAGGCATTGATTGGCAAGATCACTTGCTGTTTGGAGATGGAAGGAAAAAGCATGAAAATTAACTCAGCAGAGAGCATGGTTCTGGGCCACGGCTTGGTGGGTGGAGAGGAGACCTGGTCTTGTGACCCCGCTGGAAATGGGTTTGCCACCCTCTCTCTCACCCCTCATCAGCATGGGAATGGAGGTGTGGTAGTGATCAGTGTGCAAGTTCTTCCACCAACAGGTTTTGAGAGGCTCCCTGGAGTTACACTATGGGCTAGGTGCTTGGGGACGCAAAAGTGGGTCTAGTGGGAGATCCAAGCACTGATCCATCTGAACAAAGAGGAGCCAGTTCAGGAAACTGTTATCACGGAAAGGGCCAATCCGTGATGATGGAGACCTGTGGGGTTAGTCACGGCGTCAGGCAGGGCATCTGCAGCTGAGACGTGAAGGCGGCAAAGCAGCTGGCCTCAGCAGGAGGAGAGGGAAGCATGGTCCCGGTGGGTGGGCAGCGTGTGCATGGGTTCCGAGGTGGCAGGGAGCCCTGTGGAGACCTGAAGGGAGGTCGGGGCCTGGAGCCCGGGCAGGAGTGAGGTGGCTAGGGAAGTAATTTCAGCTCTGGATGCACTGTCTGTGTGCCCAGGAAGCCCGCAGGATTGACGGACATCATTGGGAGAGCTGGACGAATCCTGACCTCCTTGCCCAACCTTGCCAAGACATTCCAGCTCTGAGCCGCAGTTTCCACATTCTCCCAGTGGGGCTGGCAGGAGGGCCTCCATCCCTGAGTCATAAGGGTTGTGTTATCCTTCATGTAAAGTGCTGTGTGATTCCTGGCATAAGGAGGTGCCTGATCCATAGTAACTATCGTTACCTTGTTGTTGGGTCACTAAGTCGTGTCTGACTCTCTTTCAACCCCACACACTATGGGGCACTCGGCTCTTCTGTCCGTGGATTTCTCCAGGAAAGAATACTGGAGTGGGGAGCTGTTTCCTTCTCCAGGGGACCTTCCTGACCCAGGGATCAAACCTCTGTCTCCTGCACTGGCAGGTGGATTCCTTTCTGCTAAGCCACCAGGGAAGCTTATTATTACCTTAGCAGAATTGAACTGCTCAGTCACTGAGTTCATTTTTCGATTTTTCTAATTTCCATTTGTATAAAAAGGAAAAGAGGTTTCCCTTTTCATGAAAAATTCAGATAGATGTCCTTGAACTATGCTGAGAAATCTTTTTCTTCTACTGCTTGTTCATATTTTGTGCATGAGAAAGTACCCAAGCTACCGGCTCTTCATGAATAAGTGACTTCTCCCTGGTTCGTGTATGGGTACAGGGCAAGCAGCAAGTAATGTTTAAGACCCACAGATAATGAAGGTTTAAGCACAACTCAGGAAAGGAGAGGTGTTAGTTTTAGTTGAACAAATGCTCATTATGAAAAGAATTCAAGCTTTGGAGACAGACAGACCTGGAGTAAATCCTGACCGGAACACAAGTTACCAAGTGAAAACTTGAGCAAACCAGTTATCCCTTCTATGCATTCTCAGCGCTAANTTGAACAAATGCTCATTATGAAAAGAATTCAAGCTTTGGAGACAGACAGACCTGGAGTAAATCCTGACCGGAACACAAGTTACCAAGTGAAAACTTGAGCAAACCAGTTATCCCTTCTATGCATTCTCAGCGCTAAAATGGAGACGTTTCTACATATCATGTAGTATGTCACGAGGTCACCTAAAACAGGGCACAGTGCCTGACTCATAAAAGGAAGGACCCTGTAATGTTGGCTTTGGTGATTGTGCCACTCACTCAGCTGATGAATCCCACTGAATTCACCGTCGTGTGTGTGGAGGGAGAGGGAGGGAAGATAGGAAGTGGGGACCAAATCCCACTGAGTTATACAGCTTCTAAGATGTGCACAGTGGGTGTTATTTGCANTATCTTTCCTTTTCTCCTTGCCTTTCACTTCTCTTAGTTTCTCAGCTATTTGTAAGGCCTTGTCAGACAACCATTTTGCCTTTTTGCATTTCTTTTTCTTGGGGATGGTTTTGATGACCACTTCCTATATGATGTTACAAACCTCCTTCCATAGTTCTTCAGGCACTCTGTCAGATTTAATCTCTTGAATTTATTTGTCACTTTCACTGTATAATCATAAGGGATTTGATTTAGGTCATACCTGAATGGCTTAGTGGTTTCCCTACTTTCTTCAATTTAAGCCTGCATTTTGCAATAGGGAGTTCATGATCTGAGCCACAGGAAGCTCCTGGTCTTGTTTTTGCTGACTGTATAGAGCTTCTCCATCTTTGGCTACAAAGAAAATAATCAATCTGATTGTGGTATTGTGATGTCCATGTGTATAGTCTTCTCTTGTGTTGTTGGAAGAGGGTGTTTGCTATGACCAGTGCATTTTCTTGGCAAAACTCTGTTAGTCTTTGTCCTGCCTCATTTTGTACTCCAAGGCCAAACTTGGCCTGTTACTCCAGGTATCTCTTGACTTCCTACTTTTGTATTCCAGTCCCTCATGAAGAAAAGGATACCTTTTTGTCGTGTTAGTTCTGGAAGGTCTTGTAGGTCTTCATAGAACCTTTCAACTTCAGCTTTTTCAGTATTAGTGGTTGGGGCATAGACTTGGATTACTGTGATATTGAATGGTTTGCCTTGGAAATTAACCAAGATCATTCAGTCATTTTTGGGATTGCACCCAAGTACTGCATTTCAGATTCTTTTGTTGACTATAAGGACTACTCCATTTCTTCTAAGGGATTCCTGCCCACAGTAATAGATATAATGGTCATCCGAATTAAATTTGCCCATTCCCACCCATTTCAGTTCACTGATTCCTAAAATGTCAGTGTTCACTCTTGCCGTCTCCTGTTTGACTACTTCCAGTTTACCTTGATTCCAGGTTCCTATGCAATATTGTTCTTTATAGCATCAATGTGAAAGAGCCTGATGTAAATCCAGGTAACTCCTTATTTCCCCAAAACCAATCATTTAGCACAGTTTCTGCAACACTTAGGAACTGCTTCTACTACTATTTAGGTTTTTTCAAGTCACCTTCCTTTACCTGCCTTTGCATTGATTGAAAAAGGAAAGATTCAGTCATTCTTGTAACAGGAAAGCAGTGTAACATGCCATAAGTAGAAGGCAACTAAAAAGGAAATACAATGAACAATAAAATGGTGTTATTAAATTTCTTCTGGATCCTGTGGTTTGATCTGAAGAGTGTGCTTTTTTTTTTCCTGGTACAAAATGAGAGTCCATCAAGCATTAGAGCCATGTGAGTGACAGAGAAACACCAAACTCAATATTCTCTGAGTGATTTTTCTAGATCCCACATAGTGAAAAAAGTCTCTCAGTCACGTCCGACTCTTTGCGACCCCATGGACTGTAGCCCACCAGGCTTCTCTGTCCATGGGGTTCTCCAGGCAAGAATACTGGAGTAGGTTGCCATTTCCTTCTCCAGGGGATCTCCCTGACCCAGGAATTGAACCCACATCTCCTGCATTGCAGGCAGACGCTTTAACCTCTGAGCCACCAGGGAAGCTCTAGATCCCACATATATGTTTTAGAAAAGTGGGACCGGTGAACCTCTTTGCAGGGTAGGAGTAGAGATGCCGAAGTAGAGAATGGACGTGTGGAAACAGGAGGGGAAGGGTGTCCAGGATCAGAATCGCAGTAGGGCCAGGTGGCCCATCACAGAGGCAGCAGCTCTGAGTAAACCCCCACATTCACTCTCAGATACCTCGGGCTCTGCTGTGGCCACTCTCAGGAGGATGGAGGAGGACTCGGGGTGCCTCTCTCAGCCCAGGACTCCAGCAGGTGTGTTNAGACTTGGATTACTGTGATATTGAATGGTTTGCCTTGGAAATTAACCAAGATCATTCAGTCATTTTTGGGATTGCACCCAAGTACTGCATTTCAGATTCTTTTGTTGACTATAAGGACTACTCCATTTCTTCTAAGGGATTCCTGCCCACAGTAATAGATATAATGGTCATCCGAATTAAATTTGCCCATTCCCACCCATTTCAGTTCACTGATTCCTAAAATGTCAGTGTTCACTCTTGCCGTCTCCTGTTTGACTACTTCCAGTTTACCTTGATTCCAGGTTCCTATGCAATATTGTTCTTTATAGCATCAATGTGAAAGAGCCTGATGTAAATCCAGGTAACTCCTTATTTCCCCAAAACCAATCATTTAGCACAGTTTCTGCAACACTTAGGAACTGCTTCTACTACTATTTAGGTTTTTTCAAGTCACCTTCCTTTACCTGCCTTTGCATTGATTGAAAAAGGAAAGATTCAGTCATTCTTGTAACAGGAAAGCAGTGTAACATGCCATAAGTAGAAGGCAACTAAAAAGGAAATACAATGAACAATAAAATGGTGTTATTAAATTTCTTCTGGATCCTGTGGTTTGATCTGAAGAGTGTGCTTTTTTTTTTCCTGGTACAAAATGAGAGTCCATCAAGCATTAGAGCCATGTGAGTGACAGAGAAACACCAAACTCAATATTCTCTGAGTGATTTTTCTAGATCCCACATAGTGAAAAAAGTCTCTCAGTCACGTCCGACTCTTTGCGACCCCATGGACTGTAGCCCACCAGGCTTCTCTGTCCATGGGGTTCTCCAGGCAAGAATACTGGAGTAGGTTGCCATTTCCTTCTCCAGGGGATCTCCCTGACCCAGGAATTGAACCCACATCTCCTGCATTGCAGGCAGACGCTTTAACCTCTGAGCCACCAGGGAAGCTCTAGATCCCACATATATGTTTTAGAAAAGTGGGACCGGTGAACCTCTTTGCAGGGTAGGAGTAGAGATGCCGAAGTAGAGAATGGACGTGTGGAAACAGGAGGGGAAGGGTGTCCAGGATCAGAATCACAGTAGGGCCAGGTGGCCCATCACAGAGGCAGCAGCTCTGAGTAAGCCCCCACATTCACTCTCAGATACCTCGGGCTCTGCTGTGGCCACTCTCATGAGGATGGAGGAGGCCTCGGGGTGCCTCTCTCAGCCCAGGACTCCAGCAGGTATGCTGGAATTTCAGGAATTTCTTGGCTAGTTTGCAGGCCCTTCCAGGAAACAAGCATCTCTATTCTCAGAGGATGGTAGCAGTGATTACTTCCCCCCCCCACCCCGGGTTACAAAAAAATGCCAGGAAGATAAACACTTTGTAAATCCCTGCATGTCTCCTGCCTTCAAGCTTTGAGTCTATTTGTGAGACATTTATCTCTTTGTATACTCACTCCCTCAAAAAAAATTATCATGCAATTAATAAACCTAATAGCCTGAGGTATGCCAATCAGGAAGAAAAAGAATGCAGGAAGCTGAATCTGACACATCATGGCATTGAACTCTCTGCAGAAAGCTAGGGACCTTTCCTCTAAAATGAGCATCCTCCTGTCCCCGGAGATGCTGGGGGTGGGCAGGGGCACTGTGGCAGGTTCAGACACCCTGTTGTTTATTTTGCAATTTTCTATTGAAGCATAGTTGATTTATGGTGTTCCATTAGTTTCTGGGATACAAAGCAAAGTGATTCAGTTATAAAGTTATACATTCTTTTCATAGTATTTTCCATTATGGTTTATTTTAGAATATTTAATATAGTTCCCTGTAGGAAACTACACCGGGACCTTGGTATATACAGTGGTTTGCTTGTTTTTCAGGTCGGGGCTTTGGCCATCGTTGCTTTGCACAGACTTTCCCTAGTTGTGGTGAGTGGGGGCTCCTCTCTCGTTCTGGTGCGAGGGCTTCTCATTGTCTCCCATTGCAGAGCACAGGCTCTGGGCTTGTGGGCTGTAGTAGCTGCGGCACATGGGCTTAGCTGCCCGAAGGTATGTGGAATCTTAGTTCCTGGGCCAGGGATCAAACCCATGTCCCTTGAACTGTTAGGGGGATTCTTAACCAGTGGCCCACTAGAGAAGTCCCTATGCATACTGTTTTTATATAGTAGCAGTTTGTATCTGATCATCTCAAACACGTGATTTATCTTTCCCCATCTCCCTTTGCCCTTTGGGAACCATACCTTTCCTTTCTATGTCTGTAAGCAGACATCCTGTTGTGANATACTGTTTTTATATAGTAGCAGTTTGTATCTGATCATCTCAAACACGTGATTTATCTTTCCCCATCTCCCTTTGCCCTTTGGGAACCATACCTTTCCTTTCTATGTCTGTAAGCAGCATCCTGTTGTGATTCCCTAGTGAGCTGGACATTGGATGCAATCTGTGGATAGGAACGCATCGCCTTTCATGCACACTGGGAGTGGGACACCGGTGATGTTGTCTCCATGGTGTGCACGCAACACCTACTAGCTAACAGCGTGCGTGCTCAGTCACTTCACTCATGTCTGACTCTTTGTGACCCCATGGACTGTAACCCACTGGGCTCCTCTGTCCATGGGGTTCTCCAGGCAAGAATACTGGAGTGGGTGGCCATTTCCTTCTCCATAATTGGTTGCTACATAATCACAAATATGTGAGGGGGTGGGGAACAACTCTGATTAAATTTATACACATACTGAGAAAATTTTACATACTTCTGAAGAATCAGGCAGATCTAGTAAATAAAATAAGTCAGGATAGATGAGAAGGAAACACCTTGAGAGTTCCACTCTCCACTTTAAATCAGAAGAGCCTGCTTCTTGCTCCACCACCCTCCTTCACATCTTCTGAGCGTGGCTGAGAAATTTTGAAAACTAGATGCTAGAGAAATGCAGGTNAGTTTCTGGGATACAAAGCAAAGTGATTCAGTTATAAAGTTATACATTCTTTTCATAGTATTTTCCATTATGGTTTATTTTAGAATATTTAATATAGTTCCCTGTAGGAAACTACACCGGGACCTTGGTATATACAGTGGTTTGCTTGTTTTTCAGGTCGGGGCTTTGGCCATCGTTGCTTTGCACAGACTTTCCCTAGTTGTGGTGAGTGGGGGCTCCTCTCTCGTTCTGGTGCGAGGGCTTCTCATTGTCTCCCATTGCAGAGCACAGGCTCTGGGCTTGTGGGCTGTAGTAGCTGCGGCACATGGGCTTAGCTGCCCGAAGGTATGTGGAATCTTAGTTCCTGGGCCAGGGATCAAACCCATGTCCCTTGAACTGTAAGGGGGATTCTTAACCAGTGGCCCACTAGAGAAGTCCCTATGCATACTGTTTTTATATAGTAGCAGTTTGTATCTGATCATCTCAAACACGTGATTTATCTTTCCCCATCTCCCTTTGCCCTTTGGGAACCATACCTTTCCTTTCTATGTCTGTAAGCAGACATCCTGTTGTGATTCCCTAGTGAGCTGGACATTGGATGCAATCTGTGGATAGGAACGCATCGCCTTTCATGCACACTGGGAGTGGGACACTGGTGATGTTGTCTCCATGGTGTGCACGCAACACCTACTAGCTAACAGCGTGCGTGCTCAGTCACTTCACTCATGTCTGACTCTTTGTGACCCCATGGACTGTAACCCACTGGGCTCCTCTGTCCATGGGGTTCTCCAGGCAAGAATACTGGAGTGGGTGGCCATTTCCTTCTCCATAATTGGTTGCTACATAATCACAAATATGTGAGGGGGTGGGGAACAACTCTGATTAAATTTATACACATACTGAGAAAATTTTACATACTTCTGAAGAATCAGGCAGATCTAGTAAATAAAATAAGTCAGGATAGATGAGAAGGAAACACCTTGAGAGTTCCACTCTCCACTTTAAATCAGAAGAGCCTGCTTCTTGCTCCACCACCCTCCTTCACATCTTCTGAGCGTGGCTGAGAAATTTTGAAAACTAGATGCTAGAGAAATGCAGGTCTAAAGTATATCTGCTTGCAGCAAAGACATCCTACTTAGTTTGGGCATCAAGGTCCAGGTCCAGTGATGGGTTTAACATTCCCATGGTAACTTTGGGAGTTAATGGCAACTTTCAAAGGCATCACGTCCAGTGGGCCCATCTTCTTTCCAGGGCCAAGAGTACTTGCCTCCCTGAGAGAACCCTCCTTTGGGACCAGGTGAGGGTAAAGAAACGCCCTGGGTTCAATGTCCAGCAGATGTACCCAGGCTGACTTCAGTGATCGATGTTACACAATGAAAATACCACTCAAATTCATTAGCGGGGATAAACTCATAACTTTTGCCATCCCTGAGCCTACCAGGAGTCCTTCCTTTGTGCACTCTTAGGCCAGGGATTATCTTTTCATTGAATTATAGTGAAATCTGTCTTAAGTGATCACTCAGGGACTATCCAAACTCAGTAACTTGGTAGAGGTTGAACTTTAGCTAAAGGTCAAACAGAATTCTTCTGGAAACCTTAGGGGTTGCTTAAAGGTGAAATAAAATGCCGAAATGAAAATTGACTTAATCCCTGGCTTATGAACCAAGTAACATCACTAAGCAGGCCAAGGGACACAGTCAGCTAGCAAATGCATCTCAACTTCCCTTTGCAAACTGCCTCATCTATCAGGCTTGTTAGTCATATGGCCAGCAATGCTTTCATTTTCCAAGGATGTCTGGACATTTTGAAGACCTTTGGCTGCATGTTTGGGACCCATTTCACTAGTGATCTTACATATCATTCCAGGCCAGTCCCTATTCATGGGATGCAGCCCACTAGCACCTTTAAGATTCCTCTGGGAAGAGGAAAACTGGCCTAACTGGCATCGCCACATGCAGTCAGTGTAGGAAGGGTCCGTATTCTAGGCTGTTTGCGAAGAATTGTCTTTGAGTTCTGTTTATGCTGCTGCTGCTAAGTCACTTTAGTCAAATCCAATTCTTTGTGACCCTGTGGAATGTAGTCCTGCAGATTCCTCTGTCCATAGGATTATCCAGGCAAGAATACCAGAGTGGATTGCCATTTCCTCCTCCAGGGAATCTTCCTGACCCTGGGATCAAATATGTGTCTCCTGGGGCTCCTGCTGAGCCACATCTTTGAGTTCTAATTATATATACTCATAAATATATATTCTATTTAAATATATTATATATTAAGTATCGTAGAAGTCTAGCGTGTACAATATAATGGATGTATAATCTATTTTCTAACCTTCTGTGTAGCACTTAGGGCAGAATTTATGGCCATCCTGAGAAAGCTCTGGGACTCCTGGGGCTAAAGCTGAAAAGGCAGAGAGCAGAGGAGGGTGGAGCGACTGTCCTCTCCTTATCCCTTCCTGTAACTAGAGAAGGAATGAGACATATTGGGTCCAGCCCCAACTGTGACACATTCTGCAGCTTGGACTGGCCACTGTAACCCACAGAGCCTCTATTTCTTCATCTGTAACAAGGATGAGGCCATGAGGACAGCAGCTGCCATCCACTGAACCCTTATGTGTCAAACCCAAGGCTGACTAAAGACTTAACATGCAGCATATCTTGTTGAATTCCCACCACAGCATTTCAGTGTGGGCAGTGTGTCTTCATTTGAGGAGATAAGAGTGTCTATAAAATTACTGACTAGAAATACCGACTTTGCTGGGATGATGAGAACATTCAGTAACATGGCAGGTGAAAGCCACGAGCACAGTGCGCCTCCTGGCCAGAAGTAGTTCCACAAAGTCGGTTTCGTCCTTCTTCCCATAGAGACGGGCACTGACTCTGCATCCCTGCACATTCGTAACCATGCCTTTCAGCATCCTGGTGCTCTGATGCTTTGGGAGTTTCCCTATCGTTCGTTTATTGCTTGCGTGTTTCTGGGAGCACTGCTGAGAGCTGGGAACACAGTAAGGCTCTAAGCGCGTGCGCTCTCTGCTGCCTGAGCTGAGGGTCCCAGGCCCTGCTGTACACTTGTGGTCTGGCTGAAATGGAGGTGGAGGGAGAGGAACTGGGGAGGTGGCCCAGTGGGGAGAGGGGCTTGAGGACTTCTTGGTATGGGGGCAAGGCTGACTCAGTGTGTCCCGAGCAGAGGATTTAGGCCTTTTATTGCTCTGTGATAAGATATCTTTGGCAATCTCAGTTAGTTAATATACAGAAGAAACTGCTGTTTTGAAAAAGAAAAATGCTGTTTTTATGAGATGAAGGCATACACACTCTCTATGCCTCCCTCATATAACTGAGGACTTATTTGTGTAAATGGTGACACCCAGGGATGGATCAGCTCAATATTCTAATTGAAGCCTCCCTGGAGACCAAGCAGACACCACCACAAAGGCAAGGAGGGTAGGAGGCAAGGGACACAGTGATGAGCAAGCCAGATCAGGCATAGGCCTTTAAGAGATGACTCTAGTAGCAGAGACAGACAAAAATGAGTGAACACACAGACAGACAGCGATCATGTCAGGGAGCGAGAGGAAACAGGGTAATCAGATACAAGCGTGCCTTCAAACAGACGTCAGAAGAGGCTTCACCAAGGAAGCAATGTCTTAACTGAAGAGTAACAGCCAGGAGGCAAATCTGGAGAACCTGGGGGCAGAGAGCCTTCCAGGAGAGTGAGTAGCAATTGCAAAAGCCCCGGGTTCAGAATGAGCCTGGCATGTTTGGGAAATAGCATGAAGACCCATCAGCCTGGAACCCTGGTGAGCAGGCAGAGGCGATATGGTTACAGAGGCAGGCAGTGGCCTGAACTCTTACAGGCCTCAAATGAGGCTGGAACTGGGGGGTGTTAGACAAGGAAACAACGTGACCTAAGGCTTACAGGGGTCACTCTGGCTGGGCTGAGAGCAGCTGAAAGCTCAAGAGAGGAGGCCAATTAGGAGGTTGTCACAGTGGTTACGGTGGAGATAATGGTGCAGTGGAGGCTGAGAGAAGCAGGCTATTCTGCAAATGTGTTTTGAAACACAGAGGCAGGTTTTGTTGATAGAGTTGAATGGTGGCCCTCAGAGACTAGGAATATCTAGTATTGGGCTTGAGTAACCAGATGAATATGGGGTTTCCCCAGAGGCTCAGCAGTAAAGAATCTATCTGCCAATGTAGGAGACGTGGGTTCGATCCCTGAGTTGGGAAGATCTGCTGGAGAAGGGCATGGCAACCCACTCCAGTATTCTTGCCTGGGAAACCCCATGGACAGCAGAGCCTGGTGGGCTATAGTCCATGGGGTCGCAAAGAGTCAGACAAGACTCAGCCATTAAACAACCACAATCCTACTGAATGGTTAGTGATACTTCTTGTAAAGATTGAGCTAGGATGGCAGCTATGAGTCACATGTTCTCTCTTGATTATAAGAAATACGTGGTGCCCACTACCTACACAAGTGGAACGTATGTGCCTGGAACTCATTAGAGAGTCCAGACTAGAAACACATTTGGGAGTCATGGAGATGGCATGCAAAGCCATGGCCGTGAGATTGCTGGAGTGGGAAAGGATATAGGGAAAGGTCAGGGGCTGAGAATCCAGGCTGATCTGATGTTTCCAGGTCACATATGAGAGAGTGGGCAAACTGTTCAGGCAGACAGGTGGCCCTACAGGTATAAGGATGAAAGAGGACCTAGCTTGGAGTCATGGCTAGAACACAGCGAGAGTGGAAGAAAATGAAGCATGATGAGGTCAGAGAGGAGTGTAGATTTTATTCCATGTGTGATGGGAGGGTGAGGACCGAAAAATAGGAGCTATAGGGCTTGATAATCTGAGTTCTGGAGGCAGGATGCCTAAGTGTGTCTATGAGTGCTGCTACTTACTGTAGAAGAATGGAGACATTTAGGTGGTCATCTCAAGGAGAAATGGGGGAGCCCACCTCTTTCCATGCCCCCCCAGTGGACCACCACTGTTTCCACTCTGTTCTTTGAGCCTTGGAGCCAATCTGGCTGTCGTCTTGCACCAGCTGTGGAACGTCCTATGCTGTTGCTTATCTCACATGTTTGTTACTAAGCCATGAGACCCTCCAGAGAAGGGCACTATCTTGCCAATTTTCTTCCTCTGAACCTGCCCTGACATCCCTGATCAGCATGGGGTAGTGACAATGTGTAGCCATCACGTCCTCCCATGAAAAGAACAACAGTGATCCACACCTCGTCATATCAGAATGAACACACAGTGCAGCGCATTTCCTAGGCCGGTGGTCCCCAACCTCCAGGCCAGGCACCAATACCTCCTGTCGGATCAGTGGTGGCATTAGATTAGAAATAAAGTGCATGATAAGTGTAAATGCTCTTGAATAATCTCAGAACCGTCTTCCACCCCCTGATCTTTGGAAAAATTGTCTTCCACAAAACCGAACCCTGGTGCCAAAAAGGTTGGGGACCACTGATCTGGGGAAGTCAAGTTGTAGAGCAGTGGGAACAGAAAAGCTGGGGGGCCTCTGCTTGAGTGCCTTCAGAAGCTAGCCAGGAGGAAGGTAGTCCCTAGTGGGGCTCGCAGCCCCTGCTGTAGAGAGGCCTCCATGAAAGGTACATGGAGCTTTCAGGCTCATTTAAATCCCATGGACACGTGTAAAGAGCTAGACAGGCAATTCAAATTCGTTTCTGAGGTCACTGCACCAAACTTTGTGTTAGCTCAGAGGACCATTAATGGGATAATATGCTCCATCACTGCAAGAGAGAATCAAACAGACTTTACCGGGGCTTCATTAGATCCATCTGTCCATCCATCACTTCTTCTCCATCGCTCACCACTTGACTCCAGAAACAAGAACACCCCCAACTAATTAGATTTACCTTGATCTCCTTTATGCACCATCAATCCTCTCAGAGGCCATCTATGAGTTGAGAGTTCAGACTTTTAGGAATTATGCTAATCAGTCTTTTTCTAATTTAAAGTGTCCGACTGATGACCACAATTGGACACTTTTTGCTGTGACAAGCAGGAATGCAGTGGAAGACACTGTGCTAGCCTGAAGCGCCCTGGCCCTCTGATGCACCGTGGAATGGGGCATCTCTAAGAAAACAGTTAGGCAAAGAGCATAGGACCTCGGAGCCAGGCAGCGAGGAAGGCAAGATTGCATGGGGAGAGAGTTTTAGTTGGTTTGTAGGATGAGTAGATGACTTGCTTTCATCTGTAGAATCAGAAAGGATGGTGCGTATGCTATTCCATGGAGGCATGGATGTGTGGTTTTGGTGGTGCAGAGCCACTGTTGTGTTAAACACAGAGGATAACCCACTCACAGTGGTAGGCACCTAGAGGAAAATGATTTAGGAGTGGATTTTTGACCTCCTGCATCCTCCAGGCCTGTGGCCGGGCCTCTAGAAGCTGGCAAGAATGTGAAGCAGGTTTCTGGGCAGAGAAGTCATTCCTGCGTTGCAGCAGTTTGGACCTGGCAGGAGAAGGGCCCTTTCAGACACAGCACAGTACTGTTGACTGCAGAACCGCAACACCCCCAGGCCCTTACTGGGGAGAATAGAAAGAACTGGCTCTTGTATTAGGGGGTCGAACAGAGCGCTCGGGGGAAAGACTGATGTTACATTAATTACTTGTTGAGTGAATAAGCAGAGTCTTAACTGGGAATTATAGCCCAGAGCAGTACTTCCCAAACTTAAACGTGCCCATGAATCTCTTGGAGGTCTTGTTAAAGTACAGGGTCTTTGATGCAGTGGGTCTGGGTGCTACCCAAGTTTCTGCATTTTTACCAAGCTCCCAGATGCTGCTGCTGGTCACGTGGTAAATAGCGGGAGAGGCTGCGGGTTTGGGGAAACAGAACCAGGCTCAGGTCCTGGCCGCTTACTGGTTCTGTGCCTCATTCCTTCACTCAGCAAATATATATTTTTTAAATTTCTATTGTGTGCCCAGTTAAATAGCTGGAACAACATAGAAAATGTCCCTGCTTTCCTGGGGTTTGTACTCTGGTAGGGCAACGCATAAGGAAGAAGGTAACAATGCTAAACTGTCTACTCACGATCTGTGAAGATTGCTAGCAAAAGTGCCAGCTCAGACGCTTCAGTCGTGCCCGACTCTTTGCTACCCTGTGGATGGTAGCCCGCAGGCTCCTCTGCCCATGGGATTTCCCAGGCAAGAACACTAGAGTGGGTTGCCATTTCCTTCTCCAGGGGATCTTCCCAACCCAGGGATCAAATATCTCCCGCATTGTGGGCGGATTCTTTACCACTGAGCCATCAGGGAATCCCTGGGGGCTAATGTTTATTGAGAACCTACTAAAGTTAAGGCACACTTGAGAAACTGACTTAATCTTTATAATACTTTGGTCACATAGCTACTTTTATCCCTGTTCTCAGATACAGAAGTTGAGAAACAGACAGGAAGTCTCTTGCCCAACCTCATGTACCAGAGGAGACAGGAGCTGGGGCCAGGCATCCACCTCTGGAACCCATGCTTTGATTAGGGGTCAGCAAGCTCTTCCTGTGAAGGGCCAGCTGGTGAATTGCTTAGGCGATGCGGGCCATTCAGTTTCTATCATACATGCTTAATTGTGCTCTTGGAGCACGAAGGCAGTCATAGACGATACATAATGAGTGAGTGTGACCCTGTTCTGATGACAGTTTGTTTAGCAGAACTGGCCCTGAGCCACTTTGGACCCTCAGGCTGTCATTTGCCAAGAACAATGGGTTCTGACCATTATCCTAAACCAGCGTTTCTCACAGTTTAAAGCAACCTTGTCCAATGTCGATACAAGGTGAGCCACACATGCAATTTTAAACTCTACAGTAGCCATGTTTTAAAAAAGAACAGATAGCCTGTTGGGCTATAGTCCATGGGGTCACAAAGAGTCAGCCATGACTTAGTGGCTAAACAATGACAAAGGAAGAAGAATATATAGAATTAATTTTACCAATAGTTTTATTTAACACAGAATACCCAATATATGATCATTTCAATAATGGTCAATATGAAGATGATTACTGTGCTATTTCACATTCTAGATGTGGTGTGTATTTTATACTTGCAGCGCATCTCAGCCCCGACTAGCCAGGTTTCAAGTGGGGCTGGTGGCTGCTGCTGCTGGGCAAGGCAACTTTACAGGACTTAACCCTCACCTGGCCTGGAGTCACAGACAGTTTGTTTCTACCATGCCCCCAGACGGTGCTGGGCTGTGGTCCACACGGGAGTCCAAGGCTGCCGATAGCCAGCCTCTGCTGGGAACATACCATGATGGTACTGGAGATGGGTGGCCAGTGAGGGGGTGCAAGGAAGGCTCTTTAAAATGGGTTCATTTAAAATGGGTTCATTGAAACCCAGAGGATCAGGAGGAGCTGACTAAGAGAAGGGTGGGGAGAAAGTGCTCAAAGTTTGAATTCAACATGTCCTGGAGGAGGGAGGTCAAACTGCAGACACTCAGCATTGAGCTCGGTCTGGTATCTCAGGGGTGGGCTTTGTTATAATGCAGAGATACAGAGCTTGTGGGCCCCTCCCACACAGGCTGGATTGCGCTCCCTGATTCTGTGACTCTGCTCCCCAGAGTTGCCCACGCTGTCCTCCTCCCAGCACTTCCCACACTTTCTGTGGGGGCGGATTATTCTCAGGCTCCTGACCTCTGTGAAGGCAGGCTTGGCGCATGTTGTCATGGCCCTGTCCACAGCCTGCCCCATTTGACTGCCTGGGAGCCAAGAGGGGCCTTTCACTTGGAATTCCATCCAAGGTACCTCGGGGCTGTGGATGCACTGAAAACTTTACAATGGGAGAACTCAGACACAAGCTGGACAAGGGACGTGGGCAGGAAGGGACAGTGTGTGCAGCGCCATCACAGGCAGAGGGGACGCTGGCTAGGGAGCCAGGCGCGTTTATTTGGTGGCAGAGCTGTTGTTGTTCACAGTCGTGTTGCTGTTGTTGTTGTTGTCAGTCGCGTTCAGCTCTTTGCAGCCCCATGAACTGCAGCACGCCAGGCTTCCCTGTCCTTCACTGTCTCCTGGGGCTTGCGCAAACTCATGTCCATTGGGTCAGTGACGCCATTCCACCATCTCATCCTCTGTCACACACTTCTCCTGTGGCCTTCAATCTTTCCCAGAAGCAGGGTCTTCTCCAATGAGTCTGCTCTTTGCTCTTTCGGTGGCCAAAGTATTGGAGCTTCAGCTTCAGCATCAGTCCTTCCAGTGAATATTCAGGGTTGATTTCCTTTAGGATTAACTGGCTTGATCTCTGCTGTCCATGAGACTCTCAAGAGTCTTCTCCAACACCACAGGTCAAAAGCATCAGTGTGCTCAAAAGTATCAGTGCTTAGCCTTCTTTATGGTCCAACTCTCACATCGGTACATGACTACTGGAAAAAGCATAGCTTTGACTATATAGACCTTTGTCGGCAAAGTAATGTCTCTGCTTTTTAGTATGCTGTCTAGGTTGGTCATAACTTTCCTTCCAGGGAGTGTCTTTTAATTTTGCGGTTGCAGTCACTGTCCACAGTGATTTCTGAGTCCAAGAATTTATCATTCCATAATTCAACGAGAAGCTGATCTTTCTTGCCTCAAGTCTTGCAGATTTTCTGTCTCTTTTGTTTTTCCTTTTTTTTTTTTCCTTCCTCCTATTTTTCATCAACCCAAAAAAGTGAGAAAAGCAAAAGTTGCTTAGTCATGTCCAACTCTTCATGACCCCATGGACTGGAGCCCACCAGACTCCTCTGTCCGTGGGATTCTCCAGGCAAGAATACTGGTGTGGGTTGCCATTCTCTTCTCCAGGGAATCTTCCCAACCCAGGGATCAAACCCAGGTGTCCTGCATTGGGGGCGAATTCTTTACCATCTGAGTAAGTCCTGAAGGTTTTCTCTTTCTCTTTCTTTTTTCCCCCTCTTACTTTTCATCAACCCCAAACCAAGTATAAATGGAAAAGGCAAAACACAGACCAGTCCAAACATGGACGTTTCTGTCATCTGACCATCAGGATTCTTTGTATTTTAATATTTCATCAGCTTGTGCTGATATTAGTTTAAAAAAGTGTGTGTGTAAAAATGCACAGAAATTATAATTTCAGGGCAGTCTGTGTTAATTATNCCACTCTAGTGTTCTTGCCTGGGAAATCCCATGGGCAGAGGAGCCTGCGGGCTACCATCCACAGGGTAGCAAAGAGTCGGGCACGACTGAAGCGTCTGAGCTGGCACTTTTGCTAGCAATCTTCACAGATCGTGAGTAGACAGTTTAGCATTGTTACCTTCTTCCTTATGCGTTGCCCTACCAGAGTACAAACCCCAGGAAAGCAGGGACATTTTCTATGTTGTTCCAGCTATTTAACTGGGCACACAATAGAAATTTAAAAAATATATATTTGCTGAGTGAAGGAATGAGGCACAGAACCAGTAAGCGGCCAGGACCTGAGCCTGGTTCTGTTTCCCCAAACCCGCAGCCTCTCCCGCTATTTACCACGTGACCAGCAGCAGCATCTGGGAGCTTGGTAAAAATGCAGAAACTTGGGTAGCACCCAGACCCACTGCATCAAAGACCCTGTACTTTAACAAGACCTCCAAGAGATTCATGGGCACGTTTAAGTTTGGGAAGTACTGCTCTGGGCTATAATTCCCAGTTAAGACTCTGCTTATTCACTCAACAAGTAATTAATGTAACATCAGTCTTTCCCCCGAGCGCTCTGTTCGACCCCCTAATACAAGAGCCAGTTCTTTCTATTCTCCCCAGTAAGGGCCTGGGGGTGTTGCGGTTCTGCAGTCAACAGTACTGTGCTGTGTCTGAAAGGGCCCTTCTCCTGCCAGGTCCAAACTGCTGCAACGCAGGAATGACTTCTCTGCCCAGAAACCTGCTTCACATTCTTGCCAGCTTCTAGAGGCCCGGCCACAGGCCTGGAGGATGCAGGAGGTCAAAAATCCACTCCTAAATCATTTTCCTCTAGGTGCCTACCACTGTGAGTGGGTTATCCTCTGTGTTTAACACAACAGTGGCTCTGCACCACCAAAACCACACATCCATGCCTCCATGGAATAGCACACGCACCATCCTTTCTGATTCTACAGATGAAAGCAAGTCATCTACTCATCCTACAAACCAACTAAAACTCTCTCCCCATGCAATCTTGCCTTCCTCGCTGCCTGGCTCCGAGGTCCTATGCTCTTTGCCTAACTGTTTTCTTAGAGATGCCCCATTCCACGGTGCATCAGAGGGCCAGGGCGCTTCAGGCTAGCACAGTATCTTCCACTGCATTCCTGCTTGTCACAGCAAAAAGTGTCCAATTGTGGTCATCAGTCGGACACTTTAAATTAGAAAAAGACTGATTAGCATAATTCCTAAAAGTCTGAACTCTCAACTCATAGATGGCCTCTGAGAGGATTGATGGTGCATAAAGGAGATCAAGGTAAATCTAATTAGTTGGGGGTGTTCTTGTTTCTGGAGTCAAGTGGTGAGCAATGGAGAAGAAGTGATGGATGGACAGATGGATCTAATGAAGCCCCGGTAAAGTCTGTTTGATTCTCTCTTGCAGTGATGGAGCATATTATCCCATTAATGGTCCTCTGAGCTAACACAAAGTTTGGTGCAGTGACCTCAGAAACGAATTTGAATTGCCTGTCTAGCTCTTTACACGTGTCCATGGGATTTAAATGAGCCTGAAAGCTCCATGTACCTTTCATGGAGGCCTCTCTACAGCAGGGGCTGCGAGCCCCACTAGGGACCACCTTCCTCCTGGCTAGCTTCTGAAGGCACTCAAGCAGAGGCCCCCCAGCTTTTCTGTTCCCACTGCTCTACAACTTGACTTCCCCAGATCAGTGGTCCCCAACCTTTTTGGCACCAGGGTTCGGTTTTGTGGAAGACAATTTTTCCAAAGATCAGGGGGTGGAAGACGGTTCTGAGATTATTCAAGAGCATTTACACTTATCATGCACTTTATTTCTAATCTAATGCCACCACTGATCCGACAGGAGGTATTGGTGCCTGGCCTGGAGGTTGGGGACCACCGGCCTAGGAAATGCGCTGCACTGTGTGTTCATTCTGATATGACGAGGTGTGGATCACTGTTGTTCTTTTCATGGGAGGACGTGATGGCTACACATTGTCACTACCCCATGCTGATCAGGGATGTCAGGGCAGGTTCAGAGGAAGAAAATTGGCAAGATAGTGCCCTTCTCTGGAGGGTCTCATGGCTTAGTAACAAACATGTGAGATAAGCAACAGCATAGGACGTTCCACAGCTGGTGCAAGACGACAGCCAGATTGGCTCCAAGGCTCAAAGAACAGAGTGGAAACAGTGGTGGTCCACTGGGGGGGCATGGAAAGAGGTGGGCTCCCCCATTTCTCCTTGAGATGACCACCTAAATGTCTCCATTCTTCTACAGTAAGTAGCAGCACTCATAGACACACTTAGGCATCCTGCCTCCAGAACTCAGATTATCAAGCCCTATAGCTCCTATTTTTCGGTCCTCACCCTCCCATCACACATGGAATAAAATCTACACTCCTCTCTGACCTCATCATGCTTCATTTTCTTCCACTCTCGCTGTGTTCTAGCCATGACTCCAAGCTAGGTCCTCTTTCATCCTTATACCTGTAGGGCCACCTGTCTGCCTGAACAGTTTGCCCACTCTCTCATATGTGACCTGGAAACATCAGATCAGCCTGGATTCTCAGCCCCTGACCTTTCCCTATATCCTTTCCCACTCCAGCAATCTCACGGCCATGGCTTTGCATGCCATCTCCATGACTCCCAAATGTGTTTCTAGTCTGGACTCTCTAATGAGTTCCAGGCACATACGTTCCACTTGTGTAGGTAGTGGGCACCACGTATTTCTTATAATCAAGAGAGAACATGTGACTCATAGCTGCCATCCTAGCTCAATCTTTACAAGAAGTATCACTAACCATTCAGTAGGATTGTGGTTGTTTAATGGCTGAGTCTTGTCTGACTCTTTGCGACCCCATGGACTATAGCCCACCAGGCTCTGCTGTCCATGGGGTTTCCCAGGCAAGAATACTGGAGTGGGTTGCCATGCCCTTCTCCAGCAGATCTTCCCAACTCAGGGATCGAACCCACGTCTCCTACATTGGCAGATAGATTCTTTACTGCTGAGCCTCTGGGGAAACCCCATATTCATCTGGTTACTCAAGCCCAATACTAGATATTCCTAGTCTCTGAGGGCCACCATTCAACTCTATCAACAAAACCTGCCTCTGTGTTTCAAAACACNCATGATGATGTCCACAAAAGAAAAGGAAGCACTGTACCTTGAAATGTGATTGAAACACTCTTCCTCCTCTTTTTTTTTTTCTTTCTTATGATCATTGTATTAGACAATGCAGCGAAAGATAATTCGGTCAGAAAACTAAAGAGTAACAGATAAGTTTATGGCCCATCAGCCATGCAGGCAGGAAATCAGAAATCAAAAGAAAATAATAACATAAATGGTCAGAATCAATAAGCAAAAATACACTTAAAACTTGCTTAAGATTGAAATCATATATAAGTCAAGTCAGGAATCCATAAATTAAGAAAGAATAGCAATAGTCCTGATCACTGACATAAAGGACACTAAAAGCATTTATTCAACACTGTTGAGACATAGTCCCTATCCTTATTGCAGTATAAATTAGTCATATAGTTGAGACAAATAGAAGTCAAAATTTCACCAAGATAGCAAGCAATATAAGCCATAAAAAGTGCTGGACACAACTATAGTATAAGGAACTATAGTATAAGGAACAAGTGCTGTGACAGTTGGGAAAATAGATTATTCAGGAAATAGTCAGAAAAGTGGGCTTCCCTGGTGGCTCAGATGGTAAAGATTCTGCCTACAATGCAGGAGACCTGGGTTTGTTCCCTGGGTTGGGAAGACCCCTTGGAGCGGGGCAAGGCAACCCACTCCAGTATTCTTGCCTGGAGAAGCCCCCATGGACAGAGGAGCCTGGTGGGCTACAGTCCATGGGGCTGCAAAGAGTCAGACATGACTGAGCGACAAAGCACAGCACAATCAGAGAAAGTATTATGGAACTGTAGGTATGAACTTCACTGTGAAGATGAGTGAGATCAGATAAGTTAGAGAAGGGGAAAGGTCATCTGACCTCAAGATAGTGATCTGAGCAAGAAAAGAGCAGTGAAAATTCACCTTGAGCATTTTGAAGAATATCAAGTAGACAGTCTGGCAGAAAAGTAAAAGGTATATGTAGATACATTAATAGGCAGATTCATGTTGATGTATGGCAAAACCAATACAATGTTATAAAGTAATTAACCTCCAATTAAAATAAATAAATTTATATTAAAAAAAAAAGAAATATAGGGAAACAGGTCTGAGGAACCTAAGCACCGTATCAAGGAGTGTGGATATCAGTGTATAGGTGAGCAAAGTCTCTTGGAAGATTTGGAGGGAAGTGACACAAACGGAGCATTGTTTTAGGGAAGTTAAATAGACAGTCAAGTACAAACTAGAATAAAGAAAGCAAATAGGGACCAAACAGAGGATATCACTCAATGAATACTGTTTGAGTGGCTTCTCAGTACAAGGAATTGTGAAAGATATTAATATCACAGATACATAGATGAATAGAATATGGTCATTTCCCAAGACAGTCTTGCAGTATGACAGAGGAAAAACAACAGTGAATTTTTAAAATATACGATTATTTTTTAAAAAAATCTATGGAACCATATTGGAGAAGGCACTTCATCTGAGATATTCCTCTGAAGACAGAGTAAGAAAGGCCAAGAAATAGGATGAAAACTCAATCAGAGATAGAAGAAAAGGAATATGGAGGCAATTATGAATATTTTTTAAAGACTATAGTATACAACGTATGTTGAAGAGAAAGAGGTGATGAAGCTAGAGAAGCAAGTAAAATGTAAAATGCAGTTAAGTAGGCAAAGAAAGCATAGAAAATAATTTTAAGTAGAGGAGTAACATAATTAATGATGATAGTTAATTTAGAAAGATAATTCAGTTGTTAAGGAGCTTAATTAGGAGTACATAAATTGATGGAGACCAGTTAGCAGATTACTGAAATAGTTCAAGTAAGGAATAATGAGAGATAAAGCTCAGATGGTCATATGTGTAGGGACTGCTGTTGCTGCTGCTGCTAAGTCACTTCAGTCATGTCTGACTCTGTGCGACCCCATAGACGGCAGCCCACCAGGCTCCCCTGTCCTTGGGATTCTCCAGGCAAGAACACTGGAGTGGGTTGCCATTTCCTTCTCCAGTGCTAAGAGAGATGAAATCAACCAGTACCTAGGAAATAGAAACAACAGAATTCAGTGATTGATGAAGTGTGGCTAAAAGAGAGAAAAGCAAGAGGAGATTATGATTTAAAGATTCCTGGCCTGGGTGACTGGGTGAATGATGGAAAGAAAGGACAGCCTTGAGAAATGGGGTGGGGAACTGAAAGGTGAGTTCAATTTGGGACATGTTATGTTTCAGGTATCCGTGAGTCAACCAAGTGAAGAAGACTATTAGGTAGTTTAAATATGGTCTGGAGTCAAGGAGAAAGGTTTAGACAGGTGCTAATGAGCCATCAACATATAGGTGATCTCTGAAACTGGGGAATGAATGAGATCACTTGTGGAAAGAATAAAGAGAAGGAAAACTTAATGAGGACTTAATTCTAGAGAACATAGGATCTAAACATCTAGTCAGAAAGAAACCAGAAGAACCAAGAAAAAAGTGGTTAGAAAGCAACCCCCCCCCAAAAAAAAAGTGAGTTGAGGAGAACAAGAAGAAAGCATATAATGAAAACAGTTGAGAAATTCTGCTGCAACAGGTGGGATTAGGGGTGATTCAAGGGTCAAATGATGGAGAAAATTCAAGTCTAGGGAAGTCCAAGACTGCTCATAAATGATTGAAATTTGACATCCTTTGGGGACCTAGCGAGAGTAGGGTCATCATTGCAATAAAGGCAGTCCCCTTTCTTTGATGATTGGACAAACAGATTAGAAATGAAACTGAAAATATCTAGTTTTTGGCCTACTCTCTTAAGAATGCTGGGGCTTCTCTGGTGGCTCAGAGGGTAAAGCGTCTGCCTGCAATGCGGGAGACCAGGGTTTGATCCCTGGGTTGGGAAGATCCCCTGGAGAAGCAAATGCCAACCCACTCCAGTACTCTTGCCCGGAAAATCCCTGTAGGCTGTAGGCTACAGTCTATGGTAGGTTACAGTCTATGGGGTTGCAAACTGTTGGACATGACTGAGCGACTTCACTTTCACTTTTTATGGGGAGGGAGAGGGGAGGGGGTTTCAGGATGGGGAACATGTGTATACCCATGGCAGATTCATGTTGATGTATGGCAAAATCAATACAATATTGTTAAGTAATTAACCTCCCATTAAAATAAATAAATTTTAAAAAATTTAATTGGGGCTAATTACTTTGCAATATTGTAGTGGTTTTTGCCAAACATTGGCATGAATCAGCCACAGGCACACATATGTTCCCCATCCAGAACCCCCCTCCCACCTCCCTCCCCATCCCATCCCCCAGAGTTATCCCAGTGCACCAGCCCTGAGCACCCTGTTTCATGCACTTTCACTTTCTTAAGAATGCTATCTTGGAAGGAAAAAAAGACAATGCCAAATTATATTCAAACTATCATAGAATTGCACTCATTTCACATGCTAGCAAGATTATGCTTAAAATGATTCAAGTTAGGCTTTAGCAGTATGTGAACCAAGGACTTCCAGATGTACAAGCTATGTTTAGAAAAGGCAGAGGAACCAGAAATCAAATTGCCAACATCCATTGGATCATAGAAAAAGTAAGGGAATTTTTAAAAATCTGCTTCATTGGCTATGCTAAAGCCTTTGATTGTGTAGATCAC
>SJYW01050638.1:486146-521623 GCA_006410735.1 Raphicerus campestris
ATCAACTCTTCGGCATTCAGCTTTCTTCACAGTCCAACTCTCACATCCATACATGACCACAGGAAAAACCATAGCCTTGACTAGACGGACCTTAGTCGGCAAAGTAATGTCTCTGCTTTTGAATATATTGAACCACATTCCATTGTCAATATCTACCACATCCTTTGTCTAACCGCGTGATAGATCTATACCCCATACTTGCTCCCCTACAGTAATCCATCCATCAGCCTGAATCATATGGTCCCCACCCCTTCACTTATTATGTCATTTTAGGCATCTCTATGCATTCCTAAAGAACAACTAAATATACATGCTTTTAAGTTTATAAAAAGTATCATACTTCATCTTATCTTTGGGGAATTACCTTTGTTTCTTAATAGTATGTTATGAAGCTTAGTCCTTATGGGCTAGTTGTCTCTATCAAGCAGTTATTTTGATCACTGAGCAATATTCCATCATATGAGTATATCGAATTTTACTCACATACTTTCTGAATGGCAGTGTTCGTGTCTAGGCTTTCACTATTTTAATCAGAGCTACTTGGAAGATTCTTATGTATGTGGACAAGAATTTCTCTCAAGTACACACCTGGGTACATAGTATTGCTGGATTTTGGGGAATCATGGATGTCAACATTCGGAGACAATGGCAAACGGTTTTCCAAAGATGTTGCTCTCATCTGTTCTCTCACTGGTAATGCTGGAGCCCTCCTGAAGGCTTATATCCTCTCTGTCCACCATATTGCTAGATTTAGGTATAGCTCAAAGTCGTCAGTACTTAGAAGTAATATCTGTACGGTAACTTGATCTTGTGTGGTGTGATTCTAAGAGCTGAAGTTAAGGACTCACGAGTACAAGTTGCAGGGAGGGAGATATAGACTCAAGCTGAGGAAGAATGGTCTCCTAGCGCACCTGGTCGATGGGGATCAGACTCTCAGAGGAGCAGTAAGCTGTCCATCCCCAGAACATTCAGCCCAGGGCATGCCCGCCCCTGGGACGCAATGTGGCTGAAGGGGTACATGCGTCACATGGGTGTTCAGACTGGAGAGCTTTAAAATAAGTTTCAAACCCTGACTCTAGCATCAAGCTGTTTTCAAATATTTGTTTCTGGACCTTTAAATAGATAACCTGAAATTCTAAGATGCTATTTTAAAGCATTTTGATCTTTTATCATTTAAAACCAACCAAATAAATTTTTCTTTAAACCCTTGAGCAGTACTGAGGTGAGATTAATTAAAAGATTAGACTCTTGATTTTGATGTTTTTTAAATACATAAAGTTATAACTCCCAACAATAATATTTTCAGCTTTAATGGGAACATCAAAGATACTAATATTTTTAAATTAGGTTGTGTGTGTGTGTGTGCGCGCATGCCAAGCCCAGGGTTTTTGTATATCTATGTGCATGCGTATAGTGCCTATTGATTATCTCAGTAATAAAGAATTGCCAGATACACAAGAAGAACCTGAAAAAGGTGAAGATATCTCTCTTAGTCTGACGCTTCAAAGTAGTCCCAAGCCTGGATTGTGTTTTAATTTTTCACTCTGGCAAAGCTGTGTTTGTGAGTGTTTGCAGTCACCTCATATCTCCATTGTCTGTGCTGATTTCTGAGTTACAGACATTTACAGAATGTAGAAAATGAACGAGAGAGCCCCCCATCTCAATTTCTTTCATTTTAAGTATTCCTTTTTTTTTTTTTAATGCATTTGAAATCCTCTGTGACAAAGATCTGTTGTCATGCCTGTTAAGCTTAGCATTTCAGCCACATCCAGGGCTTTATGTCTTCATTAAAGAAGGTTTTTAAATGAAATAGAGGCGTCTGGGGGAGGCTGGCTGCTCATTTGTTTGTGCAGCACACACAGACCAGGTTCTTTGAAGGGCGCTGGAACTGCTCCATCAGAAAGGAGTGGGTTCCTTAGTCACAGACGGTAGGTGACTTCCAAGGGGTGCAGAGCGGCTTCGGAGGGTACAGTGGCAGACGATCATCTTATAAAGAGAAAGAAGCGTGAGCGATCCAGGGGAGTGGGGAACACCCCCGGAATGTAGATTCTCCATTAGTCCCGTCTCACCTGCTAATGTGCAGTCTCAGGGCTGGGCGCCTGGCCGCTTGTGCAAGGGGGGTTCTTTCAGCTCTGCGGGACAGAGGCTGGGCGTTGGAGAGGAGTTCCCGAGGTCAGCCTGCATTCTTGCTGTTCCCTGCTAGTCACCACTTTTATGCAAATAACTTCCATCTCACCTGCTTTTCCATGGAAGGTTTCCAGTTAGCAAGACCTGATGCTAAGGGGAGGGGGCGAGCCTGTGAGTAGACATCAAGGCGGAAGCGGCACTGCCCGGGCTCAGGGGAGAGGCTGGCCACCCGCCCTTCACCTCTCCGCATCTGAACTTCCTGCGCCTTCACCCGACAACTACTCTTCTGAGGCTAGAAGAAGTAGGTGCTGAGCAAGGGTGAGGGGGCAGGGAGTCATCCAGCCCCTCTCTCTCCCAGCACTTGTACGGCTTGTCCCACAGGGAGGGTCAAGTCCCTGCCTCTGTTACCCTCTCTTTGGGCACTTCTATACATGGCTTCAGTCTTCGGCCTTCAGCCAGTTCAGGGACCATGCAGACACCTCTGGCCTTCCCTGGGGATCTGCTCTTGCTGATCACTCTCAGCCTCCCTGTCACCTCCTCCAGGCAGTCTTCCTTGACCATCCCATCACTCATGGTTCTAACAGCTTTGATTCCTTGCTATTTGCCTGCCTACTCTCCTGGAACGTAAACCTCCTGAATGCTCACAGCCTTGCCCAGCCTTCTCACCAGTGCTGGCTCCTTGTACTGTGCCAGCAAGTAGAAGACACAGTACTATTTGTTGAATAATCGAATGAGTTCTATAGACAAATGAACTTCCAGTGTTTGAAAGATCCACAATCCCTTCACCTAGCTCGGCTTCTCCAAATGGGTTTTATTTTGAGGTCCCAGTTACTGCCACCAGGTACACTGTGTTAAGCAGGATTCTGAGGCTGTGTGTATGGCGGTGTGGTTTTGGTTGTGTGTTGGCTTAGCTTGTGTGTTGTGTCCTGGCTCAGCACCCTCCTTGGGCATGGTTGTCTTGCCCGGACCTCACTATTAAAGGTTCTGGAAGGTGTCTTTGGAAAAAGAAGCCATACTGCAGCAGGAGCAAATAGAGAATGAAGCGCTCAGGAGATTCAAACAAAACCAGAAACTAACCCTTTGCCTTTTCCCTTTCCTCATCCTGAGTACCTCAGGTTGACGTCACTCTAGGAATAAGGGAGAACACTCCTGCTCAAACACCAATATCCTCAACACAGGGCGGGTGNGGGTTCCATCCCTGGGTTGGGAAGATCCCCTGGAGAAGGGAATGGCAACTACTCCAGGATTCTTGCCTGGGAAATCCCATGGACAGAGGAGCCCAGTGGGCTACAGTCCATGGGGTCGCACAGAGTCGGACACAACTAAAGCAACCTAGCATGCACGCACACACACATCTGTCTTGATAGGGTACTAACCTGTGTGCAGCTCTGAACTGCAGGACTGGAGGCTGTCTTCTGGGCCACTGGGCTGTGGGTCCCCTCTTTTAACAATGGAATGCTATGGCACAACATGGCAACTGAGTGCATGACCTCTCAACCGCTTTGACAGATGGGTGAGCACGGCTAGGATGCCAAGGCAGGATTCGTCAGGAAGTAAGAGCAGTACAAGTGGATGGTGAAGCGAGCAATGGGCACAAGTCACAAGACAGCTGGCAAACGCCTCCTGCATTTTCTGAAGCTATTCCCATTCCCCAAAGCAACTTTGTCCTTAAAATCCCATCACCATCTTTGAAGCCAGGGAAAATCCTCCTTTTTGAGAGTCAACTGTAGACCCTACCCCAGTAAGAATTACTCTCTCCTTCATATATCCTGAGAGCACTATGGGAGAACTTCTGGTCCAGTGTTTATACCATACTGACTTGGACTAAGTGATGTGTATATGAATCTCTCTGCCGTGTTGGGTGGCAAGACTCCAGCAGGCAAAGATTTTTGTCTCCTGCATCTTTATAACTTTCATAAAACCTAGAACAGTGCCTGGAATATATCATGTGGTCAAGAAATGCTTGTTGTCTAAACTGAAAGCAGTAATAGAGAATCAGATCTAAAAAATAAAGATTTACTTCCCACTGAAATTATTTTCCTTGCAATGNATCTTTATAACTTTCATAAAACCTAGAACAGTGCCTGGAATATATCATGTGGTCAAGAAATGCTTGTTGTCTAAACTGAAAGCAGTAATAGAGAATCAGATCTAAAAAATAAAGATTTACTTCCCACTGAAATTATTTTCCTTGCAATGTTTATATAAACACCTGTCTAAACAGAACCACCAACCATAAGAAATGGTTTCTCTGCTCTTTATATTGTTTTATAAAACTAACAACAAGGAAAGATACTAATGAATTTTAGAACACAACCCAAGTTTGTATTCAACAGAAGCCACTGGCTTCTGTAAGGAATGGTTTTAAATTGCTCTCTGAAGACACTTCAGCATTCTACTACAGATTAGTTCTAAATTCTGAGAAAACATTTAAATTATTGTGAATCATTTCTCCTACTGTATTCCATTATGGACCTATAAAGATGTCAATAGTCAAGGCAGTTTGAGCATTACATCGGGCAATTAATCACTGCCCCTCACTCCTCATGAGACCACACTTAAAGGACTGGAAGCAGCCCAGTGTCAAAGCTGACACATATCTGCACTTCAATCAGAAATCCTGTTAACACTACCTTCTCCAGAAATCATTTCAGGCAGATAAAGCAGGATGACTGCAGATACATTTTTTTTTTCTTGAACCTCTTTTCAAGTTATATAGAAATAGAATTCACTTCGCAGAGCCTTCACAGACTCCCCTCTGTAGAATGTGAATAAAGACTTTGGTTCAAGTTTCTGCAAACTGTGTAACTTTGGCATGAGCCTTCCTGCAAAGACCATGCTTCTGAAAGCACTAGCAAGTCTCGCTGTGGCATAAAGATAAGGGAAGGCATAGGCATGACAGGGGCCTAGGTGCTGAGGGTATTGTATTCAGCATTTGATGCTGTGGCCCCGTTGCAGAGGGGCAAGAGGGGGAACTCTAGGACACTGAATCCAAGACACTGTATTTGAAAGAAGTTAATTCAAACTGTTATTTTATATACTAATAAGAAAAAAAAAAACACTGCCAATGAAATTATGTCAGACCATTGATGGTAGGGCATGCTGTGATTTCAGAGACATTAAAATGTGAACTGTGCATCTGAGAACAGATGAACTTTCCATTTAAANAAAGAAGTTAATTCAAACTGTTATTTTATATACTAATAAGGAAAAAAAAAAAAAACACTGCCAATGAAATTATGTCAGACCATTGATGGTAGGGCATGCTGTGATTTCAGAGACGTTAAAATGTGAACTGTGCATCTGAGAACAGATGAACTTTCCATTTAAACAGTGCTGGTAATTTCCCCTGCATTTCATGCAAAAATAATAATAAGCTGCAGAGTGCATAAAATGCTAGGCTTGAGTCTGACCTTCCTTCGGACAGTCTTCTCTATCTTTTCCAGGATTCACAGCTAGGCAGTTGAGGGAACAACTGAAATAAAACCAAGCATTTCCTATTCCAGGTCTACCTTTCCAAGGGGTCTCTGAGACCCTGAGTTGCCAGATAAAATACATGAGCTGCCAGATAAAATACAGGATGTCCAGTTAAATTTGAATTTCAGATAAACTCTGAATATATTTTCGTATAAGTATGTCCCCAATAGTGCATGAGCTATACTAAAAACAAATTATCTAGATGCCCGTACTTTAATTTTCTGAATCCGGTATCTATCTTCCCAGGGTAGTTGTGACTGTATTTGCCCTTTTCCACTAGCTTTCACTCCAGGGTCTTAACCTTTACCAGTCAGGAGCCTCCATTAATACTTCATTCGCTTCTTACAACCACTCTGAGAGGAAGGGGTTATTGCCAGTATTTCAAGACTGAAGGGGCTGAATTTCCTCCTCAGACCTGAATGTCTCATTAGATGAGCTGGTTCAATTTTAATTCTGATGATGACTGCTAATACTTTCACACAGTAGTTAAGGTTTAAAAGATCAAGGTCCCTGGAAAACCATGAAGATAATAAAGGTCCTCTTATGCATAGAGACAACCTCTGGGGGTTGATCTTTGGTCATTGTCAGGGGACAGTGTATCCAGCCTATAACAACAACTATAATGATAGCGGCAGCAGCCGCAAACACCCAACACCCCTTACTATGTGTCATGCACATCAGCATAAAGACCTCTTCCCTACTTTTACGGAGGGGGGAGCTGAGGCAGAGAGAGGTTAGAGCTTGCGCTTCTCATTGCTCATGTCTGGGCCTAAGCTCATCTTCTTGGAGAGCCCTTGCTGGAATGTTCCTTAGGGTAATCACCACTCCCCGCCGCCGCCATCGCTCTTTATTCTAACAGTCTGTTTCTTTCCTTGTGAAACTAAGTCACTTCTCAGAAGCCTTTCAGGTTAGGCGAGCCCCTCCCAGCACCGTTCTCAGGTGGTAATGCCCATCTCATCCGTAAGTAACTGGTGTTTGCCTTCCCCACCTGGGTGGTGCATGAGGGCAGCAGAGCAGTCAGTCTGGGTAGGTGCATTCATGTGAGGGCTGTGCCCTGCCATTGCAAGGCTACCATAAGTATCTGGTGGATGAATAAGTAGTCACTGCCTTTCCCTATGGATGGTCTAAGGTAATCTGGAAAGTTCTTCTGAAGTGAAACCCCTCCATTAAAGCTCATGGGTACATGTGTGCTCAGTCATGTCTGACTTTTTGCCACCCCACGGACTATAACCCACCAGGCTCCTCTGTCCATGGGATTCTCCAGTCAAGAACACTTGAATGGGTTGCCATCCCCTCCTCCACCATTGAAGGTTACTTGAGGCAAATAGTGCCTTTGGATGAGGCGCTGTTTAGAGTCATGATTCGGGCTTATCTGTTAGTTAGCTAGGCAGTGGTTTCCAGCCAGCAGGCAGCTGGGCTGCTTGGGGAAACAGAACCTTACTCAGACCCACAGCACGATTCATTTCTAAGTCACCCAGGCAGCTCTTCTAGGACATGAAGCTTGCCCACCAGGCCTCTCCCAGGCTCCCTATTCCTGCAGACTCTACATGCATTCAAAAGCTCCCACACCAGACCAGCATCCTGATGTTGCTGGGAAAAGAGCCTTGTGGCTCAGATGATCCTTGGATAGAGAAAAAGGGCAGTTCCAGAGCAGAGTTTGCCAAGGAAAGCCGCCATACTGTTGAGTCACAAGCAATGGGCTTCAAGGCCAATGTATAATATTCATTCTGTAATATATATNAGTTGAGGGAACAACTGAAATAAAACCAAGCATTTCCTATTCCAGGTCTACCTTTCCAAGTGGTCTCTGAGACCCTGAGTTGCCAGATAAAATACATGAGCTGCCAGATAAAATACAGGATGTCCAGTTAAATTTGAATTTCAGATAAACTCTGAATATATTTTCGTATAAGTATGTCCCCAATAGTGCATGAGCTATACTAAAAACAAATTATCTAGATGCCCGTACTTTAATTTTCTGAATCCGGTATCTATCTTCCCAGGGTAGTTGTGACTGTATTTGCCCTTTTCCACTAGCTTTCACTCCAGGGTCTTAACCTTTACCAGTCAGGAGCCTCCATTAATACTTCATTCGCTTCTTACAACCACTCTGAGAGGAAGGGGTTATTGCCAGTATTTCAAGACTGAAGGGGCTGAATTTCCTCCTCAGACCTGAATGTCTCATTAGATGAGCTGGTTCAATTTTAATTCTGATGATGACTGCTAATACTTTCACACAGTAGTTAAGGTTTAAAAGATCAAGGTCCCTGGAAAACCATGAAGATAATAAAGGTCCTCTTATGCATAGAGACAACCTCTGGGGGTTGATCTTTGGTCATTGTCAGGGGACAGTGTATCCAGCCTATAACAACAACTATAATGATAGCGGCAGCAGCCGCAAACACCCAACACCCCTTACTATGTGTCATGCACATCAGCATAAAGACCTCTTCCCTACTTTTACGGAGGGGGGAGCTGAGGCAGAGAGAGGTTAGAGCTTGCGCTTCTCATTGCTCATGTCTGGGCCTAAGCTCATCTTCTTGGAGAGCCCTTGCTGGAATGTTCCTTAGGGTAATCACCACTCCCCGCCGCCGCCATCGCTCTTTATTCTAACAGTCTGTTTCTTTCCTTGTGAAACTAAGTCACTTCTCAGAAGCCTTTCAGGTTAGGCGAGCCCCTCCCAGCACCGTTCTCAGGTGGTAATGCCCATCTCATCCGTAAGTAACTGGTGTTTGCCTTCCCCACCTGGGTGGTGCATGAGGGCAGCAGAGCAGTCAGTCTGGGTAGGTGCATTCATGTGAGGGCTGTGCCCTGCCATTGCAAGGCTACCATAAGTATCTGGTGGATGAATAAGTAGTCACTGCCTTTCCCTATGGATGGTCTAAGGTAATCTGGAAAGTTCTTCTGAAGTGAAACCCCTCCATTAAAGCTCATGGGTACATGTGTGCTCAGTCATGTCTGACTTTTTGCCACCCCACGGACTATAACCCACCAGGCTCCTCTGTCCATGGGATTCTCCAGTCAAGAACACTTGAATGGGTTGCCATCCCCTCCTCCACCATTGAAGGTTACTTGAGGCAAATAGTGCCTTTGGATGAGGCGCTGTTTAGAGTCATGATTCGGGCTTATCTGTTAGTTAGCTAGGCAGTGGTTTCCAGCCAGCAGGCAGCTGGGCTGCTTGGGGAAACAGAACCTTACTCAGACCCACAGCACGATTCATTTCTAAGTCACCCAGGCAGCTCTTCTAGGACATGAAGCTTGCCCACCAGGCCTCTCCCAGGCTCCCTATTCCTGCAGACTCTACATGCATTCAAAAGCTCCCACACCAGACCAGCATCCTGATGTTGCTGGGAAAAGAGCCTTGTGGCTCAGATGATCCTTGGATAGAGAAAAAGGGCAGTTCCAGAGCAGAGTTTGCCAAGGAAAGCCGCCATACTGTTGAGTCACAAGCAATGGGCTTCAAGGCCAATGTATAATATTCTTTCTGTAATATATATGGGTTCTATCTGTGCACACAAACTTCTCCCAAACACACTGTTTCTTGACTGCAAGTGCACCTGAGAATTGCCTGAGAGTTTTGAAAACAGTTCTCACTGCCAGGCTGCCCCCCTAGACCAATTAAACCTGAACCCCTGGGGCAGAGCCACCATCTGTAGTTTTTAAAGTTCTCTCTGTGATTCCTGTGGGCAGCCAGGGTTGAGCATGGCTGTTTTGAAGAAAGCCACATGCTTCCATCGGGGACTTTTAGGACTAGAAACCCCTAGGTTTTAAAAGCCATATACCATAGAGCTTTGCAAATACCATTAGTTTTTGCTTTACTTATTTCCTATTTCCCATAAACAACTTCTAAGCACTGGCGTGATGCTGCCATCTGGGAGGCATATGACAATAACAGACGGTAGCCTGATAACCAAGGAGGCATTACCGTCTGCAGGCTCTAAATTATTTGGATTCATCTGGCGCGATCTGCCTTGATGAGGCCACTTAATGCTTGACTTCTCCGTCTTCCGACGGCAGTACCAGAAGTGGGGAGGCCATATTTTCTGGGCTTTGCATTGTTCAATGTCATCCTACTGAAATAGTTACAAGATGGATTTATAACAGACCTAAAGCTAGTATCAAAATGAAAATTAGTTCTTGAGGAGAAAAATAGCAATCCCGTTTGACTCGCCTGTAGCCATTGCGTCATCTCTGCCTCTGCAAGGAAGGAAATGACTTCTTAATGTGGTTTTCTTCCACTAAGGGAAATTAAATCTATGTGGCAAAGTGTAAAACTAGCGTGCTGGCAGCCGGATATGGAGCAGAAGATCCATGACCCTCATAAACATTCGTGGCTGGGGTATATGCTAATGAACCTCATTTAGGCTCAAACTTACCCCACCAGCACCTAAGTCCCCTCAATGTTTTTCCTTCTGTATCAAAGTTGGCTCTGAAACAATGGGGACATTTCTCCATTTGCTGCAAGTTGCTGGGGTGGGGGTCTCTGGGTTAGGTTGGGAGTGACTGGGGCCTTAGATTGCAAACTCCGCTATTTTAATTGTGCAACTTGGCTATTTTAATTGTGCAACTTGCCGGAGTCAGTAAGATTCTTTGCCGGAGGATCTAACCTCTGGGTCATAGCAGCTGGGGGGCAGGAGCTGTGGAACTGTTGGCTCTCTGGTGGCGCTGCACTTTCTCAGGAGAGATTTTAAAAAGGCAAAAACTGTGGGGAACACCCCCAGCACTACTGCTCCTAGCTGGATGATCTCTGAGAAGTGACTGAATTTCCTCAGACTTCAGTTTCTTCCTTGGTAAGAAGGAGTCAGCATCACCGAGTTGATGGACATGAGTCTGAGCAAGCTCCAGGAGTTGGTGATGGACAGGGAAGCCTGGCGTGCTGCAGTCCATGGGGTCGCAAAGAGTCAGACGCGACTGAGTGACTGAACTGAACTGAAGGAGCGAGGTAGTGCCTGCCTCGTGTATCGGCTATTGTAAGAATGAAGTGAACTGATGCCCGAGGAAATAATACATGAAGAGGAAGAAACGGCCCTTTGCATCATAAATACGAGCCATCATTCGTGCTGTTAAATAGCTGGCCCCAGTCTCCTCAGATGACTTACCATGAAATACCGCATTGTGCCCCCTGTGGAGAAATGTATACCCTCAGCATTTTACAGTGTCTACAGCTCCAGACAGGAATAACAAATTTAGTTAATAAAACTAAACTGCAAAGGAGATTAAGGGGGAATTGAGCTCTTCTAATGAAGAACATTCTGACAGCATCCCCTCTCTCTCTCTCTGATAGAACTGAAATTTTATTCACTCACTATTGTAAACCTGAGACATACACAAAATATACATTTTTAAATAAATACGCGTACATGAAGAAGATTTTAAAAGCGTTCTTTTGACTAAGACCGAGTGTTTTTTGATACTTCCTTATTTAATTCCTTTCCTCAGTGTTTATTTATTTATTTATTTTACCGTTTGCAGGCTTGAATCCTCTTTTAATGTACACACTCTTATTTCTTCAGAATTCCCAGGTGACTCACTGGTAAAGAATCTAGAAAGATCTCTGAGGTAGGAAATGGCAACCCACTCCAGTACTCTGCCTGGAGAATCCAGTGGACAGAGGACTCTGGTGGGCTGCAGTCCATGGGTGGCAAGAGAGTCAGACACAACTTAGCCACTACACAGCGGCAGCAACTCTTACTTCTTACTCATTACATGTGGCCCTTCTATTATCATCCTCAATTAGCCTGGGCCATTTTGGTTCAGTGAGCAAAACTGCTCAGAGCTCTTATAAGAGAGGCAAAGCTGAAGACAAAGTAGGTTAACCACAGACGAGCTTGGGAAATGAGCGTGGGAAGGTGGCCAAAGCAGTGTCTTCAGGGGCTGGGAAGTAAAAAGAATGGATGACGCTGGTCAAGCATAGTTTTAGAAGGTGGTGGGAGTTTTGGTAAATGGCAGGATTTCCCCTAGTCTCTGACCACCACTCCCAACCTCAGTGGATCATTTCAAGGCTGTGAACCGCCTCCAGCGTAGCCTAATCTAGTTATTGTGTTACAAGAGTTAGAAATGTGGATTTTTACACGCAACCCTTCCCCATTTTTGGATTTCAGCAAGTAATTGTACTTAGCCCCTCAGTCATGTCCGACTCTTTGCGACCACATGGACTGTAGCCCACCAGGCTCCTCTATCTGTGGGATTCTCCAGGCAAGAATACTGGAGTGGGCTGCCATGCCCTTCTCCAGAGGATCTTCACAACCCAGGGTTCAAACCTGGGTCTCCTGCGTTACAGGGAGATTCTTAGCCATGTAACAGAATGAAAAAGATATGTGCCCCACCCGCTGATTTGGAAATGNGCAAGTAATTGTACTTAGCCCCTCAGTCATGTCCGACTCTTTGCGACCACATGGACTGTAGCCCACCAGGCTCCTCTATCCGTGGGATTCTCCAGGCAAGAATACTGGAGTGGGCTGCCATGCCCTTCTCCAGAGGATCTTCGCAACCCAGGGTTCGAACCCGGGTCTCCTGCGTTACAGGGGGATTCTTAGCCATGTAACACAATGAAAAGATATGTGCCCCACCCGCTGATTTGGAAATGCTGTTCTGATGCCCCACAATAATTGTTCCAAAGGAAGATCCCACAGGAGTCTTTTTCTTTTTTTTTCTCCAAAGCTCGAGAAACATGACAGAGAGGATAAAGACTCCCCAGCCTTGTGGCGGTCAGAGGAGGAAATGGCGGCCGAGGCTGCAGCGCTGAGGGGCTACTTTCAGTGACGCAGGTAAGACTGCAGTTTACTTCAACTTCGTGCAGACCCTCCTGGCGCCTCCTCTGATACGGGGCTCGGGGCTCCTTGCCCAGCATGGGTGGGGCGCGGGGAAGCAGCCCCGCCTACTCCCTACGGCCCCAGTGGTGGCTGCACAAATGTTAAAGCCAGAGTGCGGAGGACTCTGACCCTTGAGGCCCTTATTCCAACCTTGGGGTCTCACTTCCACGCCGCCTCTCTATACCTCTCCCCTCTGTTCCCGTCCTTCCTGCCCAGGCCCTTGTCCCCTCTGTCCTCTCCAATCTAGTCTCTACAAAGTGACTGGAGATGGTCTCTAAGGCAAACCTCTTTTAAAAACTAAGAATTAAACTACCATGTGACTCAGCCATCCCACTACGGGGCATAAGAGGGTAGGACAAATGGAGAGAGCAGCATTGAAGTATACACATTACCGTGTGTAAATAGCTAGCTACTGAGAAGCTGCTATGCGACAAGCGCTCTGTGACAATCGAGAGCGGTGGGAGGTTCAAGAGGGAAGGGACCATATGTATACCTGTGACTAATTCATGTTGATGTATGGCAGAAACCATTGCAATATTGTAAAGCAGTTATTCCCCAGTGAAGAAAAAAATAAAAAGTCCAACCCCTCCCAGGAAGTCACACTGCGCTTAGGCTCCAGTCTCGGATTTCTGCTTCAAGCTTGCAGCTTAGAGCTCACAACCAGCTCAGCCCTGCTCAGGCAGGCTCTGATTTCACTGAATCTCCTCTGGTGGCTCACACGGTAAAGAGTCCCCCTGCAATGCGGGAGACCTGGATTCGACCCCTGGAGGAGGGCATGGCAACCCACTCCAGTATTCTGGCCTGGAGAATCCCAAGGACAGAGGAGCCTCGCGGGCTACAACCAAGGGGTCGCAAAGAGTTGGACACGACTGATGGACATTACTGAGAGACTGAGCGCACACACACCCCTCCTGGCACCTGTTCGGTAAATTATCTTTCTGTTTCCTTTCAGCTGTGGCTGTCAGGAAGATCAGGCCACAGGGAAAGAGAATTACCTCTTCACATTAATGATGTTTAACTACTGAGAGATCACAGATTTGAGACTGATAGAAAGCGAGAGCTAATCTCCTTTTCATGTTTGTATGCAATGTTAAGGAGTTCAGGCATCTTCTGAAAGGTATCAATATTAATAAACAGTATTGGGGTCTAATCTGAGTAAAAGAATTACTCGTTATCTAGAATTCAAATTAAACTGGGTCTTTTATCTGACAACCCTGTTAATAAATCTCTGCAGGGATTATGGACCCCAAATAAAGAGCCTCTTCTCTACATTGTTTTTCTGTTTTAGAACTGTCTGCTTCATCTGGTCTTGTGTAAATGTGTTTATATTATAAGCAGCTGAAGTAGATCAGGTACAAATTAAAAATGCAATTAGTGAACAAATATTGGTAGCAATTGCAGTATATAAAATTGTATCAAGCGCTTAATGAGCATGGTTTTTAGCTACAAAACATTGGTTGTGGTATTAGGTTTTCATTTGGAGATGTAAGTCTGTTTTAGTTAGTTTAAAATAAATGTGCATTTCCTGGTCTTTCTCCCTGCCACCCTCTTTTTAATATTCTAATTCCTTAGAGACCCAGTATCAAACACCCACCCCTCACACCCCCAGGGATTGCTCACATCGCTGCTGCCTCGGGCCTTGGCATTATAGAAAGCATACTGCCTTCTCCACGTCAGTGGCTTGTCAGCTCTGCACCCGCCTGAAGGGATATAGCGTGGTGGGAATGGAAGCTGACTTTTTAAAATTTTATTTAAGTGGAGGATAATCACTTTACAATAAATCCTTTACAATATTGTGATGGTTTTTGCCATGCATCAATATGAATTGATAGTTTATTTTTCATCTTTTCCACCGCTGTTCACCTTCTGATTTCTACGTTTCTTCCCTTCTCTCCCCACCTTAGGACCAAGCTAGTTTACCTAAGAACACAGGCCTATGGGCATGACTACAGACGTCTTTCTGTTCCTCTTCTGCAAGCTCTGTGTCCTCTTCAAATGGTGTCACCACTGTCTAGGCTGAGTGTGTTCTGTCTTTTTTCCCTTCTGTCTTTCTTGTGTAACAGNATGCGGGAGACCTGGATTCGACCCCTGGAGGAGGGCATGGCAACCCACTCCAGTATTCTGGCCTGGAGAATCCCAAGGACAGAGGAGCCTCGCGGGCTACAACCAAGGGGTCGCAAAGAGTTGGACACGACTGATGGACATTACTGAGAGACTGAGCGCACACACACCCCTCCTGGCAGCTGTTCGGTAAATTATCTTTCTGTTTCCTTTCAGCTGTGGCTGTCAGGAAGATCAGGCCACAGGGAAAGAGAATTACCTCTTCACATTAATGATGTTTAACTACTGAGAGATCACAGATTTGAGACTGATAGAAAGCGAGAGCTAATCTCCTTTTCATGTTTGTATGCAATGTTAAGGAGTTCAGGCATCTTCTGAAAGGTATCAATATTAATAAACAGTATTGGGGTCTAATCTGAGTAAAAGAATTACTCGTTATCTAGAATTCAAATTAAACTGGGTCTTTTATCTGACAACCCTGTTAATAAATCTCTGCAGGGATTATGGACCCCAAATAAAGAGCCTCTTCTCTACATTGTTTTTCTGTTTTAGAACTGTCTGCTTCATCTGGTCTTGTGTAAATGTGTTTATATTATAAGCAGCTGAAGTAGATCAGGTACAAATTAAAAATGCAATTAGTGAACAAATATTGGTAGCAATTGCAGTATATAAAATTGTATCAAGCGCTTAATGAGCATGGTTTTTAGCTACAAAACATTGGTTGTGGTATTAGGTTTTCATTTGGAGATGTAAGTCTGTTTTAGTTAGTTTAAAATAAATGTGCATTTCCTGGTCTTTCTCCCTGCCACCCTCTTTTTAATATTCTAATTCCTTAGAGACCCAGTATCAAACAACCCACCCCCTCACACCCCCAGGGATTGCTCACATCGCTGCTGCCTCGGGCCTTGGCATTATAGAAAGCATACTGCCTTCTCCACGTCAGTGGCTTGTCAGCTCTGCACCCGCCTGAAGGGATATAGCGTGGTGGGAATGGAAGCTGACTTTTTAAAATTTTATTTAAGTGGAGGATAATCACTTTACAATAAATCCTTTACAATATTGTGATGGTTTTTGCCATGCATCAATATGAATTGATAGTTTATTTTTCATCTTTTCCACCGCTGTTCACCTTCTGATTTCTACGTTTCTTCCCTTCTCTCCCCACCTTAGGACCAAGCTAGTTTACCTAAGAACACAGGCCTATGGGCATGACTACAGACGTCTTTCTGTTCCTCTTCTGCAAGCTCTGTGTCCTCTTCAAATGGTGTCACCACTGTCTAGGCTGAGTGTGTTCTGTCTTTTTTCCCTTCTGTCTTTCTTGTGTAACAGGCGCTTCCGGGGCAAGGCAGGAACGCTGCAGGCTCTTCCTGAGGCTTGCTCAGTTGTAGGATTCTGTCTTACAGTGTGTTTTCTGGACTGTTTAAGAGAATTTAAACTTCATACCTGAGTTTCTGGAATGCTTTGCTTTGTCAGCTTTTACTTCTGTCTTGCCTTGGGGCCTAACATCACCTGTCTTCCAGGTGAATCAACTTGCAAGTCTTTTCAGAAAGATATTCCTCTTAACTTGTTACACAAACTATTTTCAGAGAGCCTGTAGGCTTCTGAATGAACTCACAGTAATATCTCTAAGGATGTTGGCTACAGACCAAACAAATCACCTTCAGTTTTCCCAGCAGCCAGATGTGGGAAGTGGAAATGGGAGGGAGGCCAAAGAGCACAGGATGAGTAACTTGGAGGCGAGGGACTAGTAGGCCTAAGATTTCACCTCCTGGAGAAGGGAATGGCAAACCACTTCCATATTCTTGCCTCGAGAACCCCACGAACAGTATGAAAAAGCAGAGCTACGGAGGGTGAGATGGTTGGATGGCATCATGGACTCAATGGACATGAGTTGGAGCAAGCTCCGGGAGATAGTGATGGACAGGGAGGCCTGGTGTGCTGCAGTCCGTGGGGTCGCAAAGAGTCAGATATGACTGAGTGAGTGAACAGCAACACAGATTTTGCCAAGGGCATCACCTCCTATCTAACATGAGAGAGGGACCGGGTATAGTTCTCTTTAGACACACAGGGGAAAGGAAACGTTCCTTTCAGGAAACCTGACTGTGGGGTTGGTTAACCCGGTTCTTTGATACCCACTCACCTCCCTTTTCAAAATGCATCGATGCACCAAATGCTTCTACAGTGTTAAGGGGTTCATGGAACTTTCTGAAGTTGGTTAATAAATAGGGCTGTCCTGCAAGACATGGACATATCTAGACTTCACACAGTATGTGAAATCCAGATATCCTTGGCCTCTCCAGGCTTTCCTGAGTATTCCCTCATCAGCAAGTAGTGTGGGGCAGAGCCAGTCTGAAGACCCTGGTGCTGTTCACTGCACGACTGCACACTTCACAGCACGCAGGGAAGCAGGGCCGGCAGGGCTCAGCTCCGAAATGCATGATTACCACCACCACTACTGAGACTTGATAGACAGCATAGGTTCTCTTATTATCCCTCCTTGCAGATGATGACAAGACTCAGTGATGCTAAGTGCTGTTCCCAGGTAAATGGCTAGTAAGCGGTGGAGCTCAGATTTGCACCCAGACAGCCCCACCTCCAAGGGCTTTCCCTTCATCTCTTACTGTTCACCTTGCGTAGAAGAGCCTGTGGCTCCAGTCAGCACTGCCGCCCACCCCCAGCTCTCCTGCACCTTCCAAGCTGTGTCTTCAGCCTCTTCCCCTGGTCTGCTGGCCTCCCTGGTTCCTCTGTGAGGGCGTCCCTCCCCTGCTGGACTTTCTTGCCATTACTGTCAGTTCAACCCACTCGGGCACCTGCCTCCTTGGTCACGCTGCAGCCAGGCCACAGGAACCCTAGTGGGCTGAACCAGCTGCTTCACTCTGCTTGAAATGTGTTCCACAGTGTGCTGACTCCTGCCTGGGCTGTCTGCCCTCTTTTCTCCACCATTTGACCACCTGCCTAAGTCATGGGACCTTGGGCATGTAAGTGTCTCACCTATTTCATTTCTTCCCATCTTGGCATGCGTTTTCCAGTCTTTGTGTACCACTTACTATTTACCTGATTCACTTTTAAAAATTCAGTTTATCTTAAACTTTCTATCTTAGCCACAAGAGAAATGAATATTACTTATTACTTATCATTAGAAGTTAAGCATAAATATAAACGAGAAATAGTGCTGATGAATTCCATCTCTGCACAGCTGCTTGCCTGGAGCTACCAGACTGAGGTTCTTTCTCTTCTTTGTTAAGCTGAGAGGCTGGTCATCCTTAGAGAGGGTAGCACCAAACCAAGACTCTCCATTNGTGCTGATGAATTCCATCTCTACACAGCTGCTTGCCTGGAGCTACCAGACTGAGGTTCTTTCTCTTCTTTGTTAAGCTGAGAGGCTGGTCATCCTTAGAGAGGGTGGCACCAAACCAAGACTCTCCATTTGCCCTAGTCAAAAGGATTTAAAAGAGAATTACCTATAGAGGGGTTTCATGTACCTCAGCTAAAATGATCTTAGACCAGTCATGTCCCTCTTGGGAAAACAGCAGGAGAGGTCAGAGGCCAGAGCTGACTCTAGACCTGTTCCTAGCCCTGAGCTAGTGCTTCCTGAGTCTCTCACCCGGCACGGGCAGGAGACAAGCCAGAGTGAGCTTCCCTGGGGATGAGACGTGGAGGACTCCAGGCAGGAAGCCCTGCTCCACACCCCGCGGCCCCCACGGGCACCCTCGGTCTCTGGGCCGANACAAATGTTAAAGCCAGAGTGCGGAGGACTCTGACCCTTGAGGCCCTTATTCCAACCTTGGGGTCTCACTTCCACGCCGCCTCTCTATACCTCTCCCCTCTGTTCCCGTCCTTCCTGCCCAGGCCCTTGTCCCCTCTGTCCTCTCCAATCTAGTCTCTACAAAGCGACTGGAGATGGTCTCTAAGGCAAACCTCTTTTAAAAACTAAGAATTAAACTACCATGTGACTCAGCCATCCCACTACGGGGCATAAGAGGGTGGGACAAATGGAGAGAGCAGCATTGAAGTATACACATTACCGTGTGTAAATAGCTAGCTACTGAGAAGCTGCTATGCGACAAGCGCTCTGTGACAATCGAGAGCGGTGGGAGGTTCAAGAGGGAAGGGACCATATGTATACCTGTGACTAATTCATGTTGATGTATGGCAGAAACCATCGCAATATTGTAAAGCAGTTATTCCCCAGTGAAGAAAAAAATAAAAAGTCCAACCCCTCCCAGGAAGTCACACTGCGCTTAGGCTCAAGTCTCGGATTTCTGTTTCAAGCTTGCAGCTTAGAGCTCACAACCAGCTCAGCCCTGCTCAGGCAGGCTCTGATTTCACTGAATCTCCTCTGGTGGCTCACACGGTAAAGAGTCCGCCTGCAATGCGGGAGACCTGGATTCGACCCCTGGAGGAGGGCATGGCAACCCACTCCAGTATTCTGGCCTGGAGAATCCCAAGGACAGAGGAGCCTCGCGGGCTACAACCAAGGGGTCGCAAAGAGTTGGACACGACTGATGGACATTACTGAGAGACTGAGCGCACACACACCCCTCCTGGCAGCTGTTCGGTAAATTATCTTTCTGTTTCCTTTCAGCTGTGGCTGTCAGGAAGATCAGGCCACAGGGAAAGAGAATTACCTCTTCACATTAATGATGTTTAACTACTGAGAGATCACAGATTTGAGACTGATAGAAAGCGAGAGCTAATCTCCTTTTCATGTTTGTATGCAATGTTAAGGAGTTCAGGCATCTTCTGAAAGGTATCAATATTAATAAACAGTATTGGGGTCTAATCTGAGTAAAAGAATTACTCGTTATCTAGAATTCAAATTAAACTGGGTCTTTTATCTGACAACCCTGTTAATAAATCTCTGCAGGGATTATGGACCCCAAATAAAGAGCCTCTTCTCTACATTGTTTTTCTGTTTTAGAACTGTCTGCTTCATCTGGTCTTGTGTAAATGTGTTTATATTATAAGCAGCTGAAGTAGATCAGGTACAAATTAAAAATGCAATTAGTGAACAAATATTGGTAGCAATTGCAGTATATAAAATTGTATCAAGCGCTTAATGAGCATGGTTTTTAGCTACAAAACATTGGTTGTGGTATTAGGTTTTCATTTGGAGATGTAAGTCTGTTTTAGTTAGTTTAAAATAAATGTGCATTTCCTGGTCTTTCTCCCTGCCACCCTCTTTTTAATATTCTAATTCCTTAGAGACCCAGTATCAAACAACCCACCCCCTCACACCCCCAGGGATTGCTCACATCGCTGCTGCCTCGGGCCTTGGCATTATAGAAAGCATACTGCCTTCTCCACGTCAGTGGCTTGTCAGCTCTGCACCCGCCTGAAGGGATATAGCGTGGTGGGAATGGAAGCTGACTTTTTAAAATTTTATTTAAGTGGAGGATAATCACTTTACAATAAATCCTTTACAATATTGTGATGGTTTTTGCCATGCATCAATATGAATTGATAGTTTATTTTTCATCTTTTCCACCGCTGTTCACCTTCTGATTTCTACGTTTCTTCCCTTCTCTCCCCACCTTAGGACCAAGCTAGTTTACCTAAGAACACAGGCCTATGGGCATGACTACAGACGTCTTTCTGTTCCTCTTCTGCAAGCTCTGTGTCCTCTTCAAATGGTGTCACCACTGTCTAGGCTGAGTGTGTTCTGTCTTTTTTCCCTTCTGTCTTTCTTGTGTAACAGGCGCTTCCGGGGCAAGGCAGGAACGCTGCAGGCTCTTCCTGAGGCTTGCTCAGTTGTAGGATTCTGTCTTACAGTGTGTTTTCTGGACTGTTTAAGAGAATTTAAACTTCATACCTGAGTTTCTGGAATGCTTTGCTTTGTCAGCTTTTACTTCTGTCTTGCCTTGGGGCCTAACATCACCTGTCTTCCAGGTGAATCAACTTGCAAGTCTTTTCAGAAAGATATTCCTCTTAACTTGTTACACAAACTATTTTCAGAGAGCCTGTAGGCTTCTGAATGAACTCACAGTAATATCTCTAAGGATGTTGGCTACAGACCAAACAAATCACCTTCAGTTTTCCCAGCAGCCAGATGTGGGAAGTGGAAATGGGAGGGAGGCCAAAGAGCACAGGATGAGTAACTTGGAGGCGAGGGACTAGTAGGCCTAAGATTTCACCTCCTGGAGAAGGGAATGGCAAACCACTTCCATATTCTTGCCTCGAGAACCCCACGAACAGTATGAAAAAGCAGAGCTACGGAGGGTGAGATGGTTGGATGGCATCATGGACTCAATGGACATGAGTTGGAGCAAGCTCCGGGAGATAGTGATGGACAGGGAGGCCTGGTGTGCTGCAGTCCGTGGGGTCGCAAAGAGTCAGATATGACTGAGTGAGTGAACAGCAACACAGATTTTGCCAAGGGCATCACCTCCTATCTAGCATGAGAGAGGGACCGGGTATAGTTCTCTTTAGACACACAGGGGAAAGGAAACGTTCCTTTCAGGAAACCTGACTGTGGGGTTGGTTAACCCGGTTCTTTGATACCCACTCACCTCCCTTTTCAAAATGCATCGATGCACCAAATGCTTCTACAGTGTTAAGGGGTTCATGGAACTTTCTGAAGTTGGTTAATAAATAGGGCTGTCCTGCAAGACATGGACATATCTAGACTTCACACAGTATGTGAAATCCAGATATCCTTGGCCTCTCCAGGCTTTCCTGAGTATTCCCTCATCAGCAAGTAGTGTGGGGCAGAGCCAGTCTGAAGACCCTGGTGCTGTTCACTGCACGACTGCACACTTCACAGCACGCAGGGAAGCAGGGCCGGCAGGGCTCAGCTCCGAAATGCATGATTACCACCACCACTACTGAGACTTGATAGACAGCATAGGTTCTCTTATTATCCCTCCTTGCAGATGATGACAAGACTCAGTGATGCTAAGTGCTGTTCCCAGGTAAATGGCTAGTAAGCGGTGGAGCTCAGATTTGCACCCAGACAGCCCCACCTCCAAGGGCTTTCCCTTCATCTCTTACTGTTCACCTTGCGTAGAAGAGCCTGTGGCTCCAGTCAGCACTGCCGCCCACCCCCAGCTCTCCTGCACCTTCCAAGCTGTGTCTTCAGCCTCTTCCCCTGGTCTGCTGGCCTCCCTGGTTCCTCTGTGAGGGCGTCCCTCCCCTGCTGGACTTTCTTGCCATTACTGTCAGTTCAACCCACTCGGGCACCTGCCTCCTTGGTCACGCTGCAGCCAGGCCACAGGAACCCTAGTGGGCTGAACCAGCTGCTTCACTCTGCTTGAAATGTGTTCCACAGTGTGCTGACTCCTGCCTGGGCTGTCTGCCCTCTTTTCTCCACCATTTGACCACCTGCCTAAGTCATGGGACCTTGGGCATGTAAGTGTCTCACCTATTTCATTTCTTCCCATCTTGGCATGCGTTTTCCAGTCTTTGTGTACCACTTACTATTTACCTGATTCACTTTTAAAAATTCAGTTTATCTTAAACTTTCTATCTTAGCCACAAGAGAAATGAATATTACTTATTACTTATCATTAGAAGTTAAGCATAAATATAAACGAGAAATAGTGCTGATGAATTCCATCTCTACACAGCTGCTTGCCTGGAGCTACCAGACTGAGGTTCTTTCTCTTCTTTGTTAAGCTGAGAGGCTGGTCATCCTTAGAGAGGGTGGCACCAAACCAAGACTCTCCATTTGCCCTAGTCAAAAGGATTTAAAAGAGAATTACCTATAGAGGGGTTTCATGTACCTCAGCTAAAATGATCTTAGACCAGTCATGTCCCTCTTGGGAAAACAGCAGGAGAGGTCAGAGGCCAGAGCTGACTCTAGACCTGTTCCTAGCCCTGAGCTAGTGCTTCCTGAGTCTCTCACCCGGCACGGGCAGGAGACAAGCCAGAGTGAGCTTCCCTGGGGATGAGACGTGGAGGACTCCAGGCAGGAAGCCCTGCTCCACACCCCGCGGCCCCCACGGGCACCCTCGGTCTCTGGGCCGACTGGATCTGTTTGTTTGCCACTCATCTGCCTTAGTGGCCAGCATCCTGCAGAGCAGCGTGTGCAGCCTTTGGTTCAGAGATGCCCCAGCTAGGAAACGGGACTGTGACAGGCAGCCGCCCTCTGCGTAGTGTCTGGTGTGGGAAAACCTAGCAACCCCTCAGTAAGTAACCAACCCTGTTCTGCAGCTTCCTTGCGCATAGGCCTGGATTAATCCTCAGCCCGACCACCACATGGCCACAGAGACAAACATTCCCAAACTAGAAACTGTGTCCTCCGCCTCTTCAAACTGCCACAGTGCCAACATGGGCTTAGTTGTGCAGAAGACTTTTCCTGGTTTTTCCATATAACCCTGAGGGATGCCTTGGTGTTTTGGCCACTCTGAATCCTTGGCTGAGCAGAAGAGTGGCTGCAGGTTGGCAGTTGCTGAAGCAATAGTGCAAAGCAGATGCTGCCTTCCGCACTCAGAGGAAGAGCCAACAGCAGCCTGGGGGCTGTGGATGAAGCCGTGGAGGTCTCACCATCTACATGACAGATCCCTGATGAGGTCAGCAATTCTCTGGTTCCAGGAATTCAGCACGTGCCCTCTGCCTAGGTGAATTTATGCATCGCCTCCCCGCACAGGGCTGAGTTCCTGGGAAGGTGTTTTGCGACAGCTTTTAGTCCTTGTTCTAAATCACATTAGATGGCAGTGGATCTGCATTTTTTATCTAACTTTGCATTCCTTCCTGAAGTGAAGTGAAAGTCACTCAGTTGTGTCTGAGACTGTTTGCGACCCCATGGACTATACAGTCCATAGAACTCTCCAGGCCAGAATACTGGAGTAGGTAGCCTTTCCCTTCTCCAGGGGATCTTCCCAACCCAGGGATCAAACCCAGGTCTCCCGCAATGCAGGCAGATTCTTTACCAGCTGAGCCACCAGGGAAGCCCTTCCTGGAACACAGTTTCACAGTTTTTTTTCTTTTTAAATTTCCCTCTAGGTATTTAATTCTTGGGTTGGCTGCCTCTACACACCATTGTATATTATCACTTCCTGTCCCCACTCCCGCCCCGTGGTGGAATTTAGTGGGGTGTGGTGTTTGTAAAATCTGCAAGCATCGCCCCTGACTCTGATAGCAAGTCAGAGTGGAGTCGGTCTCCACACCCTGTTGTGTCAGCAGAGATCATCTGTAATTCATCAAACCCTCCTCTGTGCACACCATTATTTCGTAGATAATTGGCTGCCTCTCATTTACTCAGAACAGAGCCCAGCAATTGCAAAGCAACTGAGTCAGCCCAAAAGAGCATGATTAGTAGCTACAGATACACTGTCAAAGCAAAATCTTGACACTAGAATTTTTGAAAAATCACCATAATTTCAGCCACTGGACCACACATATCATATCATACTCATGGACAGTCGAGGTGGACAAGAAAGGACAGGTTTACTTATACTGAGTACATGTTCTGATCACTCAATTATACCTTTTGAAATCTATCCCATCCACTTAAAAAAAATCTTAGCCTCCTCCACAAGGGTGTCCTCTCAGCTCTGCAGCCTCCCATGAAAAAGACCCAAGGAGCAGGTCAGAGTACCCCTATTTCCTTGTGGAGGAAGAAGAGTAACTTCAGCTCCTTGGCCAAATCAGTGCTAAACCTTCAAGGCAAGGCCCATGTTGGGGCATCATCAGTACCAGCAAAGTCGTTGCCTTCACTCTTTCAGGCCATCTCCAAATTGATGCTTGAAGAGAGTAAGAGATGCCCCCTTGCCCTGATACTTTAGTATGATGTTCTAAAGCTCTTTAGATAAAGGACCCATCACCTTAAGTAAAGCAAGAAAAGGTGGTTCAGTTTGCTTTTTCTTCCTCTGCTGTGCATGTTTCCGCTGAACTGTGCTGCCTCTCCCTCCCTTCTGTGTAGAGTATGTTTACAGAACCAAATTTCAGTAGCAAGGTCTTTAAAATTCAGTTATTGGGATTAGCTAAATATAAATCAAGTCCCTGTGATCTAAACTGGGAGTAATAAACCACAGAATCATAGAGACTTTACAAATAATAACATCTAATATCCCATTAAAGAACACTGAGCGCCAGAAATTGGTGCTTTCAAATGGTGGTGCTAGAGAAGACTCTTGAGAGTCCCTTGGACTGCAAAGAGATCAAACCAGTCAGTACTAAAGGAAATCAGTCCTGAATATTCATTGGAAGGACTGATGCTGAAGCTGAAGTTCCAATACTTTGGCCACCTGGTGCATAGAGCCGACTCAGTGGAAAAGACCCTGATGCCAGGAAAGAGTGAGGGTAGGAGAAGAGGGAAACAGAGGATGAGATGGTTGGATGGCATCACTGATTCAATGGACATGAGTGAGCAAACTCCAGGAGATGGTGAAGGACAGGGAATCCTGGCGTGCTGCAGTCCGTGGGGTCACAAAGAGCTGGACACCACGGAGTGACCGAGCAACAGCATCCTGCTAAATAATTTTATCATAACTCCAAGGAAAAACCATTTAGTTATACTTTAACCCTCCCTTTTAGAAACAGTCTTTGAAATAAGTCCACCTCATAGTTCCAAAATGGGTTTTTAGTTCAGTTTCATCACTTTTTAAATGTTTTACCAAGCTCTAGCTCTCTATAAAATATACCCACTAGTTCAGGCAGAAGCTTTCCAGGCCTCTAAGGGCTAAAGAATCTACAGAACCGTTCATCTGAGATTTAATTCAACTGTTCATAGAAATGACTCCTGTCCATAAGTCAGTCTTAACCCTTCTGATTGGAACTACACAATCCATCAGCACAGAGTCGTTAGAACACTGCAGTCCAAATGCCAAAGGAACTTTTTCAAGTTTCAAGCTTTACTTGTATCTCGTGAGATGATAAAGTCTATCATCACCGTCATCCTTATCCTCATCTCGTTTCCAGAAACGGATGATTTATCACGTGTCAATCTGCTTAGCCCCATAAGGCCATAAGGGGAGCACAGAAGACTCTCCTAGAGGTCATGGGGGGGTTAATATGAAGAAAAGCTATGAAAATTCACCTGAATTGTCCTTGACTCATCATTCAATAATAGCTAATATTTACGCAGTTTACTCCATCCTGTGCCAGAAATGTCCCTCAGCCACCTCTTATATGTCCATTATTCTGACATTCCACCAGCACTAACCAAGTTATCATGTGGGCTCGCAAAATCATGTAGGCTCACAACCAGTCAATTCAGGATACGGTAGCAAAAGCAGCTCTAAATCGTGCTCCTTCTGGATTTATTTCTTCTCTGAGGATCCAAAAGACACTGCAGTATGTTCTACTACCTCCAATTTATAATGACTGGTGAGCCATGAAACCTGCGAGGGGTCATCGGCTATGCCAACGCGTAGATGCGTTATGTTCCCTCTCTATTACACTTTAGAGATAATAAATTATGGAAATGTTCGAGTGGTAAGAAATTAATTCAAGAAATAATTAAAGAATAAGACCTGTTCTTTAACAGGTCTTCTTTAACAGCCTTATAAGGGCAGGCTGTTTTGAGACCACCAAGAAAGAAGTGTGACTTTTGTTTCTATTACTAAACAGACCAGACCCAGACACTGAGTTAATGGGATTCTGATTTGCTAGTCCCATTGGATTCCTGGAATAAGCAAAGAAAAAACTACCTCTGGAAGAAAATAATACCATCCAAAATCTTAAATTATGTCTATAAATATTTTCAAATGAAATGTCCAATACCAGTATACATATGCATGCACAACTTACGAGGAGGCAATTTAATATAAACAAGGTTAGAATCACCAGACAGCCATTAAAATAAATCTGTTTACTTTCTTTTGGAATGAAAAGGACTAGATTATGCCCCCCTCAAAAAAAATTCTGCAGAAAGCTAGAATCTATTAAAAATACAGAGATGACGTGAAAAAAGAACCAAATAGAAATTCTGTAACTGAAAAATACAGTAACTCAGTGAATGAATTTAGCAGCCTGAGTTTGGCAGGCAAGAAGAGATTTAGTGAACTTACAGATGAGCCATGAAAATACAGCATCTGGTCCCATCATTTCATCTCAAATAGATGGGGAAAAAAGTGGAAAAACAGCGACAGATTTCATTTTCTTGAACTCCAAAATCACTGCAAATGGTGACTGCGGCCATGAAATTAAAAGATGCTTGCTCCTTAGAAGAAAAGCTATGACAAACCTAGCCAGCATATTAAAAAGCAGAGACATCACTTGCCAACAAAGGTCCATAACTATGGTTTTTCCAGTAGTCATGTATGGATGTAAGAATTAGACTATAAAGAAGGCCAAGCATCAAAGAACTGATGCTTTCTTCTAACTGTGGTGTTGGAGAAGACTCTTGAGAGTCACTTGAACAGCAAGGAGACCAAACCATGTAATCCTAAAGGAAATCACCCCTGAATATTCACTGGAAGGTGCTGAAGCTCCATTATTTGGCCACCTGATGTGAAGAGCTGAGTTGTTAGAAAACGCCCTGATACTGGGAAAGATTGAGGGAAGGAGGAGAAGGGGATGACAGAGGATGAGATGGTTGGATGGCATCACCAACTCAATGATCATGAGTTTGGGCAAGCTCCAGAAGGTGGTAAAGGACAGAGAAGTCTGGCATGCTGCAGCCCATGGGGTCGCAGAGTCAGACACAACTTAGCAGCTGGGCAACAAAATGAAAATATTCCTAAAGAACCATGAAAAGAGAGTGGAGAAATATGAGCGGTCCGAAGTATCGAATACACTGAGAAAGTCTAATAGATATGCAGAATTCCAAAGTAGAATTCCAGTGGAAGATATACTTAAATAGATAGTGGCTGAGAATTTTTCAAGTCACCAATCCAAAAATTCAAGAACACTCCAAACCCAGAGTGGGCGTGTAGAATGCACACCTAGCCACATCATGGTACAACTGCAGAAAATCAAAGAGTAGTTTGTTAGATTTAATAGTGAAGTGAAGTCGCTCAGTCGTCTCCGACTCTTTACAACCCCATGGACTGTAGCCTACCAGGCTCCTCCCTCCATGGGATTCTCCAGGCAAGAGTACTGGAGTGGGCTGCCATTTCAAAGGGGGAAAAATAGCTTACTTTCAAAGGAGCAATAGTTAGAGAAAGGCCACAGCTTCCTGGGTGGCACTAGTGGTAAAGAGCCTGCCTGCCAATGCAGGAGATGCAAGAGACGGGGGTTTCTCTCTGGGTCAGGAAGATCCCTTGCAGGCAGGCGTGGCAACCCCCTCCATATTCCTGCTTGGAGAGTGTACTTAATAAAGTGTCTTCCCTCCCTCTTGAGGCTCCGTCCCACCCCACCATCCCACCCCTCTGGGCTGTCACGGAGTGCCGCCCGCAGCTCCCCGCCAGCTGCTTTACGCACAGAAGCGTATATACGTCACCTCTCCCAGTCCGCCCCCACTCCCCTTCCCCTGCCGTGTCCATGTGTCCGCTCGCTACTTCTGTCTCTGTTTTTGCCTTACAAATAGTCATCTGTACCCTTTTAAACATATTCCGTATGTATGTGTTAATGCACGGATCTGTTCTTCTGACTGGCTTTACTCTGATTTTCTGGTCACTACAAATGACCCAATTTCATTCCTTTCAGTGGCCCAGTAATATTCTGTTGTTTATAGGTACCACGTCTTCTTTATCCGTTCCGCTGTTGATGGACATTTAGGTTGCTTTCATGTCCTGGCTATTGTAAACAGCACAGCCACGAACATCATGGTGCATGTATCTCTTTGAATTACCGTTTCCTCAGAGTATATGCCCAGTGGTGGGATTTCTGGGTCATATGGTACTTCTACTTTTATTTTTTCAAGGAACCTCCATAGTGTTCCCCATAGTGGCTGCATCAATTTACATTCCCACCACCAGTGCAAGAGGGTTCTCTTTTCCCCATATCTAAAGGGTAATTTACTTTTTGATTATGACTCTTATGCATTTATTGGGAAAAAAGCTAAAAGTTATGCTAAATTCTAAACATCTTCCTGGTTATTGCACTCATTAAAAAGGAGAAGAGCGTATAATGAATAATCTTAGACCAATAAANCACCATAATTTCAGCCACTGGACCACACATATCATATCATACTCATGGACAGTCGAGGTGGACAAGAAAGGACAGGTTTACTTATACTGAGTACATGTTCTGATCACTCAATTATACCTTTTGAAATCTATCCCATCCACTTAAAAAAAATCTTAGCCTCCTCCACAAGGGTGTCCTCTCAGCTCTGCAGCCTCCCATGAAAAAGACCCAAGGAGCAGGTCAGAGTACCCCTATTTCCTTGTGGAGGAAGAAGAGTAACTTCAGCTCCTTGGCCAAATCAGTGCTAAACCTTCAAGGCAAGGCCCATGTTGGGGCATCATCAGTACCAGCAAAGTCGTTGCCTTCACTCTTTCAGCCCATCCCCAAATTGATGCTTGAAGAGAGTAAGAGATGCCCCCTTGCCCTGATACTTTAGTATGATGTTCTAAAGCTCTTTAGATAAAGGACCCATCACCTTAAGTAAAGCAAGAAAAGGTGGTTCAGTTTGCTTTTTCTTCCTCTGCTGTGCATGTTTCCGCTGAACTGTGCTGCCTCTCCCTCCCTTCTGAGTAGAGTATGTTTACAGAACCAAATTTCAGTAGCAAGGTCTTTAAAATTCAGTTATTGGGATTAGCTAAATATAAATCAAGTCCCTGTGATCTAAACTGGGAGTAATAAACCACAGAATCATAGAGACTTTACAAATAATAACATCTAATATCCCATTAAAGAACACTGAGCGCCAGAAATTGGTGCTTTCAAATGGTGGTGCTAGAGAAGACTCTTGAGAGTCCCTTGGACTGCAAAGAGATCAAACCGGTCAGTACTAAAGGAAATCAGTCCTGAATATTCATTGGAAGGACTGATGCTGAAGCTGAAGTTCCAATACTTTGGCCACCTGGTGCATAGAGCCGACTCAGTGGAAAAGACCCTGATGCCAGGAAAGAGTGAGGGTAGGAGAAGAGGGAAACAGAGGATGAGATGGTTGGATGGCATCACTGATTCAATGGACATGAGTGAGCAAACTCCAGGAGATGGTGAAGGACAGGGAATCCTGGCATGCTGCAGTCCGTGGGGTCACAAAGAGCTGGACACCACGGAGTGACCGAGCAACAGCATCCTGCTAAATAATTTTATCATAACTCCAAGGAAAAACCATTTAGTTATACTTTAACCCTCCCTTTTAGAAACAGTCTTTGAAATAAGTCCACCTCATAGTTCCAAAATGGGTTTTTCGTTCAGTTTCATCACTTTTTAAATGTTTTACCAAGCTCTAGCTCTCTATAAAATATACCCACTAGTTCAGGCAGAAGCTTTCCAGGCCTCTAAGGGCTAAAGAATCTACAGAACCGTTCATCGGAGATTTAATTCAACTGTTCATAGAAATGACTCCTGTCCATAAGTCAATCTTAACCCTTCTGAATCTTGGAACTACACAATCCATCAGCACAGAGTCGTTAGAACACTGCAGTCCAAATGCCAAAGGAACTTTTTCAAGTTTCAAGCTTTACTTGTATCTCGTGAGATGATAAAGTCTATCATCACCGTCATCCTTATCCTCATCTCGTTTCCAGAAATGGATGATTTATCACATGTCAATCTGCTTAGCCCCATAAGGCCATAAGGGGAGCACAGAAGACTCTCCTAGAGGTCATGGGGGGGTTAATATGAAGAAAAGCTATGAAAATTCACCTGAATTGTCCTTGACTCATCATTCAATAATAGCTAATATTTACGCAGTTTACTCCATCCTGTGCCAGAAATGTCCCTCAGCCACCTCTTATATGTCCATTATTCTGACATTCCACCAGCACTAACCAAGTTATCATGTGGGCTCGCAAAATCATGTAGGCTCACAACCAGTCAATTCAGGATACGGTAGCAAAAGCAGCTCTAAATCGTGCTCCTTCTGGATTTATTTCTTCTCTGAGGATCCAAAAGACACTGCAGTATGTTCTACTACCTCCAATTTATAATGACTGGTGAGCCATGAAACCTGCGAGGGGCCATCGGCTATGCCAACGCGTAGATGCGTTATGTTCCCTCTCTATTACACTTTAGAGATAATAAATTATGGAAATGTTCGAGTGGTAAGAAATTAATTCAAGAAATAATTAAAGAATAAGACCTGTAGGGCAGGCTGTTTTGAGACCACCAAGAAAGAAGTGTGACTTTAGTTTCTATTACTAAACAGACCAGACCCAGACACTGAGTTAATGGGATTCTGATTTGCTAGTCCCATTGGATTCCTGGAATAAGCAAAGAAAAAACTACCTCTGGAAGAAAATAATACCATCCAAAATCTTAAATTATGTCTATAAATATTTTCAAATGAAATGTCCAATACCAGTATACATATGCATGCACAACTTACGAGGAGGCAATTTAATATAAACAAGGTTAGAATCACCAGACAGCCATTANGATTCCTGGAATAAGCAAAGAAAAAACTACCTCTGGAAGAAAATAATACCATCCAAAATCTTAAATTATGTCTATAAATATTTTCAAATGAAATGTCCAATACCAGTATACATATGCATGCACAACTTACGAGGAGGCAATTTAATATAAACAAGGTTAGAATCACCAGACAGCCATTAAAATAAATCTGTTTACTTTCTTTTGGAATGAAAAGGACTAGATTATGCCCCCCTCAAAAAAAATTCTGCAGAAAGCTAGAATCTATTAAAAATACAGAGATGACATGAAAAAAGAACCAAATAGAAATTCTGTAACTGAAAAATACAGTAACTCAGTGAATGAATTTAGCAGCCTGAGTTTGGCAGGCAAGAAGAGATTTAGTGAACTTACAGATGAGCCATGAAAATACAGCATCTGGTCCCATCATTTCATCTCAAATAGATGGGGAAAAAAGTGGAAAAACAGCAACAGATTTCATTTTCTTGAACTCCAAAATCACTGCAAATGGTGACTGCGGCCATGAAATTAAAAGATGCTTGCTCCTTAGAAGAAAAGCTATGACAAACCTAGCCAGCATATNAAAAAAGTGGAAAAACAGCAACAGATTTCATTTTCTTGAACTCCAAAATCACTGCAAATGGTGACTGCGGCCATGAAATTAAAAGATGCTTGCTCCTTAGAAGAAAAGCTATGACAAACCTAGCCAGCATATTAAAAAGCAGAGACATCACTTGCCAACAAAGGTCCATAACTATGGTTTTTCCAGTAGTCATGTATGGATGTAAGAATTAGACTATAAAGAAGGCCAAGCATCAAAGAACTGATGCTTTCTTCTAACTGTGGTGTTGGAGAAGACTCTTGAGAGTCACTTGAACAGCAAGGAGACCAAACCATGTAATCCTAAAGGAAATCACCCCTGAATATTCACTGGAAGGTGCTGAAGCTCCATTATTTGGCCACCTGATGTGAAGAGCTGAGTTGTTAGAAAACGCCCTGATACTGGGAAAGATTGAGGGAAGGAGGAGAAGGGGATGACAGAGGATGAGATGGTTGGATGGCATCACCAACTCAATGATCATGAGTTTGGGCAAGCTCCAGAAGGTGGTAAAGGACAGAGAAGTCTGGCATGCTGCAGCCCATGGNTGGGAAAGATTGAGGGAAGGAGGAGAAGGGGATGACAGAGGATGAGATGGTTGGATGGCATCACCAACTCAATGATCATGAGTTTGGGCAAGCTCCAGAAGGTGGTAAAGGACAGAGAAGCCTGGCATGCTGCAGCCCATGGGGTCGCAGAGTCAGACACAACTTAGCAGCTGGGCAACAAAATGAAAATATTCCTAAAGAACCATGAAAAGAGAGTGGAGAAATATGAGCGGTCCGAAGTATCGAATACACTGAGAAAGTCTAATAGATATGCAGAATTCCAAAGTAGAATTCCAGTGGAAGATATACTTAAATAGATAGTGGCTGAGAATTTTTCAAGTCACCAATCCAAAAATTCAAGAACACTCCAAACCCAGAGTGGGCGTGTAGAATGCACACCTAGCCACATCATGGTACAACTGCAGAAAATCAAAGAGTAGTTTGTTAGATTTAATAGTGAAGTGAAGTCGCTCAGTCGTCTCCGACTCTTTACAACCCCATGGACTGTAGCCTACCAGGCTCCTCCCTCCATGGGATTCTCCAGGCAAGAGTACTGGAGTGGGCTGCCATTTCAAAGGGGGAAAAAAAGCTTACTTTCAAAGGAGCAATAGTTAGAGAAAGGCCACAGCTTCCTGGGTGGCACTAGTGGTAAAGAGCCTGCCTGCCAATGCAGGAGATGCAAGAGATGGGGGTTTCTCTCTGGGTCAGGAAGATCCCTTGCAGGCAGGCGTGGCAACCCCCTCCATATTCCTGCTTGGAAAGTGTACTTAATAAAGTGTCTCCCCTCCCTCTTGAGGCTCCGTCCCACCCCACCATCCCACCCCTCTGGGCCGTCACGGAGTGCCGCCCGCAGCTCCCCGCCAGCTGCTTTACACACAGAAGCATATATACGTCACCTCTCCCAGTCCGCCCCCACTCCCCTTCCCCTGCCGTGTCCATGTGTCCGCTCGCTACTTCTGTCTCTGTTTTTGCCTTACAAATAGTCATCTGTACCCTTTTTAACATATTCCGTATGTATGTGTTAATGCACGGATCTGTTCTTCTGACTGGCTTTACTCTGATTTTCTGGTCACTACAAATGACCCAATTTCATTCCTTTCAGTGGCCCAGTAATATTCTGTTGTTTATAGGTACCACGTCTTCTTTATCCGTTCCGCTGTTGATGGACATTTAGGTTGCTTTCATGCCCTGGCTATTGTAAACAGCACAGCCACGAACATCATGGTGTATGTATCTCTTTGAATTACCGTTTCCTCAGAGTATATGCCCAGTGGTGGGATTTCTGGGTCATATGGTACTTCTACTTTTATTTTTTCAAGGAACCTCCATAGTGTTCCCCATAGTGGCTGCATCAATTTACATTCCCACCACCAGTGCAAGAGGGTTCTCTTTTCCCCATATCTAGAGGGTAATTTACTTTTTGATTATGACTCTTATGCATTTATTGGGAAAAAAGCTAAAAGTTATGCTAAATCCTAAACATCTTCCTGGTTATTGCACTCATTAAAAAGGAGAAGAGCGTATAATGAATAATCTTAGACCAATAAAATTGAAAGTTGGGTTTAAATTCATATTTCTATTTTACCCAAAGTGACACAAAGTGAAAAATAAAATATGAATAGTTTGATAACTATTACAGAACTCAATAGTCGGAAAAGACCCTGATGCTGGGAAAGACTGAAAGCAGGAGAAGGGGACGACAGAGGATGAGATGGTTGGATGGCATTACCGACTCAAGGGACAGGAGTTTGAGCAAGCTCTGGGAGTTGGTGATGGACAGGGAGGCCTGGCGTGCTGCAGTCCATGGGGTCACAAAGAGTTAGACGCGACTGAGCGACTGAACTGAAAGAACTCAAACCTGAACTAAAACCCATCTCACAAGGACAGTGTTGGGCCCAGATAACTGTACTGGTGAATCCTACTACACAATTAAGAAAGAAGAATCTGAGTAAGATTTTCAGTGAGAATCTTATGACTGCTGGAACAAGTTCTGGCAGAGAAAAGGAAAAAAAAAAAAAAAAAGAAAACCTCTCCCAATTCTCAATCTGTTGTATGAGTTCCCTTATACTTGAACCTGACAAGAACATAACAGAAAGCAAATCTAGACTAATTGCACGTGGAAACACAGATGCCACTGTTCTGATACCTTGTGGTTAGATAGGCACACAGATAAACTGAATGTGTGTGCGCACAGTCTATGGAAAGGATGAGACATTACGACCAACACAACGTTTCACATTAGACCAATCTCATGCCTTTCACCAGGCTAATAGAGAGTAAACGATACGATCATCTCAGTAGATGCTGGAGAAGAAAAGACAGAAGCCAACCTCCAACTTAATAAATATACAAGTTCTAGAAAATCTTGATCTAGGAAGGGATTTATAGTTAAGGATGAACTGTTGAACACTATTCATCTGAGATTACAAATGAGATAAGAATATTCGCCATTAGCCCTGCTGTTTCACAGACTACGCAAGGTCTCAGCTAGTGCAGGAAAGCAAGAGCCGTAAGTAAAAACTTAGAAGGATTAAAAAGGAAAGAATAAAACTGCTGTTACTCACAGACAAAATGATACATGCAGAACGTTCCAAAGAATGTACTGAGAGACGATTAAAGTTAACCAGAAGGCTTAGCAAGGCCTCTGACTATCAAGTTCTGAATTTCTCAGCTACTGTTGTAGCTCAGCCTGCCATAACAAAATGCCATAGACTGGGTAGCTTAAATAAAAGGTAATTATTCCTCACAGTGCTGGAGGCTGGAAGTCTAAGATAAGGGTGACAGTACATTTGGGTTCTGGCAAGAGCCCTCCTCCTGGTCTGCAGCCGGCCACCTGCTCAATGTGTCCTCACATGAGGAAGAGAGTGAACTACAATCTCACTCTTCTTAAAAGTACACAAATCCCATCACGGGACCTCCACCTCATCTATACCCGATTACCTCCTAAAGGCCGTGTGTCGTAGTACACTGGGAGTTAGAGTTTCCATGTGTGAATTTTGGAAGGACACAATCCGTAACAGCCACCCAGAATACGAAAAGGATTAAAGTTGGCTTATATCAACATCAGAAATCAAATACCAAAAAATAAGAAAATTTATGCAAGTTTCTAGGTAGAAAACCATAAAATGTTACTAAGAATCATTACTGAGGAATTAATGGAGATAAGAGTGACTCAGTTTTATAAAGACCCAAGTCTTCTCAGATTTACCTATAAATTCAGTGTTACATCAAAATTCCTGTAATTTTTGTGTGTGGTAATGGGTTTATTTTTTTTTTCTTTTTTTGTAAAAATTTAAAAGTTAATTCTAAAATGTTTATGGAAATGTAGCCTGAGACTATTAAAAAAAAAAAAAGACAGAAGGACAGGAGGGCTTCCTCCAAAAGATACTGACTTGTTACAGGGCTATAAAAGCTAAGAGGGCATGATGCTGGAAAGAGGAGAGACTGATGAAATAAGACAGAAAGCCCAGAAACAGC
>SJYW01050638.1:521922-541412 GCA_006410735.1 Raphicerus campestris
ACCCCATGGACTGTAGCCTACCAGGCTCCTCCCTCCATGGGATTCTCCAGGCAAGAGTACTGGAGTGGGCTGCCATTTCAAAGGGGGAAAAAAAGCTTACTTTCAAAGGAGCAATAGTTAGAGAAAGGCCACAGCTTCCTGGGTGGCACTAGTGGTAAAGAGCCTGCCTGCCAATGCAGGAGATGCAAGAGACGGGGGTTTCTCTCTGGGTCAGGAAGATCCCTTGCAGGCAGGCGTGGCAACCCCCTCCATATTCCTGCTTGGAGAGTGTACTTAATAAAGTGTCTTCCCTCCCTCTTGAGGCTCCGTCCCACCCCACCATCCCACCCCTCTGGGCTGTCACGGAGTGCCGCCCGCAGCTCCCCGCCAGCTGCTTTACGCACAGAAGCGTATATACGTCACCTCTCCCAGTCCGCCCCCACTCCCCTTCCCCTGCCGTGTCCATGTGTCCGCTCGCTACTTCTGTCTCTGTTTTTGCCTTACAAATAGTCATCTGTACCCTTTTAAACATATTCCGTATGTATGTGTTAATGCACGGATCTGTTCTTCTGACTGGCTTTACTCTGATTTTCTGGTCACTACAAATGACCCAATTTCATTCCTTTCAGTGGCCCAGTAATATTCTGTTGTTTATAGGTACCACGTCTTCTTTATCCGTTCCGCTGTTGATGGACATTTAGGTTGCTTTCATGCCCTGGCTATTGTAAACAGCACAGCCACGAACATCATGGTGTATGTATCTCTTTGAATTACCGTTTCCTCAGAGTATATGCCCAGTGGTGGGATTTCTGGGTCATATGGTACTTCTACTTTTATTTTTTCAAGGAACCTCCATAGTGTTCCCCATAGTGGCTGCATCAATTTACATTCCCACCACCAGTGCAAGAGGGTTCTCTTTTCCCCATATCTAAAGGGTAATTTACTTTTTGATTATGACTCTTATGCATTTATTGGGAAAAAAGCTAAAAGTTATGCTAAATTCTAAACATCTTCCTGGTTATTGCACTCATTAAAAAGGAGAAGAGCGTATAATGAATAATCTTAGACCAATAAATTTGAAAGTTGAGTTTAAAATTCATATTTCTATTTTACCCAAAGTGACACAAAGTGAAAAATAAAATATGAAGTTTGATAACTATTACAGAACTCAATAGTCGGAAAAGACCCTGATGCTGGGAAAGACTGAAAGCAGAAGGGGACGACAGAGGATGAGATGGTTGGATGGCATCACCGACTCAAGGGACAGGAGTTTGAGCAAGCTCTGGGAGTTGGTGATGGACAGGGAGGCCTGGCGTGCTGCAGTCCATGGGGTCACAAAGAGTTAGACGCGACTGAGCGACTGAACTGAAAGAACTCAAACCTGAACTAAAACCCATCTCACAAGGACAGTGTTGGGCCCAGATAACTGTACTGGTGAATCCTACTACACAATTAAGAAAGAATCTGAGTAAGATTTTCAGTGAGAATCTTATGACTGCTGGAACAAGTTCTGGCAGAGAAAAAGAAAAAAAAAAAAAGAAAACCTCTCCCAATTCTCAGTCTGTTGTATGAGTTCCCTTATACTTGAACCTGACAAGAACATAACAGAAAGCAAATCTAGACTAATTGCACGTGGAAACACAGATGCCACTGTTCTAACCTTGTGGTTAGATAGGCATACAGATAAACTGAATGTGTGTGCGCACAGTCTATGGAAAGGATGAGACATTATGACCATCACGTTTCACATTAGACCAATCTCATGCCTTTCACCAGGCTAATAGAGAGTAAACGATACGATCATCTCAGTAGATGCTGGAGAAGAAAAGACAGAAGCCAACCTCCAACTTAATAAATATACAAGTTCTAGAAAAACTTGATCTAGGAAGAGATTTATAGTTAAGGATGAACTGTTGAACACTATTCATCTGAGATTACAAATGAGATAAGAATATTCGCCATTAGCCCTGCTGTTTCACAGACTACGCAAGGTCTCAGCTAGTGCAGGAAAGCAAGAGCCGTAAGTAAAAACTTAGAAGGATTAAAAAAGAAAGAATAAAACTGCTGTTACTCATAGACAAAATGATACATGCAGAACGTTCCAAAGAATGTACTGAGAGACGATTAAAGTTAACCAGAAGGCTTAGCAAGGCCTCTGACTATCAAGTTCTGAATTTTTCAGCTACTGTTGTAGCTCAGCCTGCCATAACAAAATGCCATAGACTGGGTAGCTTAAATAAAAGGTAATTATTCCTCACAGTGCTGGAGGCTGGAAGTCTAAGATAAGGGTGACAGTACATTTGGGTTCTGGCAAGAGCCCTCCTCCTGGTCTGCAGCCGGCCACCTGCTCAATGTGTCCTCACATGAGGAAGAGAGTGAACTACAATCTCACTCTTCTTAAAAGTACACAAATCCCATCACGGGACCTCCACCTCATCTATACCCGATTACCTCCTAAAGGCCGTGTGTCGTAGTACACTGGGAGTTAGAGTTTCCATGTGTGAATTTTGGAAGGACACAATCCATAACAGTCACACNGTCTGCAGCCGGCCACCTGCTCAATGTGTCCTCACATGAGGAAGCGAGTGAACTACAATTTCACTCTTCTTAAAAGTACACAAATCCCATCACGGGGCCTCCACCTCATCTATACCCGATTACCTCCTAAAGGCCGTGTGTCGTAGTACATTGGGAGTTAGAGTTTCCATGTGTGAATTTTGGAAGGACACAATCCGTAACAGCCACCCAGAATACGAAAAGGATTAAAGTTGGCTTATATCAACATCAGAAATCAAATACCAAAAAATAAGAAAATTTATGCAAGTTTCTAGGTAGAAAACCATAAAATGTTACTAAGAATCATTACTGAGGAATTAATGGAGATAAGAGTGACTCAATTTTATAAAGACCCAAGTCTTCTCAGATTTACCTATAAATTCAGTGTTACTCACATCAAAATTCCTGTAATTTTTGTGTGTGGTAATGGGTTTATTTTTCTTTTTTTATAAAAATTTAAAAGTTAATTCTAAAATGTTTATTGGAAATGTAGCCTGAGACTATAAAAAAAAAAAAAAAAGACAGAAGGACAGGAGGGCTTACTCCAAAAGATACTGACTTGTTACAGGGCTACAAAAGCTAAGAGGGCATGATGCTGGAAAGAGGAGAGACTGATGAAATAAGACAGAAAGCCCAGAAACAGCTCCAGGCACATACAAGTGCTTGATGCAAGATTAAAAATGCCATCCAAGAACTATGGGGAAAGGAAAATCTCTCCAATAAATTATTCCAGAAAAATTGGATATCCATGTAGAAAACTCATGAAACTATATCCCACCTCACACCATATGTAAAAGTCAATTCCAGGAGGATTATAGTTCAAAGTCTGAAGTGCAACTTCAGAAGGGAATATAGGAAAATATTATGGTCATGCTATAGGGAAAGACTTTTTAAATAGGATACAAAAGCATTATTATAAAAAAGCTGGATAAACGACTGCATTCAAATTAATTTTGTTTATCAAAAACACCATTAAGAGAGAGTAAGAGTGAGAAATGCAAGAGACAGAGTGGGAGNATTATAGTTCAAAGTCTGAAGTGCAACTTCAGAAGGGAATATAGGAAAATATTATGGTCATGCTATAGGGAAAGACTTTTAAAATAGGATACAAAAGCATTATTATAAAAAAGCTGGATAAACGACTGCATTCAAATTAATTTTATCAAAAACACCATTAAGAGAGAGTAGGAGTGAGAAATGCAAGAGACAGAGTGGGAGAAGGTATTTGCCACATTATGAACAATGAAAGGCCGGTATCCACAAGACAGTATTTTTAAAGAAAAAGAAAAAAAATGTATAAGCCACTTAGAGAAAGTCAACAGCCCAGTAGAAACTACAAAACCATTTGTATATGCATTTTGTAGAAAATTGGTCTTGGACTGGCCAGTAATCTTTAGTCATCAGGGAAACATAGTTTAAACACAACGGAATACCGCTGTATACCCACAATGGCCAAAATTTTAAATGACCGACAATATCAAGTGTCTGCAAGAATGTAGACAACAGAAACAGCGTGATTGTGTTTGAATCAAGTTCACAAACAGGCAAAACCAAATTACAGTGTTTAGAGAAACATTCATTTAGGGAGTAAAATTATAAAGGAAAGCAAAGACTCCATCACCACAAAAGTCAGCCCAGTGGTTATCTTTGTGGAGGAGGCTGAAAGGAGCCTGTGATTTAGAAGAGGAGTGTGGGCTGGGAGGGTGGAAGGGCTGGCAGTGTTCTATTCCTGGTCACGGTGGTGGCAAAACACGTTTGCTTTATATTCATTCTATAAGCTATATGCAGATATGTATGTATATATAGTGTGTATATATGTGTGTGTGTATATATATATATAAACACTTTTCTGCATATGTTATATTTCACAGTTATTGTTAGTCATTCAGTCGTGTCTGACTCTTTGGGACCCCATGGACTACAGCCCACCAGGCTCCTCTGTCCATGAGATTCTCCAGACAAGAATACTGGAGTGGATTGCCATTCCCTTCCCCAGGGATCTTCCCAACTCAGGGACTGAACTCGAGTCTCTTGCTTTGCAGGTGGATTCTTTACCATCTGAGTCACTAGGGAAGGCCATATTTCAACGGTAAAAAAAAGGGCTAGATATAAATCAGGTACATGAAAAATTTTGAGTTAAGGAGAAAAGAAAAGGCAGGAGGAGACTGATTCTAATATGTGGTCTAACTGCTGGCTGGATATTCAGTTATTCCAGAATAAGTTTAAACAGAAAAGAACAGTTGTCGCATATAATCTTCACAGACACTTTACTCCTGAAACAGGGCAGGGTTATATGCTCCACCCCGCCCCCTTCAACCCCATATCCCCAACCTGCCTTTTGTCTGTGAAGAAAACTATAGCCAAAGAATAAGTTTAATCAGAGAAATGCGAAAATGCCAAAACAAAGGAAAACAGTCAAACAGGTCAAAACAAGTTTAGTCTGTAAACAAAGTCAGGAGCCTTTAGTTCTTCCAGTGCTACGGATACAATTCTGTGAGCTGTCTTATAGATATTGAAACCCCCACCAGGTGGAAGAAGTTAACTACACGATGACCAGGCTGTAGCCACGGCATAAGCTGCCAGTTTCAGAACTGGCCTCAAGGAAATGGAAACAAACCGACCCTGGAAGTGAAGATTAACTGCACTTAAGACAATTGAGATGACACTGATCAGACCGCCGATGGCCAACGGCAACGTGGCTGCCGGAGTGAGCTGTGCTGTTTCCGCATGCAGCCCCTTCACCTGTCTATAAAGCTCTTGTCCACTGGTTGTCACTGGGGCGGGGGGTGGGGAGTCAGCCTCTGGATAGGAGCCCGCCCCCAGGTTGCCAGCCTCCAAAATAAAGCAGAGTTTCCTTTCCACCACCCTGGCCTCTTGAGTGGTTTTCGAGCAGCGAGCAGCTAGACCCCACGTTCAATTACATTCCTGCATCTGAGTCCATTCTCCTCTTGGCCACCCTCCCAGATTTGAAGGGACTACACTGGCCTAGAAAATCATCAGTTCAGGGGCTGAGCAGGAAAACCCAGCACAGATGATGCTTCATTTTTCATGATCCGTGATGATACCACTTATGGCAATCNCAAAATAAAGCAGAGTTTCCTTTCCACCACCCTGGCCTCTTGAGTGGTTTTCGAGCAGCGAGCAGCTAGACCCCACGTTCGATTACATTCCTGCATCTGAGTCCATTCTCCTCTTGGCCACCCTCCCAGATCTGAAGGGACTACACTGGCCTAGAAAATCATCAGTTCAGGGGCTGAGCAGGAAAACCCAGCACAGATGATGCTTCATTTCCGTGATGATACCACTTATGGCAATCTCATTATGGGCAAGTTATATGAAGCTCTTCACAGGTTTTATCTCCGTGAAATCCCACAGCCGTCCTCTAGTATGGTCCCCCTGTTCAGATGTAGAAAGTGAAGCTTAAGGTTGCTCTGGGACTTTTCCTGGGACTCCCAGGTTATACATGGAGAGTGAGGGCCACCCAGACCGTCTGACTCTGGAGCCCACACTTACTTTTACACTAAAATTGGTGGTTCTCTGTATAGAAATGTCCTCCCCTGTGTAAACTCAAGCTAACTAAACACAAGACTTGTACGATGAAGCCGAGGTGCATATAGCATACTCTTGCTTTCTCACTAACTTCAGGGAAAGTACCAGTATCTGGTGATTTCTGTGCTGGGGGCTTTGTGTAGGTCACTTTATCCACTTATCACAACCACCCTGCCAAAGAGACAGTGCTTCCCTGGTTCCCTTGGCAACAACAATTATGGGCTGAATATTTGCCTGTAAGATACAACTGCATTTGATGAAGAGAGTGGATCACGGTTGCTCAACCCTGGACCATAGTGCGCAACATGCTGTATTCTTGGGATCAGTGAGGACTCCCAAGGGCTCCATTCAAGACCTTCAGTTTCAAGTTTTCTTTAGAGATAGGGGGTTTTCTCCAAGGGTCTGTAATTAGCCCTTGGATTTCAAAACATTTAGAAAACTGTTGAGAGGGTCAAGCAGAAAATAGGACAGGAGTAGCAGACATGGGGCTCGGTACTGCTAGTCTCATCCAGAAAGCACAGCTGTAGGTGCTGTGCTTGACCAGTTAGCCAAGGCAGCTTCTCTACCATGTGGTGTGTGGACTCCGGGGTGACGCGGACTAGACATCAGGCTTCTGGCAGTCATCTTGCTGCTCATTTGGAAAAGCAGTGCAGGAGAAGCCTCCAGAGGAAAGGAAGCCAAAAGAAAAACTGAGGAGAGGAATTCCAACAGCAACTGAAAGCGCATGTGACCGCACTCTGAGCAAGTCGGCAGTGCCGCGTCAACCCTACCTGGGGCAAGTCCATTTCCCTCCCTTATCCCATCGTGATGTAGTTGACTTGGTGTCAATCCTGTCTCACCTCCCATGCCCACAGACAATTACATGCCCTCCGAGAGCCACCCCCATGGTCTAGGATTAGCCAATCAATTTTAATGCATCTTTAAGAGATTTTTCCAAGTGTGCAAGTCAGTGCATAAGATGATAGATCACGTAATAATTAAAGCATTAAAAGAGCCCAGTTGAGGATTCTCTTTCCGCCAGCAGATATCTTTAGGTCAAGAAGGGCTATAAAAACCGGCAGATCATTTTCATTCCTTTAAGACAGGCCCCCAAAATGACTTAGAATGTAATCAGATATTCTTAGCAATTTTCTTCTGCTAGCGCTCCATACCATATTCCAGTGAGGCTAAAAAAAAAAAAAAAAAAAAAGATAGTATAGAATTGTGGACATTCTTAGCTGCAAGCTGATGGGGTGGTATTGTTTTGGAGAAATAAAAGCCCATGATATTGCAAGAGTCATTTTTTTTAATTAGAAATGATAAGCCAGAGTCATGGAGAGCTATGGGAAAGGGGAGCATTCTAACAGGCAGAATGCCAGTCTGGGCCGCTCAGGGCTCCTCTCAGAACTCCGCCCCCTCTCTTATCTCCCTGTGACTCCTGCAGATTCCAGAGCTATCAATTTGAACAAGGAATATGTGCAGTGAAGTGCATCAGCATTTATCTGTGACACCCCTATCAAGGGTTTGCTTCATTACTCTCTTTTTAAGGATCTGTTATCTATTGGGGCAGTTCATTGCTTTCTTTTACTTTTTTTTCTTAGTTTGAAGATATTGTTTGTGGTTAATTTTTATTTCTTTAATCTTTCAAAAGAATGATACTTAATGGAAATGAAAAGTAGTGTAAGAGTTTAACGGAAAATTATCTTCAGTAAAGCCTAAGAACTCCTATCATTATGGGTGAGGTTTCATGATATTGCAGTTAAAAATATACCTTCTTTACATAGACTATCTTATTTTAACTGTTGACTGTGACTCTTCAAATGCACATCTATACCCTCAATCAGGGTTCCCATGGTGGCTCAGCGGTAAAGAATCCACCTGCCAATGTAGCCTGAGCCAGGAAGATCCCCTGGAGAAGGAAATGGCAACTCACTCCAATATTCTTGCCTGGGAAATCCCATGGGCAGAGGAGCCCGGTGGATGGTGGTCCATGGGGACACAAAAGAATCAGACATGACTTAGTGACTAAAACTACAGCAACATACCCTCAAACTCACCCAAGGTCATAAAAAAATAATGAACATATTAAAATAGTAAATCTGTTAAGATTGCAATCCTTTTAATGGGCCATCAGATCATGTCCCTTCCCCATCCTTTGTAAAGCCAGCCAGGCCTAATCACAGTGGGCCGTATAGGCCATAGCCAGTGACTTAGGATAAAATCCAGTCTCATGGCCTCAACTCTCCCCCATGCTCTTGCTTCCAGCTTTCCTGCTTCCCTGCTCTTGTGAGGTTATATCACAGAAGCTCCCACCTCAGGGCCCTGGCATTTCTTGGCCCCCATGCCTGGAATTCTTTTCTTTCTTTCTTCCATTCCGTAGTCAACTCAAATGTCCATCCACTCAGAAAGGCCTTCCTCAAGTGCCCAATCTCAAGTAGAGCCCTGTTTCCTGCTTAAACATGCCTCATTTTTCTTCACAGTGCTCAGCATCACTTGTCATCATATTATAGACTCATTTGTTTGTCTGTATCTTCCACCAGCAAGCGTCTGAGGACAGGGCCATTGCCTTTGGCATTTAGAACAGCCCCTGGCATCTCATGGGTGCTCAGAAACACTGAGGGAATGAATGAGTGACAGTAGTTCTATAGAGTCTCTAGACCTTTCTCTGGGCCAGGTACTATGCTAAGTGCTTCACCTGTATCATCTTTAGTCCTTATAACCATCTGTGACATAGATGCTATTTTCCTGTTTTGTAGATGATGGAACTGAGGCCCAGAGGGGCAAAGTAACACATCTAATAAGTCAGAGGCCTAACTTGAGTGCAAAGCCCAGGTGCTTAAATACTAAATCAACTCTGTAGGCATTCCCAGGGCTCCCCTTGCCCCCTGACCAGCTTCCCCATGTTTCCAGAGCCTGGGCCCTGGGCTACTGTCTCAGAGCCGTGCTGACCAACAGGATGAGAATGTGAGCTACACACGTCTTTTGACATTTTCCAGAAGCCAGGTTAAGGACTGCTGCTTCTGCTGCTAAGTCGCTTCAGTCGTGTGCGACCCTGTGCAACCCCGTGCAACCCCGTAGATGGCAGCCCACCAGGCTCTGCTGTCCCTGGGATTCTCCAGGCAAGAACNTTACTCGTTGGCTTTTGGTCAAAACCTTGAATAGACAAGTCACTGATGCAACAGATAGTTGAGTCACACTGGAAGCCTGCCTGCAGTTTTGCTGTCCATGTTGCAGTTAAAACCCTACAAGAGCCTTGTTTCTGCCTGTGCTCCCACATATCTCCTCAGTTCCGTGTCTTCCTGCAGCCCTGCTGTAGTTGGGAGGCCGTGGAGGCTGAGGGTGAAGAGGGCAGCCCTGAAGGCCCCTGAGCCCATGCTTAGCTGGGAAGCACGATGACCCAACAGGGACTGTTCAGGGTGACTTTATAAAGATCTTTCAAGAATTTACAAAGCCTACTGATACTAATAGGGGAAAACCAGTTATTACTCCATTTGCTAAGGCAGGTCTGGTCTGCATCGAGATACAGACAATGGAAAACCATGCTGAGGTCAGAACAGTGTCCCCAGGAGTAATTCCTTGTTCTGTGATTTCTCCTTGCTCACAAATACCCACGAGGTTGTTGCTGTTTTGCTCAAGAGCTGGAGAACTGCTCATTTTATGGTAAACAGTGGGTAACTGTGGGGGGTGGCGGGGGCAGGGGGGGGGGTCCATTGTCAGTGCTGTGCTCNGCTGTTTTGCTCAAGAGCTGGAGAACTGCTCATTTTATGGTAAACAGTGGGTAACTGTGGGGGGTGGCGGGGGGGGGTTCCATTGTCAGTGCTGTGCTCGTCATGCAAAATAGCACAACGGAGGCTGTTAACAGCATTAAAGGAAGGTGTGTCTTCTGATGAGCTCTGACTACTCACTTTTCAAACGCTAGGCCCATTCCCTATCTTCGCTGTCCACCTGCCATCAGAATGCAAAATGCAGAAGAGAACGATACTCTACTTTTGGCAAGGAGCCTGAAAGGACCTTTCCCCATTGAGTGTCTTTGCCACAGCTGATCCCAGATTACAGAATAATATTTCTCAGACCCCAATAATTCTTTCTGGTGGTGAGAAGGAGCCACATGTCTCATGGAACATAAACTTCTCCTGTGCATCCTTCTCTGTGTCCTAGCTTGAAAGTGAAGTCTGGGCAATGACCTACTTTGCCAGTGGTCAATATTTGTTGAGTATAGTTGCATGACTTGCTGGTGAAAGAAGGAAACTAACTTTTGGTGCGTATTGATTGTAGATACATTTGCAAATGTTATTTACTTAATCCACATATAATCTGTGTAGAATACAGATGCAAATTTAGGCTCAGAGGGGTTAGAGAACTTGCTCAAGGTCACAAAGTTAATAGTAGGTGGACTTGGGATCCACTCAGGCCTGATTCCCAAAACCTATGTATGCTTTTTGGAGAAAAACTGAAAACCAAGGACTTTCAGCAAATGTAATAAATACCACTTCGAATTTCTTTCCTGCATTGAGTTTGGCAGGTTGGTCCTTTGCACTGATGTTCAAAGGGGAAGCGGGAGGGGTTAGTTAAGGGAAGGCAGAGAATATCCAAAAATGTCAAGATGAGAACATCCTTTTAATTACATAAATGAAAGCAACTAATGGCGTTTCTATAACTTATCACATATGGGAAGGATGTTAGTAAAAATGCTTACTATGACTGTGAGGCAAATGTGTTAGCCAAATGGTTAATGAGTACCTATTTTAGAAATAAGACAAGGTAAAATAACATGAATTCCTTAGTTACAGAGACCGAAAATATGTCAGTCCCACTTAGAACAACCACCACCAACAACATCAAGTGTGGCTACACACTTGCAGTCCATTTCAGTTCTATGATCATTTGAACCCCTACTACATACGCATTGAACCTGAAGGCCGTGAACTCAGTTCCAAAAGTGAGGGGGCCCCAAAGTTAAAGCTGGAGAATGGACTGCAGACAAAGAAGAATGGGAGGAGCGGGGCTACATTCTCAGCAATACAGACTCACTTCTAGGCACCTAGAAGGCTTTCTTTCTCTTTGTCCTCATCATGATAGATATCACCTCCAGTGCATCGCCAAGCATTTTCGAAGCAGCATTTCATACAAGTCTTACAAAAATCAACCAGTTCTTCTTTCCTCCCTTTCTCTTTTACTTAATAAATGCTTACTCAACACCTGTGTGTGCCAGGTATTGCGTGTGTAGGTAGGTGTGCCTGCTACAATGCTGAGCACAAACATCCCGCAGCAACTCCTCCTACTTCTCTAGAGGAGGAGCTGAAGTTAGAGAGTGCGTGACTTGCTAAGGCCGCACACGAGTGAGAGCGGGGTCCCTGTACTGAATGAAGCCTGAGGCCCTTTCCCCTAAGTCGAACTGTGCCGCAGAAGGCAGGGGGCGGGGGCACAGCAGAGGCCCGATGACCACCCCCTGCTTTCTCCTGTAGACCAGGCCCAGTGAACCCACTGACTTTCTCCAGATCCAGACGAGCTGGGGAAACAGTCTAGGCCACGAGGGTTCAGTATCCATCAAGTCAAAGAGTATTTACTAAGTATGTTCTGTGAGCTTCCCCCCACTCTTTACTCACGCTGCAAACAGCCCGCTGTCCTCTCACAGGCTGCGGACAATACAGCAGCGTCATGGTCTCTCTCTGCGCCCTGTCCACTCACTGTGGCCGGGGGTGACTACCTTCCTCTCGCATGCTGTCCCTAAGGCTCTGGGATAATAGTCCCAGGTCTTAAATGAGCCCCCTGCTGCTATTCAAGGTCAAACTTTGGTAAACGGACTTCCTGTCCATACTGCTCAGGTCTCGTTTGCCCATCTTTCCGATTTCCTCTCTTGCCCCTCCTCTCTCTTTCTCTTTTCCATCCTTTCCGTTTTCTCTTCTCTCTGCCAGAAGACAAAACGAGTCTGTAATCCTCCATGAGTGTCACTGGGAGGGCTTCAGGAACTGATGGCAAGGCCTTGCCTGCAGAGCGTCTGATTCAGTGGGTCTAGAGTGGAGCCTGACACGTTCCCAGATGCTGCTGATGCTGGTGTCTCAGGGCCCGCTCTTTGAAAGCCACTGATCTAAAGGGATGATTTTGTTTTTCCTATAAACAAACAGAATTTGATGTCAGTGCAGATTCCAGCTTGTCCTCCAGACCCTGCACGGAACATCTCTTTGTGTAGAAGTAATGAACTCCAGGTCACAGCCAATGAGGCAACTCCAGCATCGCCAGCAGATACTGAGAGCTATTTAACACCGCAGAAGACTTCCTGTCTGGGCTAATTAACTGATTAGTTTAGATCGATAGTATGAACAAAGGGAATATGGGGCAGCTCACTACCGACGTACAGGAGTAGCTTGGGGTTAAACCTGGGCTTAGCTCCTGAAGACATTGACGTTGTCAGTGTTTCTGTCTCAAAGATCTTAAGAGAAGAGGAGATCACTCCTGCTAGAGCTGGAATGTGCTTTTACAAAAGGACTCTTACAGATGGGTGGCCTGGCTTGGCTTGCTTGGTCAGAGAGCTCCATCATAAAGCATGGGTACCATTCTCATTCTGCCTCCCAGAACTGGGCACACCCAATATCCCACTGGTATGGTGCATAGGAGGCAGCGGCACTGTGCTCACGCTACTGCTCAGAATTAAGTCAGGTAACAAAACCATATATAACTGTAGCTGTGCAAGACTGCACCAGCCTTCTGGTCTATCATTCGCAGAAGGGAACAGCAGGGAGTCAGCATTTATTGTGTATCGGCCATGAACCACTGATCTTTTGAGGCAGTTGATACCTGGCCGATGTTGCAACCAAGGAGCGACAACGATGACGATGGCAACAGTAACGATGTGGAGCCAGACTGATTAAGCACTTACCATGAGACTGTGTTCTTTTTAGTAGGTACTCTGTATTCTTAACTCAAATTTTCACAACAACCCTACCAGTAAGCTCTATTGGTATTCCATTTTACAGATGGGAAAACTGCAGCCCAAAGATAGGAAACCTGCCGGTGGTTACCCACTTTAATAAGTGCCGGAGCACAGCTTTGGATTTGAACCCACAGGGTGTGAATCCAGAATCTATGGTGATACTTCCCTGGCTGAGATAGAAACCCAAGGTGACCAAACTCTGACTTCCCATCTCCCTGCTGCTCTGACTCTCATCCCAGGTAAAGAGCCTCCTGGGACTATTTCATTCACAACCGAGGACCAACACAAAGATATTCCCCAGCAACGTGCCTTTGCCCCTCAGGAGAGCTGGGCTTCGTGAGTTCATAAAGACTCTCACCAACTGATGCATGGAGCCAGTTGGCTTCAAGAGATGCTGGCTCCACATTGGAAGGGAACCCCAAAGAGGGAAGGGATGTCACGGCACCAAGCTCAGTTTCCCCAAACTTCCACCCTTCACAACCTCCCTAGCCGCCAACATTTCTGACGTACCTACTTGACACCTCTGTTATTTGTTTAAATCTTTTCTTTTGCTCAGTTCTCTGTGACTTACAAGTGTTCAAGGAACGTAAAAATCACTGTGGCGAATGGAAAACCAGTATCTCTTGCCATAAATAGAAGCTAACCACAAGGAGGCATATATAAAGTTATTAAATTCTAACTGCATACAGTCAGCTGCTGAGAGGCCTGCCTCCTCACTTCATTTAAAGGGACATGAGGGAGTGTTCTGGAGCTGGGAAAACACCCCAGCGGCAGACAGAGCTCCGCTCCTTGAGGACAGACAGGGAGGTGAGAGGAGAGCAACTTCTCACCTTGTGACTGGGAGGAGGGGGTTAGATCTTTTGCTCATGGACCCCAAAAATACATCTACTGCCCCACTGGGGGCCACATGGACCCAGCGGTGTGTGGCCTGGCTGAGCATCCAGCAGCCAAATGCGGCTCCCCTGAGGCTTCCGCTGCGAGAGGCACACCCTGAGTGGGTGGGAGGGGGGAACTATCTCAGGTTCAGGTGCCTCAGGGAAAACCAGCAAAAAAAAAACCTCAAAGCGAGAAAACGATTACACCAGAGAATCATTTCAGAATCATCTCATTACACAGTCAGAGAAGCAGAAGAAACTTCCAGCGGTAATAGTGATCACTGAGGAGCTTTTCCCTTGAACAGAAACGCCTTTGATAGTGCGTCCCTCTGTTCTCTGTTATTTTGTGGCAAGAATGAAGACAGGAAGAAACACTTCTGTGTTTTGCCAGAATCTAAAGCGATGGCCCTATCTCAGGGGGAAAAAAAATCTCTCAATCTCCATATTCATCTAAAGAAAGAAAAGGGAAGAGAAGGACAAGAAACGGGGAGGAGGAGAAATACATCTCCCAAGAGGGTCTAGTAACATGCCTCATCACCCCCTCTTCTTCCCCACATCCAAAGGTCAGTCCTGGACCAACCTGAGAAACTCAGTCCAACCCCCTCCTCCCATTCTTCTCACCCAAGCTTCTCTTCTCTGGCTGGTAGAGTTCCTTTCTGGTAATGTAAAGAGTGCTGATAGGGGATTCCCTGGGTGGTCCCGTGGCTAAGACTCCACGCTCCCCATGCAGGGGACCCGGGTTCGATCCCTGGTCAGAGAACTAGATCCCACGAGCCAAAACTAAGCGTTCACACGCCCCACCTAAAGAACCTGCACACCACAATGAAGACGGAAGGTTCCACGGGCCACACTAAGATTCGGTGCAGTCAAAAAAAAAAGAAAAATGTAGTTAGTAAAAATGCTTAGTAATAAGCTTTAAAAACTTACTCCATAACCATTTTAAAATACAAAAAACATTAAACCCAACTAAAGTCTCCTTCCATGCAGTACGTGGAACACACAGACACCCCAGTTGACAGAGTCTTTGAAGACAGTGGTAGAGGTTGGTGGTGGTGATGGGGCAAGTAGGTTCTTTACTTCCAGCAACCAGTAAATCCTCACAACAAGCCAGAGAGAAGAATCCTATTATTCTCCCCATTGTATGGACTAGAAAATTGAGAGAGGTTCAGTAACTTGCCCAAGGTCACGGAGTTACTAAGTGACAGAATCAGGCTCACATGTGTATCTGTTTTGCACCAAAACTTTTGCTCTTCGCTACCATGCTCTCTTGAGTCCCAGATGGAAATGAACTAAATATTCATTATCATTTCTATATGATTATTCACAATCAATGTTACATAACTAAGGCCAGCAGAGAAGCTAATAGAAGCCAAATCTTTCCCTAAGGTTCTATTGACCCTATGGTAGTTTGCAGAAGATGTAGAAGTCTGGTAGGTTTCTCAGATTAAAATCTTATTTCTCCTCTCTGGGCAGAATATAGATCAAGCACCGATAAGAACAATGAAATCACAGTGGTTGAGGTTTACTGAGCACCTATTAGATGTCAGATAGCATGCTGAATGCCTCCAAAGATTCATCTCTGAATCCTCACCCACCGTCTGAGGACAGGTCTTGCACATGAGAAAACAGACTCAGATGTTAATCACTTTCTCAAGATCACTCAGCCTATACGTAAGGGGCAGAGCAGGAATCGTGAAGCTAGCCACCTCCCTTCAGAGCCCACACTAGGCTCTCTCATAGAGCAGGAAGATACACGAGTTAGGGACANGTGCATCCTTCTCTGTGTCCTAGCTTGAAAGTGAAGTCTGGGCAATGACCTACTTTGCCAGTGGTCAATATTTGTTGAGTATAGTTGCATGACTTGCTGGTGAAAGAAGGAAACTAACTTTTGGTGCGTATTGATTGTAGATACATTTGCAAATGTTATTTACTTAATCCACATATAATCTGTGTAGAATACAGATGCAAATTTAGGCTCAGAGGGGTTAGAGAACTTGCTCAAGGTCACAAAGTTAATAGTAGGTGGACTTGGGATCCACTCAGGCCTGATACCCAAAACCTATGTATGCTTTTTGGAGAAAAACTGAAAACCAAGGACTTTCAGCAAATGTAATAAATACCACTTCCAATTTCTTTCCTGCATTGAGTTTGGCAGGTTGGTCCTTTGCACTGATGTTCAAAGGGGAAGTGGGAGGGGTTAGTTAAGGGAAGGCAGAGAATATCCAAAAATGTCAAGATGAGAACATCCTTTTAATTACATAAATGAAAGCAACTAATGGCGTTTCTATAACTTATCACATATGGGAAGGATGTTAGTAAAAATGCTTACTATGACTGTGAGGCAAATGTGTTAGCCAAATGGTTAATGAGTACCTATTTTAGAAATAAGACAAGGTAAAATAACATGAATTCCTTAGTTACAGAGACCGAAAATATGTCAGTCCCACTTAGAACAACCACCACCAACAACCTCAAGTGTGGCTACACACTTGCAGTCCATTTCAGTTCTATGATCATTTGAACCCCTACTACATACGCATTGAACCTGAAGGCCGTGAACTCAGTTCCAAAAGTGAGGGGGCCCCAAAGTTAAAGCTGGAGAATGGACTGCAGACAAAGAAGAATGGGAGGAGCGGGGCTACATTCTCAGCAATACAGACTCACTTCTAGGCACCTAGAAGGCTTTCTTTCTCTTTGTCCTCATCATGATAGATATCACCTCCAGTGCATCGCCAAGCATTTTCGAAGCAGCATTTCATACAAGTCTTACAAAAATCAACCAGTTCTTCTTTCCTCCCTTTCTCTTTTACTTAATAAATGCTTACTCAACACCTGTGTGTGCCAGGTATTGCGTGTGTAGGTAGGTGTGCCTGCTACAATGCTGAGCACAAACATCCCGCAGCAACTCCTCCTACTTCTCTAGAGGAGGAGCTGAAGTTAGAGAGTGCGTGACTTGCTAAGGCCGCACACGAGTGAGAGCGGGGTCCCTGTACTGAATGAAGCCTGAGGCCCTTTCCCCTAAGTCGAACTGTGCCGCAGAAGGCAGGGGGCGGGGGCACAGCAGAGGCCCGATGACCACCCCCTGCTTTCTCCTGTAGACCAGGCCCAGTGAACCCACTGACTTTCTCCAGATCCAGACGAGCTGGGGAAACAGTCTAGGCCACGAGGGTTCAGTATCCATCAAGTCAAAGAGTATTTACTAAGTATGTTCTGTGAGCTTCCCCCCACTCTTTACTCACGCTGCAAACAGCCCGCTGTCCTCTCACAGGCTGCGGACAATACAGCAGCGTCATGGTCTCTCTCTGCGCCCTGTCCACTCACTGTGGCCGGGGGTGACTACCTTCCTCTCGCATGCTGTCCCTAAGGCTCTGGGATAATAGTCCCAGGTCTTAAATGAGCCCCCTGCTGCTATTCAAGGTCAAACTTTGGTAAACGGACTTCCTGTCCATACTGCTCAGGTCTCGTTTGCCCATCTTTCCGATTTCCTCTCTTGCCCCTCCTCTCTCTTTCTCTTTTCCATCCTTTCCGTTTTCTCTTCTCTCTGCCAGAAGACAAAACGAGTCTGTAATCCTCCATGAGTGTCACTGGGAGGGCTTCAGGAACTGATGGCAAGGCCTTGCCTGCAGAGCGTCTGATTCAGTGGGTCTAGAGTGGAGCCTGACACGTTCCCAGATGCTGCTGATGCTGGTGTCTCAGGGCCCGCTCTTTGAAAGCCACTGATCTAAAGGGATGATTTTGTTTTTCCTATAAACAAACAGAATTTGATGTCAGTGCAGATTCCAGCTTGTCCTCCAGACCCTGCACGGAACATCTCTTTGTGTAGAAGTAATGAACTCCAGGTCACAGCCAATGAGGCAACTCCAGCATCGCCAGCAGATACTGAGAGCTATTTAACACCGCAGAAGACTTCCTGTCTGGGCTAATTAACTGATTAGTTTAGATCGATAGTATGAACAAAGGGAATATGGGGCAGCTCACTACCGACGTACAGGAGTAGCTTGGGGTTAAACCTGGGCTTAGCTCCTGAAGACATTGACGTTGTCAGTGTTTCTGTCTCAAAGATCTTAAGAGAAGAGGAGATCACTCCTGCTAGAGCTGGAATGTGCTTTTACAAAAGGACTCTTACAGATGGGTGGCCTGGCTTGGCTTGCTTGGTCAGAGAGCTCCATCATAAAGCATGGGTACCATTCTCATTCTGCCTCCCAGAACTGGGCACACCCAATATCCCACTGGTATGGTGCATAGGAGGCGGCGGCACTGTGCTCACGCTACTGCTCGGAATTAAGTCAGGTAACAAAGCCATATATAATTGTAGCTGTGCAAGACTGCACCAGCCTTCTGGTCTATCATTCGCAGAAGGGAACAGCAAGGAGTCAGCATTTATTGTGTATCGGCCATGGACCACTGATCTTTTGAGGCAGTTGATACCTGGCCGATGTTGCAACCAAGGAGAGACGATGACGATGGCAACAGTAACGATGTGGAGCCAGACTGATTAAGCACTTACCATGAGACTGTGTTCTTTTTAGTAGGTATTCTGTATTCTTAACTCAAACTTTCACAACAACCCTATCAGAAAGCTCTATTGGTATTCCATTTTACAGATGGGAAAACTGCAGCCCAAAGGTAGGCAACCTGCCGGTGATTACCCACTTTAATAAGTGCCGGAGCACAGCTTTGGATTTGAACCCACGGGGTGTGAATCCAGAATCTATGGTAATACTTCCCTGGCTGAGATAGAAACCCAAGGTGACCAAACTCTGACTTCCCATCTCCCTGCTGCTCTGACTCTCATCCCAGGTAAAGAGCCTCCTGGGACTATTTCATTCACAACCGAGGACCAACACAAAGATATTCCCCAGCAACGTGCCTTTGCCCCTCAGGAGAGCTGGGCTTCGTGAGTTCGTAAAGACTCTCACCAACTGAGGCATGGAGCCAGTTGGCTTCAAGAGATGCTGGCTCCACATTGGAAGGGAACCCCAAAGAGGGAAGGGATGTCACGGCACCAAGCTCAGTTTCCCCAAACTTCCACCCTTCACAACCTCCCTAGCCGCCAACATTTCTGACGTACCTACTTGACACCTCTGTTATTTGTTTACATCTTTTCTTTTGCTCAGTTCTCTGTGACTTACAAGTGTTCAAGGAACGTAAAAATCACTGTGGCGAATGGAAAACCAGTATCTCTTGCCATAAATAGAAGCTAACCACAAGGAGGCATATATAAAGTTATTAAATTCTAACTGCATACAGTCAGCTGCTGAGAGGCCTGCCTCCTCACTTCATTTAAAGGGACATGAGGGAGTGTTCTGGAGCTGGGAAAACACCCCAGCGGCAGACAGAGTTCCACTCCTTGAGGACAGACAGGGAGGTGGGAGGAGAGCAACTTCTTACCTTGTGACTGGGAGGAGGGGGTTAGATCTTTTGCTCATGGACCCCAAAAATACATCTACTGCCCCACTGGGGGCCACATGGACCCAGCGGTGTGTGGCCTGGCTGAGCATCCAGCAGCCAAATGCGGCTCCCCTGAGGCTTCCGCTGCGAGAGGCACACCCTGAGTGGGTGGGAGGGGGGAACTATCTCACGTTCAGGTGCCTCAGGGAAAACCAGCAAAAAAAAAAACC
>SJYW01050638.1:553352-634928 GCA_006410735.1 Raphicerus campestris
CCACCCCCTGCTTTCTCCTGTAGACCAGGCCCAGTGAACCCACTGACTTTCTCCAGATCCAGACGAGCTGGGGAAACAGTCTAGGCCATGAGGGTTCAGTATCCATCAAGTCAAAGAGTATTTACTAAGTATGTTCTGTGAGCTTCCCCCCACTCTTTACTCATGCTGCAAACAGCCCGCTGTCCTCTCACAGGCTGCGGACAATACAGCAGCGTCATGGTCTCTCTCTGCGCCCTGTCCGCTCACTGTGGCCGGAGGTGACTACCTTCCGAGAGCATGCTGTCCCTAAGGCTCTGGGATAATAGTCCCAGGTCTTAAATGAGCCCCTTGCTGCTATTCAAGGTCAAACTTTGGTAAACGGACTTCCTGTCCATACTGCTCAGGTCTCGTTTGCCCATCTTTCCGATTTCCTCTCCTGCCCCTCCTCTCTCTTTCTCTTTTCCATCCTTTCCGTTTTCTCTTCTCTCTGCCAGAAGACAAAACGAGTCTGTAATCCTCCATGAGTGTCACTGGGAGGGCTTCAGGAACTGATGGCAAGGCCTTGCCTGCAGAGCGTCCGATTCAGTGGGTCTAGAGTGGAGCCTGACACATTCCCAGATGCTGCTGACGCTGGTGTCTCAGGGCCCGCTCTTTGAAAGCCACTGATCTAAAGGGATGATTTTGTTTTTCCTATAAACAAACAGAATTTGATGTCAGTGCAGATTCCAGCTTGTCCCTCAGACCCTGCATGGAACATCTCTTTGTGTAGAAGTAATGAACTTCAGGTCACAGCCAATGAGGCAACTCCAGCATCGCCAGCAGATACTGAGAGCTATTTAACACCGCAGAAGACTTCCTGTCCGGGCTAATTAACTGATTAGTTTAGATCGATAGTATGAACAAAGGGAATATGGGGCAGCTCACTACCGACGTACAGGAGTAGCTTGGGGTTAAACCTGGGCTTAGCTCCTGAAGACATTGACGTTGTCAGTGTTTCTGTCTCAAAGATCTTAAGAGAAGAGGAGATCACTCCTGCTAGAGCTGGAATGTGCTTTTACAAAAGGACTCTTACAGATGGGTGACCTGGCTTGGCTTGCTTGGTCAGAGAGCTCCATCATAAAGCATGGGTACCATTCTCAATCTGCCTCCCAGAACTGGGCACACCCAATATCCCACTGGTATGGTGCATAGGAGGCAGCGGCACTGTGCTCACGCTACTGCTCAGAATTAAGTCAGGTAACAAAACCATATATAACTGTAGCTGTGCAAGACTGCACCAGCCTTCTGGTCTATCATTCGCAGAAGGGAACAGCAGGGAGTCAGCATTTATTGTGTATCGGCCATGAACCACTGATCTTTTGAGGCAGTTGATACCTGGCCGATGTTGCAACCAAGGAGCGACAACGATGACGATGGCAACAGTAACGATGTGGAGCCAGACTGATTAAGCACTTACCATGAGACTGTGTTCTTTTTAGTAGGTACTCTGTATTCTTAACTCAAATTTTCACAACAACCCTACCAGTAAGCTCTATTGGTATTCCATTTTACAGATGGGAAAACTGCAGCCCAAAGATAGGAAACCTGCCGGTGGTTACCCACTTTAATAAGTGCCGGAGCACNCTCTGTATTCTTAACTCAAATTTTCACAACAACCCTACCAGTAAGCTCTATTGGTATTCCATTTTACAGATGGGAAAACTGCAGCCCAAAGATAGGAAACCTGCCGGTGGTTACCCACTTTAATAAGTGCCGGAGCACAGCTTTGGATTTGAACCCACAGGGTGTGAATCCAGAATCTATGGTGATACTTCCCTGGCTGAGATAGAAACCCAAGGTGACCAAACTCTGACTTCCCATCTCCCTGCTGCTCTGACTCTCATCCCAGGTAAAGAGCCTCCTGGGACTATTTCATTCACAACCGAGGACCAACACAAAGATATTCCCCAGCAACGTGCCTTTGCCCCTCAGGAGAGCTGGGCTTCGNGGGGATTCCTGCTGTAGTTCAGTGGCTGATGCTTGACACAGAATGGCGTCACCTCTTGCCATTATCTTTTAGTCTTGCTGAAAAGCAAACACAAACTGGACCCAAGGCCTATGAGTTTGTTGCCGGCCTCTCAGGACATGCTTTCTCCTCAGCGAACTGACAATATGAAAGGCCTTGCCCTTGTGCATTTTCTGGGTCAGTGTCTGACAGCAGTACTTGGTTCCAGGCCAAGACAATGGGAAGTGACAGGGACATTTTCCTGGCAGTGCAGATCACAGCAGAAGAGGGAACTGACATGAATGCATTCAGACCCCAGACAGGTCCAACCCCCAGGTGACAGGGACCAGGCCCATCAGGCTCACTGGAAGTGTCTTCCTTTAATCTTTTCTGTATCACTTGAGTGTTGGAATTTGGTTGTAAGCAACAGAGCCCAAGTCTGGCTGACCTGTGCAAACGTTAGCTTTGCCTTGAAGGAGGGATGGGTAGCTCATGGAATCGAGGAGAAGATGGACAGCCCAGCCTCAGAAAGGACAGATGGGAGCACGCAGGGGGCTGGGTTAGCAGAAGGGCCCTTGCTGGGGCTTATCTCCCCCGCCCCATGCTGCACATCACCTGGATTCCCGGAAGATAAGGCTGCCTGACGCACATGGCCCTAGGCCCAGTAGAAAGTCCAGCAATTTCCCCCAGGAAGTGCAAGTACTTGAACCACAGAGGCAGCAGAAGCCTGCCAGGCGTGTCCACAGAAAGATCTGCAGCCGGCCCTGCCTCCAGACCCACGGGCCCCTCTCAGCATTGGTCAGACCAGGTCAACCAGCACAAGCAGAGGAATCTTTTCAGTGCTGCCATCCCCTAGAGAAGGTAAAGACCCACCTATTCTGAAGACTCTGTCAAGAGCTGGGTTCAAAGGGCACATCTAAACCACCTCACCTTCCAGTCTCTCCTACACGCCTAGCTGGAATGAAACCTTGTTAATTTCTTTCTGCCTAACCTCAGCCTCTTTGGCTGCTGAATAAAACCTTTCTTATAAAGCATGACCTAGACTTCTTTGATAATGCCATTCTGACTGGTGTAAAGTGATACCTCATTGTAGCTTTGATTTGCATTTCTCTAATAATCAGTGGTGCTGAGCCTCTTTTCATGTGCCTCTTGGCCATCTATGTGTCTTCTTTGGAGATGTGTCTATTTAGGTCTTCCTCGGGAACTATGGGGCTTCCCTGGTAGCTCAGTTGGTAAAGAATCCACTTGCAATGCAGGAGACCTGGGTTCAATCCCTGGGTTGGGAAGATCCCCTTGGAGAAGGGCATGGCAACCCACTCCAGTATTCTTGCCTGGAGAACCCCCATGGACAGAGGAACTTGGCAGGCCCCAGTCCACGGGGCTGCAAAGAGCTGGACACAGCAGAGTGACTAAACACAGAGCAGACAGCACTGGGAGCTACACCGAATGCTTTGTGGTAACGTCAGTGGGAAGGGAATCCAAACAGGAGGGTATATACGTATGCATGCGACTGATTCACTTTGTTATACAGCAGAAAACACAACGTCATAAAGACATTGTAAAGCAACTGTGTTCCAGTACAAAAAAAGAATAAGAGAGACAAACAAGGAAACACAATCTGCAGGACAGGGTGGACGGAAGAGAAGGAATCTTGTATTTTGAGCTCGAAAGTCTGCCTGTCTCCTTCCTGAGTCTCTGTTTTCTGCTCTGTGAAATGGGAATGGTCATTTCCTGTACCACCTCACAGGAAGGAGGAAAGAATGGAAAGTTCTTTACAAGCTGTGGTTTGTGATGTGTCTGAAAAGAGAAGGACCTGATCAATATCCATGAACAACAGCGAGCACAGATGTGATTTATCAAATGAAAAGTCACTTGGAGCACAGTGGAGGGACAAAGCAGCAATCTAGGTGTCATACACACCAGAAGATACAATTTCAAGAATTCTTTAGAGACTCAAGGAAATACTGGCAAACAGAAGAGTTGGGGGCACTAAAAGAAATTAATTAGAGAGTAAGGTGCTATGGAGATCAGATGTCTTTCATCCATTTATTAGTTTATGCACCAAATAAACAAAGCATCTGTCACTTGATAGACATTTTATTGAATGCTGGGGATATGCGGTAAATAACACATAATCTCCTAACCCAAGAGGAGAGTTGGGAGTTTTGTCCCTAATGGGCATTTTCAAGGTTTGCTAACACAAAGGGTCATCCCAACGTCTTTGTAAAGAAACTAGTGGAAGAAAGAGATGCTAATATAGTAGAGATGCCTTGTGCCATGGCTACCCTGGGTGGACCTCTGAGAAAGAACCTGAGCCCTCTCCCCAGAGGAGGATCCCTGTGGGACTCTCTTTAATCCCCTAGGAACTACCATGTTCCCACAAAGTCAGGGGGAAGTCCTGCTAGGTATAGAAGCAGAATGAGAATTTGAATAATAAAAGTGCCCTAACCTTTGGAATCAACCATAATTTCAGCACTTATACCCACTGTGTATTTATAGCAGGGTGGCTGATGTATATAATATATGAGCTAGTGGATGGATATCTTTATTTAAACCAGTATTTTTCAGGTTTGGACTTAATTTTATTTTGATATCTCTGAGGAAAGCAATTGGAGGCCCAAGCTAGTCTTGGGCTCTAAAAAGTTCTCTTTCTTTTAAGTATAGAAGACTCAACTCAGAGAGATGATTTTAATCTCCATGTTGTTAGAGAAATACTTGAGGTTATTACATACTTATCAGAAATAGTTAACAATTGGCCAGCACTGTAATTGTTCAGCCNCGTCCGCCCCACAGTACTCAGCTATGAGGAACTGGGAGGGGACTTGCGTCCCAGGGATAACTTGTTCCATGCAATGACTTTGGATGGGCCTGCCCATCAGACACCCCCTCTTGTAAGAGCGTCATTAAGGCCTCACCTCCCACTGCACATCAAGTCTCCAAGTCCATTCTTTGAGTCGGGGCTGGTGAGCATGTTCCTCACACTCAGCGCTCATGACCGGGAGGCACTGGTGCAGCGGGACTATGAGGTTGGGCGTTAACTGAAGCTAAATGCTAACACTCAGAGTGCAGGCGTCCAGCACATGTTAGAATCCCTAATAAAGCATATGATCAGCCATGTACCCAAATGCTCTCCATGCTGGATGAGCCCCCAAAGACCCCAGGGTGCCCCTTGATTTTCTTGAGATGGGGCTTGTGGAAATAGCCTGGTTCCATCAGCCATATAAGAATCTGAGTTGACAAGGTTCTGGGCAGATTCCTCCAAAGTCAGTGATGGAAGGTCAAGGAGAATCGCCTGCTTTCCTGCTGTAGAAAGGTCCGGGAATTAAGCTCCAAATCAGGGTTAGAGGTGGAAATAAAATGCAGAATTTCCCCAGTTACCTGCAGTTAAGCCTTGGCCACTGAGCTCCAAGAGCCCCTGGTAGAATCAGTGCATTCACAGACATCTCCAGAAACATCCATCCCCTGCGTCTGGGTGGCTGGCCACTTACGAAGGACTTGCAGATCCACTGTCCCCTCACTGAGAGAGGTAAGAGGATCTGCCCTGCAGGGTAGCAGAAGATGCAACCCCAAAATATGTAATTCAGGCACATGGAACGGAAGGCAATCAGACCCCATGCGGCTCAGCAGTAAAGAAACCGCATGTAATGTAGGAGACCCACCATGGTTTGATCCTTGGGTCATGCCCCTGGAGGACGGCATCACAACCCACTCCTGTATTCTTGCCTGGAGAATCCTATGGACAGAGGAGCCTGGTGGGCTACAGTCCATGGGGTTGCAGAGTTGGACACAACTGAGCACACATACACGGACTCAGGAAACAACGTTTCATTTCCCTCTTAACTGCCTAAAGGAATGCAGACGGGGACCTGCTCTAGGAAGAGAGCTCCCACCAGACGGGACTTTTCTGCCTGGGACACTTACGTGCCTGGCAGGAGGACCTCGGTTTACCAAGCGTCTCCTCCTCTCGCCTTCCTGTGAACTGCCTTCCCTCCTCGGCAGCCCAAGCCCCCTCCCTTTCTTTCCCTCAGGATGGTGTATCAGCCTCCACTGTCTAGCTTCCTTTGAGTATCATATCTTTGTGAGGCTCCTGTTGGTAAATATGTAATTCTATTTTTTTTTCTCATGTTAATCTGCCTTTTTATTACAGGTGGGTCTCAGCCAATAACCCGGAAGGATGGAGGGAACATTATTTTTCCTTTCCTACAGCACAAAGGTGCATCAGAGACGAACATTGAATTTGAGCCTAAATCTCCAGCGGTGGGTTCACTGCAGATGAAACCGTGATTGAGCACCTATTGCATACCACCCCATATTCCAGCATGTGGGGGCTCCTCCCACGCAAATCCATCACCTCCCCTCTATCACTGCCCTGTGCCGGACCACTGTCACCTCTGGCCTGACTTCGGTGACAGCCTCCCAGCCCCTTCTCCCAGCTTCTGATCTTCTAGTTTATTCTCCACAAAGGAGCCAGAGTCTCACTAGACAGTGTCAACTGGAGTCCATCATTTTCTACTTGAAACCTTATAGGGGTCCCTACTGCACAGATTGAAACCCGAACGCCGGCCCCTGGTCCCTGGTCCCCAAGCCTCCCTAGGACCCTGCCCCTGCCCACCTCTCTGACGGTTCTCTTCCTTTTCCTTCGAAAGTTCCCCTTTTACTAGATGGTTTTTCCTATCATTTCAAATAGACCAAAATGTCTTCTGCCAAAGCACCTTGATGCCTGCTATTTTCCTTTGGCTGGAATGTTCTTTTCCTGGCTTGAGTCTCAGGTGGTTTTCCCCCAAGGTTCGAGACTTAACGTGAGTACTGCCTCCTAGAGATCTTCTCTGCCCACGCTCTGCTGGGGGTCCTCTCCAGTTCTCGCCGTGTCCTCCTCTTATTTATTTCATCCCTCCCCCATATAACACTCCAGAAACATCATGTATATTTGTTTACCGCCTCCCTCACTAAGCTTCCCTGGGGGCTCGGGTGGTAAAGAATCTGCCTGCAATGCATGATACCTGGGCTCGATCCCTGGAGAAGGGAGTGGGTACCCACTCCAGTATTTTTGCCTGGAGAATTCCATGGACAGAAGATACAGTCCATGGGGTTGCAAAGAGTTGGACATGATTGAGCAACTAACACTGTCACTAGACTGCAAGCTTCATGATGGCAATGAACTGTTCTTATTCATGCTGCGTCCACACCACCTAACAAAGGGACACATGGGAAATTCTGAGTAAGAATATGCAGATTGGATAAACGAGTAAGCAAAGAGCTGACAGTCTCTCAGCAGCACAGCCTGCCCCTCCATTACCCCACAGCTGCCTTCATAGCTGAGCGGGACCCAGACTCTGAGTGCAGGACTTTTCCTGCAGGACAGAGCAAATGCTCAGTGGAACGGGAAAAAAAAAAATGTCTTTAGAATAGCAAGTATTGCCGTGCTTTCCCCAGGGACTGAATTTCATCACACCAACATGTCCGAAATCAGTAGGATATCCATAAGGTGGATATGCTCCTGGGCAATGGGAGACGTCCCCTCAACCATTCTTCCCTTGCTAAGGAAACCTCAGGCACCTCCAGTGCAATGGGCAGAGCAGGGGTGAGGCTGACAGAGGGAGAATGCGAGGGTATAGGAAGGTGCAATCTTTATGGTGAAGGTGGGTCTCAGATTTCTTGCTGGGCTTCTCTAGAGGACAAGCCATGTGAAATCCAGATCTACTCAAAGGGTTTCACCCAGACGTCCTATTCATGGCTTCTTCACTGAACTGAATCCTTTCCAACCTGAAAGGAACCTGTAGAAAAGACTCCTGTTAATTTCCCTGCCCTGAAAGCACTGCCTTTTCTTTAGCTGAGAGCACAGACTTGAAAAGCTTATCATCCCAGCCTCTGGGCCCAGGTAGCTATAACCCTTCACTTCAGGACACAAAGTCAAACCCAGAGCTGTGCTTTCCGGACTTCCATTGCAGCCATACCCATCAATGGTGTGCATTTGACCCAACCGAGAGGTCAAGCCCAAGCCCTGTCCCTCATCCCTTTGTACCACTTGGGCCAGTTTTACAGAAGCTATTTGTAAAAAAAAAAAAAAAAAAAAAAACCCCCAAGTCCGAAGTAGGATGCACTGTTCAGTTTTGTCCTATGGTCAGACCTCCCTAAACTCTGACAAGCTCCCAGGGAGCAGAGGTTCTTCTGTTTAAGACTTCTTGGAGGAGCTCTAGCTGGCATATAGTCCGTGGCAGGCAACTCAGCCAGTGAAAGGAAAATTCTGGTAAACATGCTTTATTGCTTCGATAGTGAGAGCGGTGGCTCTGACAGGGGTGGGTCTGAGAAACCCAACATGATGGTTTGGGTTCTGAGATTTCCAGAAGAGTTTCCATACTATACACTTATTGTATTGTGTGTGTGTGTGTGTGTGTGTATGTGTGTGTGTGAGACAGAGAGAGAGAGATGGATGTGCTGTGGTCTTGTTAGAGCTGCTTATGTTAAGCCTGCTTCCCTTCACATTGCAAATAAACACATAAGACCAGTTTCTGAGTATCGGGAGGGCTCCATGGACATTGAGTTATCGATCTCTTTATGTAGGGATGTTCTGGAGAACAAGGCTGAGAAACTAACCTCTGCTTACTTAGAGATTTGAATACAGTCTTCTGGACAGCCCCAAAGGCAAGAAGGTAAGCCTGTGTTTTCTTTTTCTTTATTTCAATAAATTATTTGGCTACTGTGCAATAAGAACTGTTTTAAAGCTCCCATGCCTCCTCTTGTAGTGAGCTGATTTTCCATAGGTAGTTGGTCTCCTGTGTATGATAAGTAGGTCTGAGGAAAGTGCTGAATATATTCATTTAAAATAGACTCTCTGTGCTGATGGTTGAGAAATTTCCAAGGGACTATTGCACTAGAGTGCTCTGCATAATTGAACGCTGTGTCTGCAAATAAGACTAATAACCATAGTTGTTCAAATGATTACCATATCATAGCTCTTAATTGTCTACCGGAAGTGCTTCTGATGGGAAGGGTTTTTTCACCATCAGTCAACCATGCACTGACCGTCAACCATGCAATGGGGATGGCCACCCGCTTCTCTCTTGGCTGGTTGTCTGCTCACCTCTGCCCTTGGCCAGATTTCTCTACCTACAAAACGTGGAAACAGGACCAGATGATCTCTGAGGTTCTTGAAAAATCTGACCTTCTTTTGGGTTTGAAAGAATGAGAGCATCCTCTTTCAGACTCTCCGTGTATGACAGGTATGTTACCTGCCACGGTTACCTAGCTTGTGGGAAGTGGAGCTGGTGTTCTGCTTGTCCCTAAAGTCCTTAATCCTAACCAGTTTGCCCTGATCTTTGGGCAAAGGGAAAGTAGAGAACAGAGCCAGTCTGTATGATGTGGAGGAGCCATCCAAAAGGCAGAGAGAAACATGTGCGTCTCCTGCTGTTAACTGGGCAAGCACTATCCTACGCTCAGTTGAGATAAATGTGGAGCTCAGGAAGCCAATGTCACGGGCTTGGCTCTTATATTAGTTGCTGGAATTCTCTGCACAGACTGGTTGTTCTGTTTTCTGACTGCCCATTTGGTAAATAAAGATGGGTCTAATAGAAAGAGTCACAAAGGTAGGGGGAGACAGTCAGTAGCTTGGTAGAATCCCTCACTCACACAGCCAGACACACATGCTCGTGTGCACACACCACAGCTGACAGCAACAGCCTCATGTTGTCGTGCAGGACAACCATGGAGACTTAGATTTTTAGTGGACTGAGTTAACACATGTTTGTGAAATGCGATGCCCAGTGGGCACACGTGAAATATTTCCATGGCCCGGAAGCAAGTCTCCAGTCCCCAGAGCTATTACAGCAACCCTGCAGTCCCCAACTCTGCCTCACAGCCCCGCATCCTGGAGGCCAGGCTGTGAGCGCCGCAGGCTGGATGTGCCGACTCTGAGGCCAGCACGTGCCCGTGGGGACAGACCACGACTTCTGCAGCTCTGCACCCCTCCCCATCCAGGGGTGGCAGCAAGGGGCCAAGGCCTGGAGCTCTGGCGTCTGGGCTCTAATCCCGGCTGCTCCGCTTCAGTGGTGGGGGGTGTGGGGGGCCAGGGGGTGCAGGCTGACCTGTCTGAGCTTCACTTTCCTCATTTACAGAATGAGTATAATAATGGCATCGGCCTCAGTCCCAGGACAGTTGGGAAGATGAACTGAGGTGAGGCAGAGCATTCGGCTGTGATTCTAGCAAGTGACGCACCCTGTCTGATCTTCCTATTGCTGCTGTTACCAGGGACTACAGACCGGCTGGCTTACACATGAATTTATTATGATGCAGTTCTGGGGTCAGAAGACTGACGCCAGTCTCTCTGGGCTAACATCGAGGTGGTGGTGGTGGTAGAGGGCAGCGATCCTTCTGGAGGTTCCAGGGGAGAAAGTGCTTGCCTGGTTTTCCCCAGCTTCTAGAGGCTGCCGGCATTCTTAGCCTTTCAGCCCCTTCCTTCCTCTGTCCACAGATTGTGCCCCTCTGACCTCTGCTTCTGTCCTCCCATCTCCTCCTGCCGACTCCTCCTAACAGCCTCTGTGATGACATCAGCCCACCAGGACAATCCAGGGCCGTCTCTCTATTTCACAACCTCAGTTTAATCAGTCTGTAGAGTCTCTCATGTCAGGAAACATCACCTAAGCACAGGCTCCAGGGATCAGCATGTGGACATCTTTCAGGGGCTGTTGTTCACACGTGCACCTATGTGTGATTTTTACTATGATGCTCTTTTTTTTTCTCCTGTTCTTCTATTCCTTTTCCTTTAGGTGAAGTGCACATAGAGCAAAGTGAAACATCTGAAATGCTCGATTTCTGAATGCTTACATATTTGTCCCTCGGTACCCACATCTTGGGGCCCACCCAAGTGGCTCAGTGGTAAAGAGTTCACCTGCCAAGCAGGAGATGCAGGTTCGATTCGGTCAGAAAAATACTCTGGAGAAGGAAATGGCAACCCACTCCAATATTCTTTCCTGGGAATTCTCAGGGACAGAGGAGCCTGGTGGGCTATAGTCCATAGCATTGCAAAAAAGTTGGACACGACTTAAGCGACTAAAGAGCAGCAGCAGCAACCCACCTCTCTCAAGATGAGAATATTCACAACCCTCCTTCCCGCCCCCAGGCTCTCCCCTGCCCCCTTCCATTTCATCGTCTCTCTTAGAGAAATACCCCATCATGAGACGGCAGATGGCATGTTTAAACCTGTCTTACATTCCTTTGGCAGGGGCTTGAGGGCCAGGCTGTAACATGTTACCTCTCCTAAAACCAGACTTAAGGTAACTTCAGAAACAGGAAGAGGCTTTGAAATTTTGATCTTCATCTAAAACTTTAGCTAAGAGTCTGAACAAATAAGAGTCCCGAGTGGCTTCACTTCTATTAACTTATCAAGAAAAGTCAACACAGCAGAGAGACCTCTGAGTAACAGATTGTGGATCTGACACATGAACGTCAGTCTAAGACTTTCTAGGGCACATCGCAAAGTTCATTTTCTCCATGGCTTCTGTGAAATGTCCCCAGGGCCAGCTTTTATTTCCCTCCCAAAACGTCTTTTCATTTCCATNTAGCATTGCAAAAAAGTTGGACACGACTTAAGCGACTAAAGAGCAGCAGCAGCAACCCACCTCTCTCAAGATGAGAATATTCACAACCCTCCTTCCCGCCCCCAGGCTCTCCCCTGCCCCCTTCCATTTCATCGTCTCTCTTAGAGAAATACCCCATCATGAGACGGCAGATGGCATGTTTAAACCTGTCTTACATTCCTTTGGCAGGGGCTTGAGGGCCAGGCTGTAACATGTTACCTCTCCTAAAACCAGACTTAAGGTAACTTCAGAAACAGGAAGAGGCTTTGAAATTTTGATCTTCATCTAAAACTTTAGCTAAGAGTCTGAACAAATAAGAGTCCCGAGTGGCTTCACTTCTATTAACTTATCAAGAAAAGTCAACACAGCAGAGAGACCTCTGAGTAACAGATTGTGGATCTGACACATGAACGTCAGTCTAAGACTTTCTAGGGCACATCGCAAAGTTCATTTTCTCCATGGCTTCTGTGAAATGTCCCCAGGGCCAGCTTTTATTTCCCTCCCAAAACGTCTTTTCATTTCCATCTGTGGGGAGGGCCGGGCACATGGCTGATGGAGGTGGAAATGGTAATTTTTGTCATACAACTGGGTGCTGAAATGTTGTCAATACTCTAAGCTCATAAAAGAACTTGATTAAATATAATTTCCAACACCCATCTTTATCCTATTCTGGTCAAGAAGGAGAAGAACTGTTGTGACATGTACCGGAGACTGGAAGAAATAGCTATGTTTCTAAGATGGTGAGCCTGAGAGGCTCGGGGGGCTTTCTCATCACTGAACTTCACCCCCACTGCCTCCTTTCACCATCTGGGAAATCTCTGGAGGGGAATTTGCAGGGGATGATAGTGGGATAGCAGTGGGTATTTTTGTGTTATATCTTGCTTGTTCAAATATTGAGAGTGAATATCTCAGAAAGGTCAGCTGCTTTTATATGTGCACAGCAAAGTTCTCTTGAGAATTGTTTTTGCTGAAATTTAAAGGATATTATTTTGGGACTTTAAACATCAGTGTAAGGCAAGGTGAAAACTGCCATGTTTGATTTGCTTTATGTTAAAGTCCTTGGGCTTTCCCTGCTACTTAAAGTGACTGAACTAGCAAATGGGAACATCTGGGATGTAGTAGTAAAATCAAATTTCATTTATGCTAAATCACTCTCTATAAGATGATAGAATTTTGGATTTGCTTAAATTTTTAAATTGCTATTTTTAAATAATGTATTTATTTTTAATTGGAGGATAATTGTTTCACAATATTGTGCTCATTTCTGCCATATATCAACATGAATCAATCATAGGTGTACAGATTTCCCCTCCCTCTTGAGCCCTCTTTCCACCTCCCATCCCATCCCACCCCTCTAAGTTGTCGCAGAGTGGATTTGCTTACATTTTTACTTTGGATTTTACTTGCAATGAATTAAAGCACACAGAAGGTACCAAGTTGAGGTGATTTTTTGGTAATAAAATGGTAGCCAAATATGAGGCAAGCTACTTTTAGGTGAAAAAGGAGAATGGGCATTACTGTATTTGAAACAGTAATATGCTAATTTATTTGCTTTCTTTTTAAAGGGTATTTTGTTTCCTCTTCTCTGGAATATTCTTCAAACAGTCCTCTGTCAGGGCAAAAGAGAGGGGGAGGTTAGGAAAGGAAGCGAGTCAAAGGTAATTAAACATCCTATTTAAAATGTTGCAATCACAGATCTTATTGCAGGAGCCCTGTTACTGCGTTCACATCCCGTGGGCTCAGTTCCATTTAATATGCTCCTATCACTCACGTGAAGCTGCAGAAGACAGCTCACTGTAATTTACTGTGCGATTTAACACTGTCAAGGGATTCTTTACCTGGCCCAAATCTTTTTAGTTAAACAGAAACACACACACACACACACGTCTCTACATAATCAGTATCAGTCCTGAAGCACTCACTTGGAAAAGTTCCCTTTTGATTTAATTATTCTCTTCATTAGTCCAGAGACCATAAAGGCACATATATGTCATTGCCTGCCATGGTTTTTGTGGGTCAAGTTAACAGAATGATCAATCATCTCCATTCTTAGAGACTGGCATGATCAAAGGTATCACAGAGGCAACCAAAGTCATTCTCAGAAAGTGGCTGAACAATTACAGTGCTGGCCAATTGTTAACTATTTCTGATAAGTATGTAATAACCTCAAGTATTTCTCTAACAACATGGAGATTAAAATCATCTCTCTGAGTTGAGTCTTCTATACTTAAAAGAAAGAGAACTTTTTAGAGCCCAAGACTAGCTTGGGCCTCCAATTGCTTTCCTCAGAGATATCAAAATAAAATTAAGTCCAAACCTGAAAAATACTGGTTTAAATAAAGATATCCATCCACTAGCTCATATATTATATACATCAGCCACCCTGCTATAAATACACAGTGGGTATAAGTGCTGAAATTATGGTTGATTCCAAAGGTTAGGGCACTTTTATTATTCAAATTCTCATTCTGCTTCTATACCTAGCAGGACTTCCCCCTGACTTTGTGGGAACATGGTAGTTCCTAGGGGATTAAAGAGAGTCCCACAGGGATCCTCCTCTGGGGAGAGGGCTCAGGTTCTTTCTCAGAGGTCCACCCAGGGTAGCCATGGCACAAGGCATCTCTACTATATTAGCATCTCTTTCTTCCACTAGTTTCTTTACAAAGACGTTGGGATGACCCTTTGTGTTAGCAAACCTTGAAAATGCCCATTAGGGACAAAACTCCCAACTCTCCTCTTGGGTTAGGAGATTATGTGTTATTTACCGCATATCCCCAGCATTCAATAAAATGTCTATCAAGTGACAGATGCTTTGTTTATTTGGTGCATAAACTAATAAATGGATGAAAGACATCTGATCTCCATAGCACCTTACTCTCTAATTAATTTCTTTTAGTGCCCCCAACTCTTCTGTTTGCCAGTATTTCCTTGAGTCTCTAAAGAATTCTTGAAATTGTATCTTCTGGTGTGTATGACACCTAGATTGCTGCTTTGTCCCTCCACTGTGCTCCAAGTGACTTTTCATTTGATAAATCACATCTGTGCTCGCTGTTGTTCATGGATATTGATCAGGTCCTTCTCTTTTCAGACACATCACAAACCACAGCTTGTAAAGAACTTTCCATTCTTTCCTCCTTCCTGTGAGGTGGTACAGGAAATGACCATTCCCATTTCACAGAGCAGAAAACAGAGACTCAGGAAGGAGACAGGCAGACTTTCGAGCTCAAAATACAAGATTCCTTCTCTTCCGTCCACCCTGTCCTGCAGATTGTGTTTCCTTGTTTGTCTCTCTTATTCTTTTTTTGTACTGGAACACAGTTGCTTTACAATGTCTTTATGACGTTGTGTTTTCTGCTGTATAACAAAGTGAATCAGTCGCATGCATACGTATATACCCTCCTGTTTGGATTCCCTTCCCACTGACGTTACCACAAAGCATTCGGTGTAGCTCCCAGTGCTGTCTGCTCTGTGTTTAGTCACTCTGCTGTGTCCAGCTCTTTGCAGCCCCGTGGACTGGGGCCTGCCAAGTTCCTCTGTCCATGGGGGTTCTCCAGGCAAGAATACTGGAGTGGGTTGCCATGCCCTTCTCCAAGGGGATCTTCCCAACCCAGGGATTGAACCCAGGTCTCCTGTATTGCAAGTGGATTCTTTACCAACTGAGCTACCAGGGAAGCCCCATAGTTCCCGAGGAAGACCTAAATAGACACATCTCCAAAGAAGACACATAGATGGCCAAGAGGCACATGAAAAGAGGCTCAGCACCACTGATTATTAGAGAAATGCAAATCAAAGCTACAATGAGGTATCACTTTACACCAGTCAGAATGGCATTATCAAAGAAGTCTAGGTCATGCTTTATAAGAAAGGTTTTATTCAGCAGCCAAAGAGGCTGAGGTTAGGCAGAAAGAAATTAACAAGGTTTCAGTCCAGCTAGGCGTGTAGGAGAGACTGGAAGGTGAGGTGGTTTAGATGTGCCCTTTGAACCCAGCNTGAATTACTGAATGATAGTGCTAGTTCTGAGTTGTGTGTTAGAACAGACAGACGCCATCTACGTCTGGCTCCAGGATGAAACAGAGCAGTTGCCATTTACTGGAAACCTACAACATGCCAAGCTCTGGGTTGGGCATTTGCCAGACCTGATCAAATCTAATCCTCCTTGTCAGTGAGTGACAGGTGACCCTCCCTCTTCTATGCATGAGGAAATGGAGTCACAGAGTGGTTAAGAAGCCTGCATGAGGCCACAGAGTACTAAGCAGTCAAGCCAGGGCACAGTCCTGCACCTCTGATTGCAAGCTCTGTGCTCTAAACCACTTCAGCTATGGGGACCCTGAGCAAGATCTGACTCAAGGTAAAAGAATTTTCAGTAACATGATACTATACGTGCTGCTGCTGCTAAATTGCTTCAGTCGTGCCTGAATCTGTGCGACCCCATAGACGGTAGCCCACCAGGCTCCCCCGTCCCTGGGATTCTCCAGGCAAGAACACTGGAGTGGGTTACCATTTCCTTCTCCAATGCATGAAAGTGAAAAGTGAAAGTGAAGTCACTCAGTCTTGTCTGACTCTTCATGACCTCATGGACTGCAGCCTACCAGGCTCCTCCGTCCATGGGATTTTCCAGGCAAGAGTAGAAGATCCTAAAGATGCTACCAGAAAACTACTAGAGCTCATCAATAAATTTGGTAAAGCTACAGGTTATAAAATTAATACACAGAAATCTGTTGCATTTCTATACACTAACAACAAAAGATCAGAAAGAGAAATTCAAGAAGCAATCCATTTACCATTGTATCAAAAAGAATAAAATATCTGAGTAAACTTACGTAAGAAAATAAAAGAGCTATACTCCAAAAACTATAAGTGCCAATGAACGAAATCAAAGAAGACAAACAGATGGAAAGATATACTATGTTTGTGGATTGGAAGAATCCATACTGGCAAAATGATGATATTACCCAAGGAAATCTACAGATTTAATGCAATCCCTATCAAATTACCAATGGCATTTTTCACAGAATTAGGACAACAACAAAAGTCTCAAAATTTGTCTGGAGACACAAAAGATCCCAAATAGACAAAGCAAGCTTGAAAAAGTAAAACGGAGCTGGAGGAGTCAGGCTCTTAAACTTCAGGCTATACTACAAAGCTACAGTCACCAAAACAGTATCGTACTGGCACAAAAATAGAAATATAGAACAGAATAGAAAATCCAGAGTAAGCCCATGCACCTATGGTCAATTAATCTATGACAAAGGAGGCAAGACCACACCATGTTGGAAAGATAATCTCTTCAACAAATGGTGATGGGGAAACTGGACAACCACATGTTAAAAAAAAAAAAAAAAAGATCATTCCTTAACTCCACATACAAAAATAAGCTCAAAATGGATTAAAGACCTAGATGTGAGACCTGATACTATAAAACTTGGAGAGGAAAACATGGGCAGAACACTGTCTGACATAAAAGAAACATCTTTATTGATCCATCTCCCAGAAGAATAGAAATAAAAGCAAAAATAAAAAATGGGACCTTAAACTTAAGAGCTTTGGCACAAAGGAAACAATAAACAAAACTAAAAGACAACCCACAGATTGGGAGAAAATATTTACAAAATATTTACAAATATTTACAAAGGGCTTAGTCTCCAAAATTTATAAACAGCTTATGATGCTTAATAGCATCCAGACAAACCACCGACAAAACGATGCACTCAAGAAATGGGCAGAAGACTTGAACAGACATTTCTCCAAAGAGGGCATGCTTGCTGTTAAGTCGCTTCAGTCGTGTCCGACTCTGTGCGACCCCACTGACGGAAGCCCACCAGGCTCCCCCATCCCTGGGATTCTCCAGGCAAGAACAATGGAGTGGGTTGCCATTTCCTTCTCCAATGCATGAAAGTGAAAAGTGAAAGGGAAGTTGCTCAGTCATGTCCAACTCTTTGAGACCCCACGGACTGCAGCCTACCCGGCTCCTCCATCCATGGGATTTGGCCAATAGGCACATGAAAAGATGTTCAACATCACTAGTTATTAGAAAAATGCAAATCAAAACTAGAGTGAGGTATCAACTCACACCAGTCAGAATGGCTATAATCAAAAATCCACAAAAAACAAATGCTGGAGAGGATGTGGAGAGAAGGGAATGTTCCTCACTGTTGGTGGGAATATAAATTGGTACAGCCACGATGGAAAACTGTAGGGAGGTTACACTAAAAATATAGCTACCATATGAGCCTGCAATCCCACTCCTGGGCATATATCCAGAGAAAAACATAGCTCAAAAAGATACATGCCCCCCAGTGTTCATTGCAGCACTGTTTACAATAGCCAATGGAAGCAACATAAGTGTTCATCAAGAGAGGAATGAATAAAGAAGGTGTGGTACATATATACAATGGAATATTACTCAGTCAGTAAAAGGGATGAAATAAGGCCATTTGCAGCAACGTGGATGGGCCTAGAGAGTGTCATACTGAGTGAAGTAAGTCAGACAGAGGAAGAGAAATGTCATATGACATCCCTTATATGTGAAATCTAAAAGGAAATTAAACAAATGAATTTACAAAACAGAAAGAGGCTCACTGACTTAGGAAACCAACTTAATGGTTGCCAGGGGGAAGGGATAGTTGGGGAATTTGGGAAGGTCATGTACACAGTGCTATATTTAAAATGGATAGCCAACAAAGACCTATCATATAGCTCATGGAACTCTGCTCAGTGTTATGTGCCAGCTTGGATGGGAGTGGAGTTTGGGGGAGCATGTATATGTGTGGCTGAGTCCCTTCACTGTTCACCTGCAACAATCACAACACTGTTCATCAGCTATACCACAACACAAAATATTTTCAGTGCTAAAAAAGAATTTTCAAGAGGGCAGAGCATTTTGAGTTTGGAACAGGCCAGCCAGAGAAGGGAGAAGATCCCAGGATGGAATGTGTGCTGTGGATCCTGGACAGGGAAGCAGGACTCCCAGCATGAGGTCAGGTGTGGGCTGGGGAGACTTTGGAGCCCTCAGCTAAGTCTGACGTCTCCCAGAACCTTTCTTTTTGCATTCAGCTCATTCTCTCTGGCAGCCAGGGGAAATATTAGGCAAAATGTAGTACTTGCCATTTTTATGTTCTTTTAAAGAAACGCTAAGTAACCATGGGCAAATAGTGACCATTGAAGTGTCTGAAGCTTGTAAATGATAATTGTAGGAGGTATAAATCAGAGTCATGATGTATATAATATTTGGAGTTTTTTTCACCTTAAATTTCAAAAATAATACAGACTCATCAAACAAATTTAAAGAGTACAAAGTATATACCAAAAAAAATAAATAAATAAAAGAATATTTGTCCTGATCTCTGCCTCCCACCGCTAGGTATGTTTTCTTCCCCCTCTGCTCTAGGTTCATATGAGCTGGTGTGAACGTGGACACACAGCCTGGCCTGCTAACAAAGGGCAGACATGTAGCCCTGGCCAGGAGCTGACTTCACTGTGACTGCTGGTCTTTCTAACACACCAGAGGGGAAGACCAGGACTCTTCTTCAGAGGAAAACGTGGTGTGTGTAAATAAATATATATACATATTTATGTTAATTTTCTTTTCTCATATTTTTAAAGACTATTACTCTGAAACTCATTTCTCTTTAACCCAACAATATAACATGGACACCTTTCCACATGGATAAGTATGTTTCTAACACATTCTTTTAATAGTTGCTTAATATGCGATGACATAGATATATGTAGGTATGCGTGCATGCATGCTTGCTCAGTCACTTCAGTCGTGTCTGACTCTTTCTGATCCCATGGACTGTAGCCTGCCAGGCTCCTCTGTCCATGGGATTTTCCAGACAAGAATACTGTAGTGGGTTGCCATGCCCTCCTCCAGGGGATCTTTCCGAGCCAGGGATAGAACCTGCATGGCTTACATCTCCTGCATTGTAGGCAGATTCTTCACCCACTCAGCCACCTGGGAAGCCCCATATGTAGGTATAGATTTACTTAATGGTTCACTGGTGGATGTTCAGACAGTCTCTTGTTATTGTATTAACAATAATGCCATGATAAAAATTATAACTACAGTTATATTCTTATTCTTAGAGTAGATTTTCAAGAAGAGAATTGCTGTGTTAAGGAGTACACATCTAAATTTGTATAGATCTTGTGACATTATTTTCCAAGCATGTTTTGACCTGTCAGACCTCTGTCAGCATGCCCTTTCCTTACCTCACTGAAAACAATTACATTTTTGCCAAATTGATGGGCAAAACTTCTATTTTTCTTTTGTTTCTCCTTGGCTACTAATGAAATATCTTTTGAAGTGTTTATTGTCATTTACATGCCACTTTCTGTGAGCTGCTTACTTGTATTATTTTCCATTGTTTTTTCCTCTGAGCTGGTCTTTTTCCTTATAGGTTTGAAGGAATTCTTTGATGTCACCATATTGTACCTTCTATGGTCTCCTGGAACTTTCTTCGGGTTTACTGTTTGTCTTCTTACACTGATTATGGTATCTTTTGCTATACACATGCTTCTAATTCACATGTGGAAATAGGTTCCTTTTCTGCTTGATGGCTTTGAGGTCTCTGCCTTACTTAAGAAGCCACCCTCTCCCACCATTAAAGATGATACAAATATTACACTATATATTTTAATGTCCTTAAACTTTTATAACATACACCAGTCATTGCATATTTTTAAACGCACAACTGAGTGACATGTAGAACATTCACAACACTCTACAACCATTCATTTCAGTTCAGTCGCTCAGTCGTGTCTGACTCTTTGCAACCCCGTGAATCGCAGCACGCCAGGCCTCCCTGTCCATCACCAACTCCTGGAGTTCACTCAAACTCACATCCATCGAGTCCGTGATGCCATCCAGCCATCTCATGCTCTGTCGTCCCCTTCTCCTCCTGCCCCCAATCCCTCCCAGCATCAGAGTCTTTTCCAATGAGTCTTTTCCTCTTCACATGAGGTGGCCAAAGTACTGGAGTTTCTGCTTTAGCATCATTCCTTCCAAAGAATGCCCAGGGCTGATCTCCTTTAGAATGGACTGGTTGGATCTCCTTGCAGTCCAAGGACTCTCAAGAGTCTTCTCCAACACCACAGTTCAAAAGCATCAATTCTTCAGCGCTCAGCTTTCTTCACAGTCCAACTCTCACATCCGTACATGACCACTGGAAAAACCATAGCCTTGACTAGATGGATCTTTGTTGGCAAAGTAATGTCTCTGCTTTTCAATATGCTATCTAGGTTGGTCATAACTTTCCTTCCAAGGAGTAAATGCCTTTTAATTTCATGGCTGCAGTCACCATCTGCAGTTATTTTGGAGCCCCCAAAATAAAGTCTGACACTGTTTCCACTGTTTCCCCATCTATTTCCCAGGAAGTGATGGGACAAGATGCCATGATCTTTGTTTTCTGAATGTTGAGCNTGGCTGCAGTCACCATCTGCAGTTATTTTGGAGCCCCCAAAATAAAGTCTGACACTGTTTCCACTGTTTCCCCATCTATTTCCCAGGAAGTGATGGGACAAGATGCCATGATCTTTGTTTTCTGAATGTTGAGCTTTAAGCCAACATTTTTACTCTCCTCTTTCACTTTCGTCAAGAGGCTTTTTGTTCCTCTTCACTTTCTGCCATTAGGGTGGTGTCATCTGCATATCTGAGGTTTTTTATATTTCTCCCAGCAATCTTGATTCCAGCTTGTGCTTCTTCCAGCCCAGCGTTTTCCACAACCATTACTTCTTTTTAATTCCTAAACACTTTCTTCAGCCCAAAGGAGACCCAAACCCATTAGCAGTCACTCCCTTTTTCCTCCCATCCCAGCCTTTGGAACCTACTCATCTGTTTTCTGTTCTTATAGATTTGCCTCTTCTGGATATTCCATGTGAATGGAATTATAAATATATGTGTGGCCTTAGGGGTCTGGCTTCTCTTATTTAGCATAATGTTTTCAAGGTTCATCTAGGTTGTAGGGCGCATCACTATGCCTTTCCATTTTATTGTTGAAAAATATTTCATTGTATTGATAACATACTTTTATTTTGCTTTGTTTTACAGTTGGAATCTATTTTTGTAGATAGATGTGAGATAGGTGTCTAAGTCTATAAAACCATAGACATTCAAGGGTTATTTTATTGTATTGTAGAGACCAATACTGGGACGGGGCAGGGGGAATGAAAAAGAATTCTCCAAATACATGTGTATTTCATCCCCACTTCAGCCAGAGATGTAAGTACTTTGAACACATTTCATAATGACNTTCTTCCATGTATTCTTGCCACCTCTTCTTAATAGCTTCTGCTTCTGTTAGGTCCAGACCATTTCTGTCCTTTATCGAGGGGTTATTTATTGAAGGGGTTAGAACACAAATAATATTCATCATTCATTCAAGTACCATGCTTCTGCTGTTGGACTGTGGATATGGACCGACTGGACAAAAGCCAGCAGTTAGAGGGCTTCTCATATTAGTGAATGGTAGAAAGTAGACAACAAGATGTGCACAGAGGTATGTGTGGGTTTTCAGAAGAAGGGGAGATTGCCCTGAGCTGAAGAGTAGCTGGAGGCGATACAATGTATCACATCCCGCCCCTCCCTTCCACACCCACCGGTCATCACAGATCACAAGCACAGGGATGTAAGGCCAGGTTTAGTAAGACACTCTGAAATCAAGCTGTGAATCAATATGGGAGTAAAACCTACAAAAGAGTGGACACACGTGTATGTATGGCTGATCCACTGTGCTGAACAGCAAGCAGAATGTGGCATAAAGCTGTAAATCAGCTACACTCCAATAAAAATTAAAAGAGAAAAAAAGGCTGTGAATCAATGGCTACAAATTCCTGTCCCACCTAGCCCAAGCCTGACCCTGCTTTACAGTTTGGTCTAGATTTAACAGGAAGCTTCCAGAGAGGTTTAATTAGAGAAGAGTATTATCGTATAATTTAGGACTTTTAAACATTTGCTCTGGATACTCTGCAGGGGATGAATTGTAGGGGAGTAAGATTGGAGAAGGCAATGGCAACCCACTTCAGTATTCTTCCCTGGAATCCCAGGGATGGGGAAGCCTGGTGGGCTGCCATCTATGGGGTCGCACAGAGTTAGACACGACTGAAGCAACTTAGCAGCAGCAGCAGCAAGAGTGGAAGCTGGAAGGCTAGCTTGGAGCCTACAAAGGTAGTCCGAGAAACAGACTGACATTTTTCTCCATTGTCTATATGAGGGGTTGCAAACTGTGGCCTATGGATCAAATCTGGTCCATTGCTTGTCTTTGTAAATAAAGTTTTATTGGAACACAACCACGCTCATTTGTTTGCATGTTGTCTTTGGCTGCTTTTATGCTATTAATACAACAGCAGAGTTGAATGGTTGCAACACAGACCTGGTCTGTGGTCTGCAAAGCCTGAAATACTTCCTTTTACCCTTTACAGAATTTTGCTGACCTGTGCTCTAAACAAACCCACTCTCCAGTATCCTTGTCTGGAGAACCCATGGACAGAGGAGCCTGGCAGGCTACAGCCCATAGCGTCGCACAGAGTCAGATATGACCAAAGGGACTTAGCACAGCGTGGCTCTAGACACACTGCTTCATTGAAAAATCTCAGAACATGTAGAGTGTTTCCTCTCCTCGGGTAATAGTATATCCCATTCTATCTGCTCAAAATAATCTTCCCTTATTTTTTACACTGTATCTTCATTAGCCTTCAGGTCTCAGATTAAATGACAGACAAGCTTTTGGAACTGAAAAGAAGTCTTTCCAATCTACAGTCCCCACCCTCAAGCCTATTTGAATCCTTCATGGTACTTTTGTAACTGGCCACAACTCTCAGTGACATATGTATTTGTTTACTGGTCTTTCCCTCTCATCGGAGAGTAAGTGCCATATGGGTGAGGACCACATTTGTTTTATTCACCATTGTATACCTAATAGCTGGTATTGTCCTTACAGAGAAAGGCTGCTCAATAAATGTCCTGCCCTGATAGTTGATAATTAATGAAATAGCATGAGGACTGGGAGATATTTAAAAGATTTTATATTAAAAAATGAACATTAAAACTAAAAAAAAAAAAAAAATGCCCACTGAAGAAATAGGCACAGCAAACTGGCAAACTACTCCCTACAAACCAATAGGAAACAGATACTAACCCAAATAAAAAATAAGCAAAATATCTGAGTAAGTACATGCCCGCAAAAAAGGGTGTCTAAAGGGCCAATATAAATATGAAAAATTGTTTTAATTTCATTACTCATCGTGAAAATGCGAATTTAAAGCAACAATACAAGCTGCAAATTAAAAGTATGCATCCACTAAAATGGAAAAATTAGAGAGATAGAAAACACCAAATATCATCAAGTATGGGACTATACATCAGTACACCTGCTTTAGAAAGCTGTGAGCAGTGTCTACTAAAGCTGACACGCATTCTCTGTGACCAGAAAGAATCACACATATATGTAATTTAAAGATCAGTAATAGAATATCAATAACAGTGCTTTTAAGAATTGTCTCAAACTGGAGATCACTCAAATACCCATAAATAGAATAGGCTGTGATAGACACACACACACACACACACACACACANGATTTGAAACAGCTCAACTGGAATTCCATCACCTCCACTAGCTTTGTTCATAGTGATGCTTTCGAAGGCCCACTTGACTTCACATTCCAAGATGTCTGGCTCTAGATGAGTGATCACATCATCATGATTATCTGGGTCTTGAAGATCTTTTTTGTACAGTTCTTCCATGTATTCTTGCCACCTCTTCTTAATAGCTTCTGCTTCTGTTAGGTCCAGACCATTTCTGTCCTTTATCGAGGGGTTATTTATTGAAGGGGTTAGAACACAAATAATATTCATCATTCATTCAAGTACCATGCTTCTGCTGTTGGACTGTGGATATGGACCGACTGGACAAAAGCCAGCAGTTAGAGGGCTTCTCATATTAGTGAATGGTAGAAAGTAGACAACAAGATGTGCACAGAGGTATGTGTGGGTTTTCAGAAGAAGGGGAGATTGCCCTGAGCTGAAGAGTAGCTGGAGGCGATACAATGTATCACATCCCGCCCCTCCCTTCCACACCCACCGGTCATCACAGATCACAAGCACAGGGATGTAAGGCCAGGTTTAGTAAGACACTCTGAAATCAAGCTGTGAATCAATATGGGAGTAAAACCTACAAAAGAGTGGACACACGTGTATGTATGGCTGATCCACTGTGCTGAACAGCAAGCAGAAAGTGGCATAAAGCTGTAAATCAGCTACACTCCAATAAAAATTAAAAGAGAAAAAAAAAAGGCTGTGAATCAATGGCTACAAATTCCTGTCCCACCTAGCCCAAGCCTGACCCTGCTTTACAGTTTGGTCTAGATTTAACAGGAAGCTTCCAGAGAGGTTTAATTCGAGAAGAGTATTATCGTATAATTTAGGACTTTTAAACATTTGCTCTGGATACTCTGCAGGGGATGAATTGTAGGGGAGTAAGATTGGAGAAGGCAATGGCAACCCACTTCAGTATTCTTCCCTGGAATCCCAGGGATGGGGAAGCCTGGTGGGCTGCCATCTATGGGGTCGCACAGAGTTAGACACGACTGAAGCAACTTAGCAGCAGCAGCAGCAAGAGTGGAAGCTGGAAGGCTAGCTTGGAGCCTACAAAGGTAGTCCGAGAAACAGACTGACATTTTTCTCCATTGTCTATATGAGGGGTTGCAAACTGTGGCCTATGGATCAAATCTGGTCCATTGCTTGTCTTTGTAAATAAAGTTTTATTGGAACACAACCACGCTCATTTGTTTGCATGTTGTCTTTGGCTGCTTTTATGCTATTAATACAACAGCAGAGTTGAATGGTTGCAACACAGACCTGGTCTGTGGTCTGCAAAGCCTGAAATACTTCCTTTTACCCTTTACAGAATTTTGCTGACCTGTGCTCTAAACAAACCCACTCTCCAGTATCCTTGTCTGGAGAACCCATGGACAGAGGAGCCTGGCAGGCTACAGCCCATAGCGTCGCACAGAGTCAGATATGACCAAAGGGACTTAGCACAGCGTGGCTCTAGACGCACTGCTTCATTGAAAAATCTCAGAACATGTAGAGTGTTTCCTCTCCTCGGGTAATAGTATATCCCATTCTATCTGCTCAAAATAATCTTCCCTTATTTTTTACACTGTATCTTCATTAGCCTTCAGGTCTCAGATTAAATGACAGACAAGCTTTTGGAACTGAAAAGAAGTCTTTCCAATCTACAGTCCCCACCCTCAAGCCTATTTGAATCCTTCATGGTACTTTTGTAACTGGCCACAACTCTCAGTGACATATGTATTTGTTTACTGGTCTTTCCCTCTCATCGGAGAGTAAGTGCCATATGGGTGAGGACCACATTTGTTTTATTCACCATTGTATACCTAATAGCTGGTATTGTCCTTACAGAGAAAGGCTGCTCAATAAATGTCCTGCCCTGATAGTTGATAATTAATGAAATAGCATGAGGACTGGGAGATATTTAAAAGATTTTATATTAAAAAATGAACATTAAAACTAAAAAAAAAAAAAAAATGCCCACTGAAGAAATAGGCACAGCAAACTGGCAAACTACTCCCTACAAACCAATAGGAAACAGATACTAACCCAAATAAAAAATAAGCAAAATATCTGAGTAAGTACATGCCCGCAAAAAAGGGTGTCTAAAGGGCCAATATAAATATGAAAAATTGTTTTAATTTCATTACTCATCGTGAAAATGCGAATTTAAAGCAACAATACAAGCTGCAAATTAAAAGTATGCATCCACTAAAATGGAAAAATTAGAGAGATAGAAAACACCAAATATCATCAAGTATGGGACTATACATCAGTACACCTGCTTTAGAAAGCTGTGAGCAGTGTCTACTAAAGCTGACACGCATTCTCTGTGACCAGAAAGAATCACACATATATGTAATTTAAAGATCAGTAATAGAATATCAATAACAGTGCTTTTAAGAATTGTCTCAAACTGGAGATCACTCAAATACCCATAAATAGAATAGGCTGTGATAGACACACACACACACACACACACACACACAGGAATACTATGCAACAATAAAAAAAGCATCATCTATCACTCCATAAAACAAAATAAATATATCTTGCAAATGCAGTGTTGACAAAAGGACACTAGACAGAAAATGAGTTCATTTAGATGGACTCGAGAAGCAAATGAAACGTATTTATGCTGTTAGAAGTCAGGTTAAGCTTATCCTTAGGAGGGGTTTAGCAAGTAACCACAGAGTACACTTCTGGGGACTAGTTGATGTCCTCTTTCTTGAACTGGGTGCTGGATATACAGATGTGCTCAATTATGAAAATTCATCAAGAGTGTACTTAAAATATATGCGCTCTTCTGTATGCTATACCGTAAGAGGAAAGTAAAGAGAAAGTTGAGGTGGTCGATCACTGTTTACAGGCACTCGTGTGCTTTCAGTATAAGGAAGATAAAATGTGCTTCCTGGAATATATAACATTGGAAGAAGCATATCTTTTAAAAAAAGTCTATAAACGGCTTGCTCATCATGGAGTAAGACAGACCTTCATTGATCTGCACAATCATATGAGAAATGGACAAATATATTTTTGCATTGGGAGCCATTAGTGGTTTCCAGAACACATTAAGAGCAATATCCTTGAACATGGAATCAAATAAAAATATCAACAATAATATTTTACAAGTTTAAAAAAAAAACACTTGATAGCAGTTCTGTTATACTTCCACTTCTACACAAGAGCCTCATTATAACCTTAAGTAGACAGGAGAGTTTATGCCCATACTACTGGTCAGGAAACTGAGGCCCAAGGAACGTTAAGTCACTAGGAAAAAATGGTAGAGATGAGCTCCTAGTCCTATTTCAGATGGTCTTTCTTTATTTCGATATTTTAGGAGTTTCTAAGTAATTTGAATAAGAAGACTTCCTTTTAGACATAAAATATTTCTAGAAATCCTGAACAGTATAATACCTAAATATTTTCTGTATATTACGAACAACACATAATGACCAAAACCCATTGTGAATTCAGTGATATTTTAAGGTCAATTTATAGTTTACCAATCATAGCTATATGCATTAATTCAGAGGAAAATACTGAATGAACATACGAATTCAAGGTTATCCAGATAATCTAGTGGTCAAGTACTTTAAGGGTCAGGGACCAGAGAGCACAGTGGCTTCCAGCCTTCCTTCAGATTTCCTGTGTAGGCTCTCAGAGGCTGCCTTTCACGAGGAGTGCCAGCTCACTACTTATTAGCACTCCAACTTGGTACAGTAGAAAGTGGGTNATTTTAAGGTCAATTTATAGTTTACCAATCATAGCTATATGCATTAATTCAGAGGAAAATACTGAATGAACATATGAATTTAAGGTTATCCAGATAATCTAGTGGTCAAATACTTTAAGGGTCAGGGACCAGAGAGCACAGTGGCTTCCAGCCTTCCTTCAGATTTCCTGTGGAGGCTCGCAGAGGTTGCCTTTCACGAGGAGTGCCAGCTCACTACTTATTAGCACTCCAACTTGGTACAGTAGAAAGTGGGTGCTCCTGTCTGCCTCCTGTCCATGCCGTTTTGGCAAACAGCACCAGATCTCACTTTGAAGAACTCCTTTGCCCTCTTCCTAGTTCACATAACACCACGGGGCTGACTTCACCCTACTCGGGGGCTGTTATGCAGAATGTTCCATTTCCTGGGCACAGAGACAGGTACCAGTCTGGACAGAAGAACCAAACATGGGTCAAATAACAGTCTTAGGAATTTGTATAAAATAGTTGGGAACTATTTCTGCTGGGGTTGCTGAGCTGGTAGGACACAGCCTGGAGTTGTAGTGACCATTCCAAACTGTATGGAAAGAATCTGCTGGAATCAAAGCTAACAAAGAGGAAAGAGAGCCCAGACATGGAGGGCAAGTGGGACAATATCACCTGGGCACATGTATTCTTCTGCACCCGAAACTAGCACTACTCTTGGACTTGCACAAGTTTATAAATTCCCTTTTTTGCTTTTGGATTTGCAGTGAGAAGAGTCCTGATCAAGACCCTTGAGCACAAAACTTAGCTTGTGTGTGTTTCAGTTCCCTAACCTGGAAAACAGCAGGGACTATAATACCTGACTCAGAGAGTGATTCTAGGATCAGATGAGGTGATGGATGCAAAAGCGTATGGTAGATCAGTAGAGAAAAGCTTAGTAACACTTGTTGTTGCCCTTAATTATGAACCCACAAAAGAGGATATGACAGAGGTATGACAGCTCCAAAAGGAAAACATTGCCTTCCTTCTTCTGGCAGGTTCTGGCAAAGCCTAGGAAGGGCTGAACATGTGACTGTTCGTGTAATTCCTTTTCTAATTCTGAATTTGAGGATCTGNGGTGATGGATGCAAAAGCGTATGGTAGATCAGTAGAGAAAAGCTTAGTAACGCTTGTTGTTGCCCTTAATTATGAACCCACAAAAGAGGATATGACAGAGGTATGACAGCTCCAAAAGGAAAACATTGCCCCTTCCTTCTTCTGGCATAAACAGGTTCTGGCAAAGCCTAGGAAGGGCTGAACATGTGACTGTTCGTGTAATTCCTTTTCTAATTCTGAATTTGAGGATCTGAAATCCTCAAAGTTCAATGGACCATGTGGAGGGAAGATTATATTAAGCTCCAGGCTACAGAATGAATCACTGATATAAGGAGCAGTGGCCGGCTCTCTAATGAGCTTTCCTCATCCCACCTGTATGGTGAAGATACTGAAATCAAGATTTCAGCCACTGTGAAGGAATTATTGCAGGACAAGGGTTTATTTGGACTACAAGAAGCAGCATGGCATTTATCAGACCATAAATGCATGTGCTAAAGAAATTGCCAGTGACCATAACATAAGTCCTTCTTTTAAACTCAGAGGATAAGCCTCCCACAACTGGGGGAGGGTAGAAAAACCATTGTGTCAGCACTGAGGTTGAGTTTCTCAGGCGTCTGTTGAGGGTAACTTTCTCCCCAGGCAGAGTAGAAAGCAGGGAGTTATTTATTTCCAGGTTTCCTGGCGGGGGGAGAACCTAATCACTCCCTCAAGGAAGCCATTACTTAGGGAATTCTAAAGACCAGTGTGCACTCTGGACTCCAGGCTAACTAGAAGTTGCAATAAAGACGGCTTCTAAGGTATCTGGTCGGGGAGACCCAGGGCCATGCTTTTTCTTTCTAAAATGGACATCACCTTTCTCCTTCCAATTTTAAAAGTAATATGTGTTTTTTTAAAGGCATTTTTAAAAGTATAGAAAAGAAGAAAAGGGCAGTCACATATCTATATATTTATATCCACATCTCTAACTATTTATAGTAAGAGTGAGTTCTGTTTTTGTTACTTGGAATGGCATCACACTGAATACACTGTTTGGTAATCCGTTTCTGTCACCTAACAGTAGAACATGGGCTTTTTTCAATGTCACTAAATATAAGCCAACATTTTCCTTTATGATATACCATAATTTATGGTAGCCCATACTAATAGTTACTAAAGAGTTTCCTCTTCAATTTTCTATTCTTCTAAACAAGTGGGCCAAGTTCATATCTCTGGTTAAATCTTTAACACAAAGATTTATTTAAGAGACATTTCTAGAGCTGGCATCACCTTGCCCCATGGTACTCAACATCAAGTCATGAGAACACGGCTAAATTATANCTTCAGTTTTCTATTCTTCTAAACAAGTGGGCCAAGTTCATATCTCTGGTTAAATCTTTAACACAAAGATTTATTTAAGAGACATTTCTAGAGCTGGCATCACCTTGCCCCATGGTACTCAACATCAAGTCATGAGAACACGGCTAAATTATAGTCCGGAGAGTTGTGCCAGTTTTACTTCCACCAGCACTACAGGCATACCTCAGAGACCTTGTAGGTCTGGTTCAAGATCACAAGAAAGTGAATATTGTAATGAAGCGAGTCACACATTTTTTGTTTCCCAGTGCATATAAAAGCTATATTTACACTGAATTGTAGTCTATTAAATATGCAATAGTATTATGTCTTAAAAACAATGTACATATCTTAACTTAAAATACTTTATTGCTAACAATGGTTAACCATCCTCTGAGCCTATAGGGAGTTACAGTCCTTTCGCTGGTGGAAGGTCTTACATCCATGTTGATGGCTGCTGACTGATCAGGGTGGTGGTTGCTGAAGATGGGGGTGGCTGTGGCAATTTCTTAAAAGAAGATAACATTGGAGTGTGCCACATTGATTGACTCTCCCTTTCATGAACAATTTCTCTAGTATGCAATGCTGTTGGACAGCATTTCACCTGCCTTAGCACTTCTTTCAAAATTGGAGTGGATCCTCTCAAACTTGCCCCTGCTTTATCAACTACGTTGATGTCATATTCTAAATCCCTTATTGTCCTTTCAAACATCTTCACAGCAACCCCATCAGGAACAGATTCCTTCTCAAAAAATCACTTACTTTGCTCATCAATAANGTGGATCCTCTCAAACTTGCCCCTGCTTTATCAACTACATTGATGTCATATTCTAAATCCTTTATTGTCCTTTCAAACATCTTCACAGCAACCCCATCAGGAACAGATTCCTTCTCAAAAAATCACTTACTTTGCTCATCAATAACAAGCAACTCTTCACCATTAAAGTTTAATGACAAATACAACAGTTTGAAATATTGTGAGAATCACCAAAATGTGACAGTGAGTGAAGGGATGTGGCTGGAATAATGGCGCCAATAGACTTGCTCGAGGCAGGGTTGCCCCAAACCTTGCTTTTTTTTTTTAAGTAACATCAGTGAAGCCCATTATCAGAAGGGTGACCACATGGGTTGAAAAGGAAATCATAGGGGGTAGGANCAAGTCATCAAAATATCTGATGAAAAAAGTTTCTTCTTCTACACAAGAGTCACTTAAAGATAGCTACTGTGAACAGTTTCCTACTCATTCTTCCAGAAAATTTTCATATATATACACAAGCATGTACATGTGTTTAAGTATTTATGCACAGACTTGTCCGTCTATTTTAAGTACTATTGTGCACTCTGTACCTTAGTTTATACACTGAATGCATCACTTAATAATATGCCTTGGAGTCCTTTTTATATTGTCATATAAAGAGCTACCTCATTCATTTAAAAGGCTACATGAGTTCCCACCGTGTAGATGTATCACATTTTAACTAGCCCCCTATTAATGGATATTTAAGTTCTTTACAGATTTTTCAATATAAACAGTGCTGCAATGAACACTCTTGAGTACATGCACAAATATTCATGTCAGAGAAATTTCTCGAATGGGAACTTCGAGTTAAATCGTATGTGTGTTTTAAACTTTGACATGGACTACCACACTGTCCACCTGAGAGGGCTTACAATTTATATTCTCATCAACAATGTCTAGAAGAAGAGAAGCATTTTATGTAAGGTGCATGTATGTGTACCAGATAAAGAGGTAGTTTTATACAGAGTATAAGTAACATACAGAAAAATCAATACAAGGCTACATTAAATAAAAAGCTGCTGAATTTAGTGTAACTGTTTCACTTGTCTCTTAAATTTTGTAATAGGGAATTTAAAACTATGAAATAAATACCATTAAAATAAAAATATCTTTTTATTCAAGAGAAGATATAAAAGTGCTAAGATGATAGAAAGGAGAAAATGCTAGCAAAACTCAAGCAAAGCACATTAATGTAAGAGAGACAGAGAAAAAGAGAAAAGACACAGAAAGATGTCATACGAGACTGACGTGGGAGAAAGAGAATGCCAGGCACCAGTGAAATGCAGGAGATGAACCTTTTATACCCAGCACANTACCTTAGTTTATACACTGAATGCATCACTTAATAATATGCCTTGGAGTCCTTTTTATATTGTCATATAAAGAGCTACCTCATTCATTTAAAAGGCTACATGAGTTCCCACCGTGTAGATGTATCACATTTTAACTAGCCCCCTATTAATGGATATTTAAGTTCTTTACAGATTTTTCAATATAAACAGTGCTGCAATGAACACTCTTGAGTACATGCACAAATATTCATGTCAGAGAAATTTCTCGAATGGGAACTTCGAGTTAAATCGTATGTGTGTTTTAAACTTTGACATGGACTACCACACTGTCCACCTGAGAGGGCTTACAATTTATATTCTCATCAACAATGTCTAGAAGAAGAGAAGCATTTTATGTAAGGTGCATGTATGTGTACCAGATAAAGAGGTAGTTTTATACAGAGTATAAGTAACATACAGAAAAATCAATACAAGGCTACATTAAATAAAAAGCTGCTGAATTTAGTGTAACTGTTTCACTTGTCTCTTAAATTTTGTAATAGGGAATTTAAAACTATGAAATAAATACCATTAAAATAAAAATATCTTTTTATTCAAGAGAAGATATAAAAGTGCTAAGATGATAGAAAGGAGAAAATGCTAGCAAAACTCAAGCAAAGCACATTAATGTAAGAGAGACAGAGAAAAAGAGAAAAGACACAGAAAGATGTCATACGAGACTGACGTGGGAGAAAGAGAATGCCAGGCACCAGTGAAATGCAGGAGATGAACCTTTTATACCCAGCACAGTGCCATTTGTGTGCTTTTCTTTTTCTTTTTTTTTGCATTACGCATGTGTGATTACTCTGTATCTCTGGGTGTGGCGGGTGGCATTACTGCCCTGCATTCTTCTGCCACCCCTCCATCCACAACTGTGCCACAGCTTCATCATGGGCAAAGTGTACCTTCCCATCCCTTGATTTGGACATGGTCATCTGTCTTGTTTAAGTGAATGGCAATGCGTGCAAGAGTGCCAGGGGGCACTCCGAGCCTGGCTTTAAAAGGCCTCATAGATTGCTCTCTTGTGCCTCTGCCATTACATTGGGAAACATACGTCCCAAGCAGCCCACTTGTCCAAGAATGATGGGAGACTTGTGCAACCGACCTGGACCCTCAGACTGACAGTGTCAAGTACAGCCCCAGCTTATTGGGAACTCACCTCAATAAATCAACGCTAGGGACCTGCCCCAGCCAAGCCCAGCCTAGACCAGACGGCTCTCACTCAACCTGTGCTCTGCATGATGAATGATAAATGACTGCCACCCTAAGCCACTGCATTTTCAGGGAGCATGTTACAAATTAATAACCCAATAGCTAACACATTGGGCAGGGGCTTCCCTGGTGGCTCAGCGGTAAAGAATCTGCCTGCCAGTGCAGGAGATGCAGGAGACACGGGTGTGATCCCTGGTCCAAGAAGATCTCACATGCCACTGAGCAATTGAGCCCACGAGCCACAACTCCTGAGTCAGCGCTCTAGAGCCCGAGGGCCACAGCTACTGAGCCTGCACTCCCTAGAACCCACGCCCCGCAAGCAGAGAAGCCACCGCAATGAGAAGCCCGTGAACCACTAGAGAGAAGATCCTACTCACTGCAACTAAAGAAGAGCCTGCAAAGCAAAAAATACATGCATCAAACTATTAAAAAAACACACTGAGCAATCAAAGAGGATGGATTTGGCTTATTTCCTCAAGGTCTTCCCTTCATTCAACATTAACTGACAGCCATATAGTAAGGTTCTGGGGATACAGCAAAGAGCAAAAGTCAAAGGCCCTGTTCTCACCGATCTTTGTCTAATCGCACAAAGACGAGGAGTGAGGACATGGACGTGACCATAACCAACAAACGCTACTATATCATGATAGCATTTTAAACATGACTGGCTATCTGCTCTGGACAGTGAAGTGCTCTTTGGGGTGACATTTCCGTCCAGCTTTGGGCGGAGTCTGTTTTAAATTCTAGGTGGAAAATGTTCCAGGCAGAGAGAGCATCTGAATAGAAGGAACTTAATCCCCTCAGAAAGCATGGAGGAGGCCCGAGGGTCTGAAGATATCCTGCTCCTTTTGGATACTTCGTGCCTCTTTGTAGCTGGAAAACTGTGCTCGCCTAACTTGGCAAGAGGCCTGTGTCGATTGTAATTTCACAATTCCAAAGACCTAATTATCTTTAATAAACTCACCTCGGACTTCAAATAAAAATGAAAACCTAACCTCACTCTGTTCTCATTTGACACAGATACCCGCTGCTGACTCCAATCTTCGCTAATAAATGAGCACAAATGAAGTAAAGCGACAAACAGTTAGCTAACGGCCAAGAGGGAACACGGGCAAGGCGTTCATCNCAAATAAAAATGAAAACCTAACCTCACTCTGTTCTCATTTGACACAGATACCCGCTGCTGACTCCAATCTTTGCTAATAAATGAGCACAAATGAAGTAAAGCGACAAACAGTTAGCTAATGGCCAAGAGGGAACACGGGCAAGGCGTCCATCACCAGGTCCAATGCCGAGACAAGCAACATGGTTGCTAATGACAACCAACTTGCCATGTCTGTAGCCCTGCTCTTTCAAATCGACTTTTACTTTGGTGGAAGAGTTCTGTATCTCAAGGAATTAGAGCTCCCTAAATACTGAGGCACAAACAGATCTAAGTGGGTCACAGAAGAAGCAGAATTCCAGGTCGGGCTAGAGGTTGAGGATAAAGTGAGTAAGGCATGTTTCCCCCCACCGCCCAGAAATTAGCTTCCCATTCAGATACTGGAAATGAGGCCACAGTTTAGTCGACAGCACTCTACTTATTATTCCGTTACCCTGACTGGAAGATATAATCTGTGCAANAGAATTCCAGGTCGGGCTAGAGGTTGAGGATAAAGTGAGTAAGGCACGTTTCCCCCCACCGCCCAGAAATTAGCTTCCCATTGAGATACTGGAAATGAGGCCACAGTTTAGTCGACAGCACTCTACTTATTATTCCGTTACCCTGACTGGAAGATTTAATCTGTGCGAGCTTCAGATTTACTTATGAAATGAGGAAGGTAAGAACTAACCAGCCACAGGTTGCCATGGGGGATAAATAGAACAATATGGTTCTAAGTCCTGTATAAAACCCCAAAGGGCCACGTGGTTGAGAGCCAGCCTAATTATTAAAGATGTTAAGTTCTCCTGAGAGACTAGATCACTCTTTATGCCCACTGGGCAAGAAACCTACAGTATAATGTTTTGATACATAAACATTACATTTTGAAATAATTGTGGCATGTGTTCCTATTATCTAAGTGATAATCAACACCATTTTATGACTATTAAAACATTCTCCAAAGATTCCTGGGGGTAAGTTGCTACCTTGTCTTTCTCAAGATTTTTCTGTGGGCTGAAGTGGAAACAGCAAAAATGGTTCCTTTCCTAAACATTCCTGTATGGAAATTCTGATTACACTTTATTATACATCAGCAACGAGAAACGTAAAACGTGCAACACTAAAGACAAACAGGTATTTATCTTTAGACTACCTTTATATTTTGTTTATGTGATGTTCTAACTTATGAGCCCAAAATACTTATTTTAGACATCTCCTCAATGTTTCAAAATCCCTTAACTGCTCCTTTCTCCAGCTAGTCACTTTCTTCAGTATTTGAAACCTGAGTTACCTTTGAAAACCTGAGTTACGATTAGCCACAGACACATACACCCCACACCCCCCCACACACACCCACCCACACCCACACCCACAAGTTTAGCCTTAGCAGTACCCACACAGGTCCTGGCTGCTGCTGGAATCAGAAGTTGTGAACTAGTGAACTACACTTCATCCTTGCTGGTTGTGGTACCACATGGACCAAATTACTACTACATTCCCCAGCTTTTAGCTTCCAGATTTATAGAACTACAATGAACCATATTAATGTCCTTCACTGCTTTGCTCTAAGGAACTAGCTCCAATGTTGCCAACCAAATTAAAAAGGCATGATACAAATGTCAAAATCCCATTCTAAATGATGTTTCCTTGTATATTTTTTCCCTGCTTGGCACGGCACAGCTAACCATTTGGCTGAACATGTGTCTCGGCATACCTTGGGTAAGAGGAGAGACTGGATCCAATATTTAGGTTTATCAACAAATAAATGCAAGACTGATGACATCTCATATCATGTAAGGATTTTCTACTTCATCAGAAGATCTGTCATAAAATTTCTGTAGAAAGCTTTCCTGGGCCTTCTGAAAGCTTGACCATTTGATCCAATTTATGAAAAATCAACTGACAGGCTACTTTTCGAAAGTGCATCTAATGCAGGAGGCCCTGGACCTTAGAAATTGTGCCTTCTGGGTTTTCAAATAAGGTCTGTCTGTCTGGAGTGCAGCAGGGCAGGAGTAGAGGTTATATTGTGTGCTCAGGAGATACGTGGAAAATATGAGCTGAACACATTAAAAAAAAAAAAAAGAATCGGGTGGCTGGATACATAGGTAGCTAGGTAGGTCCCATTGATTCTTCTGCCCAAGGTGACTTCATATGCCTTCCCTTCCTAGGGAACCTGTATTCATTCTCTAAGATCTGAAATTAATACTTCTTTATCCTAAAGCTTTGTAAGAATCCTCTTCCCACCCTCCAGGCTCTCTCCCCTACTTAGTCTCTGCCTCTGTGCAGCAGAAGTGAAATACTAGAAGCAATCGGAACAATTTCAGAAGGGATGGGAACAGTACTAGGCATCATAAAAGGGGGAGGAAGAGAAGATGATAGATCTATGTAGCATTTACTATTTCTAGAAACTGGGCTAATTCTTTTATGCTCATTATTTTTACTGAGTCCCTACAATGGCAATTATCATCAGTCTACACATGGTGATGGAGAAGACTCTTGAGAGTCCCTTGGACAATAAGGAGATCAAGTCAGTCAATCCTAAAGGAAATCAACCATGAATATTCATTGGAAGAACTGATGCTGAAGCTGCAGTACTTTGGCCACTTGATGCAAAGAGCTGACTCACTGGAAAAGACGCTGATGCTGGGAAGATTGAGGGCAGAAGGAGAAGGGGATGACAGAGGATGAGATGGTTGGATGCCATCAGTGAAGGACAGGGAAGCCTGGTGTGCTGCAGTCCGTGGGGTTGCAAAGAGTGGGACACAACTTAGCCACTGAACAACAGCCACCACACATGGTGGGCCTGAGGCTTCTAGAGGGCATTTAAGTTACCCAGAATCACCTAGCTAGTAAGTAGTAGTAGGTGAGATTTGAAACCCAGGCCTAACTCAGTCCCGAGTTAAAAGGCAAAACCACCACACACTGCTGCCCCATCACAGCTCATTAGACCTGGGGGTGTCCCCCCCTCCCCCACCACCATCTTGAAGGCCAGCAAGGCTCCCTGCAGTTCGAATGCTTGTCTAGCACCTGGTGTTTCGTGAGCATTTCTTCACTGAGTAAAATAAGGTCGGCATATCTCCTGGATCAAGAATGCACTAGTGGTGATCTCAGCTGAGCCTTTTGAGCAGTTTTGGAGGCGGCCAGTGGAAACCACTCTGAGCTCTGATTTAACTAGACTTGTTGATCCCAATATAGGGATGGCGGCCTGGCAGGAGCCAGCTTAGTGTGCAATCAGACTGAATCCAGGGCCAAGAGGCCCTTCCTCCCTGGGCATTTCACAACTTCTTGGCCGTCCTTGCAGGTGCCTGATGCATTTAACTGGATGTTTACATAGCAGAGTTTACTCTTGCAGAGGAAGAATGAGCGTGTCCTTTCTGTGGGGAGCAGGGGAGCTTATTGAGACTGACACCAGTCAGATTTGATCTCCGTAGCTCTTTCATCTACTGGTGGCACCTTGAAAAGCTTTATCTACTCAGGATGAACCCTGGCTTTCAACAGCTATCAGAGAACATCTCTCAATTCACTCTCAATGAACCCCAGGGGAAGGCTCAGTCCACACTCTGCTTCTGCCATATTTCTCCACTTGTCAAAGTCTACTCAAGTAGACCGCCACTGCCATCCATCCACTGCATCTATGGGCTCTGTATACGATACACACATTGGTCAGGTCACGTGTGTATAAGGATGACTCCTATAGCAACATTGCACTGTAGGGTCTTGCAACTTATCATATATCATTCTATTCTGTTAATTCATCTCTTTCACATGGGTTTGGCTCAGTTGGTAAAGAGTCTGTCTGCAATGCAGGAGACCTGCATTCAATCCCTGGGTTGGGAAGATGCCCTGGACAAGGAAATGGCAACCCATTTCAATATTCTTGCCTGGAGAGTTCCATGGACAGAGGAGCCTGGAGAGGTGACAGTCAGACACAAACCACTGACTAACATACAATCATATGGGTTTACCGTAACACTTTCTCTCAGAAAAACTCTTAAGTCAACTTAAATCTTTCAATTTAGAGGATAGAAAACATGTAGGATGTCCTTAAAACCTTTTTTTTTTTTTTTTTTAACTGAAGGTACTAACCATCTACTTATGTGTGCATGCTCAGGTGTGTCTGACTCTTCTGTGACCCCATGGAATGCAGGCCTCCAGGCTCCTCTCTTGTAGGATTCTCCAGGCAAGAATACTGGAGTGGGTTGTCATGTCCTCCTCCAGGGGATCTTTCTGACCCAGGGATTGAACCTGTGTCTCCTACAGCTCCTGCATTGCTGGCAGATTCTTTACCACTGAGCTTCCTGGGAAGTCACTTAGCATCTACTAAATAGCACTTAATGCACGGAGCACAGGACTGCAGAGATGACTGGGACAATCCTCCTGCTCCCAGGGCCTGCTGTTTTATAGGAGAGTCACAAAAGTAAGTAATCACAAATGAGGAGGCAAGTGCTGTTTAAAGGGGCAAGTACCTGAGAAAAGGGGACTTGAGCAGCTCACCGCTAGGCTTGACCAGGAGCTGGTGAATCATGAAGGAGTTTCCCAGGTGAACATACCACGAAGCGGTGTGTGTGTGTGTGTGTGTGTGTGTGGGTGGGTGGATGTGGGTGGGTATGGGTGTGGGTGTGTGTCTCCAGCAAAGACGTACCGACTACAAACCATGGTCCAGGCACAGGGGGTTCAGCATTGGATGAGGTGCTGTCACTACCCTCAAGAAGCTTGTGGTCTAGTAGACAGAAAGCCTGGCAAACAGCTCATGGCAATTCAGCCCCNGTGGGTGTGGGTGTGTGGGTGTGTGTCTCCAGAAAAGACGTATTGACTACAAACCATGGTCCAGGCACAGGGGGTTCAGCATTGGATGAGGTGCTGTCACTACCCTCAAGAAGCTTGTGGTCTAGTAGACAGAAAGCCTGGCAAACAGCTCATGGCAATTCAGCCCCATAGGAGCTGCACAAAGCTGTGATCATCTGCTACGTGTGCCACTGGACTGTAACACCCTCTTGCTCTACCACCCGCCACCCTCGTCACTGTCATATACTGGCCATTCCTCCTCACGCATCAGACATTTGGGTATCTATACCAGGGACTTGCACTCCATCCAACCACTGTGACATCTCAGGGTCTGCCATCTTCATCTCCAAAGAGTCACTCTTCATGCGCCATTTGTCTATTACCTACCCACAGGTCGTATCTTGAATCTTATGGGCAGAAGAGGATGTATTCATATATTTTTGTCTTTCCAACCACTGCAGAGCAAATGGCCTTGCCATCATTTCCTGCCAAGCTACTTAATAAAATAGATGCACAGGAGAAATCCATTCATTCTCAGTAGGCATTTATTGAGCATCTATGAAGTGCTAGGGACAGTGATGGACCAGATGGGTGGAGTCACTGGAGCTCTGACCTTCCAGTCTATGGGTGACCAAACATTCAGATGTCCATCATCTAAAAATACTCATTCATAAGAAACCACTCTCATTGTTGGGAGTTAAATCCACTTGCCTTCCACACAATTCTCTCCAGGCTCCAAAAGAGAAGAAAAATCATGACCTGGACTACTGTGAATCTGCATTTGTTGGACTCCTTTCTACTAAGACCACTAGACGGAACTAGCTGGGAAATGTCTTTGCAGGCACTATCTGTTCTATGTAGACCTTTTCTTTACTACTTGTATCAGTTTTCTCTGCTTGATGCATTGCAAAAATACTACTCAAATCCCCAGTGGAAATAAAGGGTTTACCCCTCACCCCCCACCAGGGTGACTTGTAAATAAGAGAAATCAAATATACTCCTAAACCTAAGCCAAAGCCAGCAGCTTTGGAAGCATAAGAACACCGTCCTTGCAGTGACTGGGTAATATCAGGGCACCAAATAATTATTTCAAAGTAAGAGGAAAAGTGAGGGGCTTCCCTGGTGGTTCAGACGGTAAAGCGTCTACCTGCAATGTGGGAGACCTGGGTTAGATCCCTGGGTCGGGAAGATCCCCCGGAGAAGGAAATGGCAACCCAGCATTCTTGCCTGGAAAATTCCATGGCCTGGTAGGTTACAGTCCATGAGATCACAAAGAGTCGGACACGACTGAGCAACTTCACTGGTACTGATAAGAGGAAAAGTAGTTCATTTTTATGTCAGTCTTCAGAATAGGATCGCAGATGGGAAAACAGATCTGAATGCATGCAGGAGCCCCCGTTGTCAGGATACCATAGCATCCAGGGTGGTCTGTTCAGGGTTCAGAGAGGTCATTTTGTACCCCTATTCAAAACCCACAATACTGCTCCTACCTTCAGGATTAATACCCGACTCCTGAACAGTATCTGCTAGGCTCCACCTGACCTAGCTCTTTCCTCCTCCCTCTTGTTCACCAGACATCAGCCACCCAGGAAGGCTCCTAACCTCTCTCACAGGACCAAGTTCTTTTTTTGTCTTCAAGGCCTTTGAACTTGCTCTTGCCCTGCATGGAAGCCTCTCTTCCCAGATCCTCCTAACCCTGGCTCCTTTCTACCATAGAGGGTCTCACCGCCTACGTAGCCACTCCTGTCGTTGCTCAGTCGTGTCCAACTCTTTGCGGCCCCATGGACTGCTGCATGCCAGCCTCCTCTGTCCTTCACTGTCTCCCAGCTTGCTCAAATTCATGTCCGTTGAGTCAGTGATGCTATCTAACCTCATCCTCTGTCGCCCCCTTCTCCTCCTGTCTTCAATCTTTCCCAGCATCAAGGTCTTTTCCAACGAGTTGGCTCTTCCCATCAGTTGGCCAAAGTACTGGAACTTCAGCTTCAGCATCAGTCCTTCCAATAATATTCAGGGTTGATTTCCATTAGGATGGACTGGTTTGATCTCCTTGCAATCCAAGGGACTCTCAAGAGTCATCTCCAGCGCTGCAATTACTTGCTCCTAACTGCAGCAACACCCCCATTGTGCCATCCAGTCTCTTTAAATGCTTCGCATGTACCACACCTGAAATTATCTTTCCGCTTATTTATTTCACTTAGTTTATTTATCATCTATATCCCTGCTTAGAGTGTAAACTGCTTAGGAGCAGAGATCTGGCTTATCTTGTTCATCACAGAGTAATCAGAGACTAGATCAGTCCCTAGGATGTAGCTGAGACTCAATACATATTTTTGTAATCAGTGAGCTTGGAAACATTGAGTAATTTCTCCATCAGAATGCCTGCCTACACCAAAGTATTTAATCCATACATAAGTGGGGCTATGGAGCAATTAATCAAAAACTTTGCTTATCATGCACTGCCCACGCAAGCCAACATGGAATGAGCATTAGTCTTCCAGGCACCGTCCAATGAACATTAGTCTTCCAGGCACTGTCCAGACATTCTTTTGGCTCCAGTAACTCAGAGGTACAATTAGTCAGTGGAAATACCATGAGCCACCCTGTAGGCTCCATCCAAAGTCCAGAGAAACACAGTGCTGGAAAGTTCCTGGGAGGTGGAGGCTAGAAGGTCCCCTCCTCTTCAGGCTGCACACAGGTCATTAGACTGGGTACATTAGGCTATTCTCTCTAGAAAATGGAGATGATGGTGAAGGAGCAATGGAGAAAAATTCCACTGCTAATAGGCTGAAGCCTATTGAGCAAATTCCGGGAGTCAGTGAAGGACCAGGAAGCTTGGTGTGCTGCAGCCTATGGGGTCGCAAAGAGTTGGACATGATTTAGTGACTGAACAGCAACAGTAGGCTGAAGAGCTGTTGATACTGGCAGGAAAAAAAAATCAAACACCTTTTCATGGTGGTACACAGTTTGAAATATCAGTCTTTAGCCAAACGTCCAGGCAAATCATGCTTCACTGGGCTTAGCTGTGCAACCTTGGAAAGCAAAGTGTGGTTTGAGGACATACGCATGCATTTCAATGATGCCCTCGAGGCACCAGGCACATTCACCTGGATGGGCTGAATTTTTATTTGCATGCTCCAGGGGGCTGCAGACACCAAAGCCTGCCTCTCCAAATCACTGCACATTTTACATTTTTTTCCAGGAGCTACTGTAAACATACCTTAAGGGATCATAAACGCTTGGGTTAACATCAACCAAGCTATCCTGAACACACATAAATTTAAATGGCTCTGTTAATTACATTTCCACTCAGCTAGAGTCAGGAATCTGACGCATTAAATGAGACCAGGATTCAGAAATGTCAGATTTTTCTGACATTTTTCTGTCCCTGGGATTTGATTATGAATGTTTGAAAAAAATAATACCTGAATTTAAAAAAAATCACTAGCATTTATAGAGGACATAGTATATGCTTTGTATACAAATACTTCTTTTTTTTTTCTTCACAATGACACCAGGAAGCTTTTTGTCAGTGAGAACATAGTTAAGGCATATATTTCGACCAAGATTTTGACCACATAGCTAATGAGGCTGGTGATAATTCTAGACCAGGCAGTCTACTTGAAGAGCCCACACTCTTAGTTATTCCACTCAATCACCTTCTTGAGTCCACGACCACCTTTCTGTCCCCTGCAGGTTCAAGGGCACCAGTGTGTACCACTGTGTCTCCGAGCCATCACTAGTGTCTGTCCCTAATGCCAAAACGACTTTATTGTTAACACTCATCCTTACAAAAAATCAGTGGATTTAAGCTTGGCTTCATGACAACCCAATTCTCATTCTTAGATAAGAAGGAGAGAGGCTGGCTCAAGGGAAGGGTACATTTCTCCACACACTCACTCACTCACTCACCATTCATTCCACAAACACCCAGCAAAGGCCATATACTAAAACGCTGAGGATATAATGGTGAAGAAGCAAGTTGCCATTCTAACAAGGACTCTGGGACAACCCGTTGACAAGTTAAAACATGAAAACTGTGATAAACGGGATAAAGGAAAATATATGAAATGAGGGGTGGGGTGGTGTGCCCGATCTTGTTCAGGAGTTCATGAAAAACCCCTCTGGTGACGTAGGAGCTGAGAGCTGAAGGCAGAAGTGAAGTCACAAGTTGGCAGACAGCTGCTGCAGGCAGAAAGGACACTCTGGGGAAAAATCCTCAGGCAGGAGAAAGCCCAGGCTGTTCCCAGACTGAAGGGAGGCAGCAGTAGCCAGAGCGAAGGGAGAGAGGTCGAGAGAGAGGGCGGGACTAGGCTGGAAGGGCCTAGCCCTGCCCATCAGTACCCATCATTCTCAGCATGGCCCATATTAGCTCATCCAAGGCTCCCAGACACCCCATCACAGTCACCTTCTTCCAGATGAAAAAATGCCACCCAGGACAAGGGAGTAAATTTTGCCCATAGTCACACAGCCAGTAAGTGGAGGATTCAAACCCAGGCAGCCTGGCTCTGAGCATTTACTATCAACTACCTGGCTAACTGTCATGCCAGAAGGAAGTCAAGGCACTGAGAGTTAGGTAACTTGCCCCCAAGTCCCTGTGCAACGGGCCTGTGGGGCCAGGCGAGCCCAGGCAGTTCGACTCCGGAGCCTGGTCCACCACCCCCAGTCCTGGGCTGCCCTGTGGCTACAAGGGTCCGTGCTCTTCATAGTGCAGGGCAGCCACCAGCCTTACTGAGTGAACACCGCCTCCCCAGGGCTGGGAGCACATTTTGCTGACACACTGCCCGGAGAGAGGAGGACATGGAGGGCTTTCCACGCCCTGCCCACCTTCTGCTCCCAACAGACGAAGATCAGATCTGAGCACAGTGACCTTTCTTCTCCTTGGCTCTCAGCCTGTTTTCCTTCGTACAGGAAGCAGGTCTTGCTATCCCTGTTTTTCCAGTAGAAAGAAGAGCACCTCAATGGTTTCCAGTTGGAAACACAGTAGAAAGGTTTTTCCAGCGACAATAAAAACAATATGGCTTAAGGTGAGATTTTTTTCCTCCAAAAGTATACATTTTTGCCATGCTTCTTTTTCCACTCTCTGGCCTGCCAACATTTTGTTTATGTAACGAGGGGACTGGGTCCCTCCTTATAGCCCAGCGCTTGAGATGGCAGAGATTTCTGCCAACAACCTTTGCCAGAATTACTCTGTTAGTCTTGGTTGTTTACGGGCTAGGGGAGAGCTTCCTTCACAGGAATTTGGCAAGGCAAAGGGTTACAAAAAATACAGCAGAATGCTTCTGTGGCTGCCTGGCACCAGAGCCTATTGTACAGCCTGGTGTCATGTTTGGACAAAGAGATGGGCATCCATTAGCATTAGACTGACTGACAGTCAACGCTTTTCATCCATTTTTTACCATTTCTCCTATCTATCTTGCCCTCTCTTGTCTCCCCCCGCCCTTTTTTTTTTTTTTTGCATTCAACAGCTCAGCAAATGTGCTCTTAGGTGACTGCTTAATATTCTTCTATTGTTTCAACAGATAGCAAATAACAATTTTCTACTGTAAGTGGCCTCTGGCCTTTTCTGGCAGGAAGCATCCTTCACCTATAGACACCTCAAAGCACCAGCCCACATCCATGCTAACCTGAACCTCCTCTTTAGCAATTAGTGGAGACATTCTTGAATTAGCCTCTAGGACTCCGATGTCTAGCTCTCCTCAGCCAGGTGCTGTGAAGTTCCGTAACAACAGGGTTTATCCTTCCCTCTGTACCACAAAACCCCTACCTGACTACAAAGGTGCCAAATCAGAGGATTTTTTCCTGCTGCTTTGAGAGGAAGTGCTCTGCCCTCTCTTGAGCCAGGGTGTCACCATGATCATCAGGGACCCAGGAGGCCCAGCCTCACCCTTCTCATCACCGAACTGATTGTACCCCCGTGCTTCTGCTCCCAACTCTGCCAGTCACACTGCCTCATTGGAAGGCTGATGAAGGGGTGTGTGTGTGTGTTTTCAATGTCTTACTCGTTTTTCTCCTCCTCCTAAGCTGGAGCATTTTCCCTCTAGGTACAAAAAAAGAAGGGTGCGATACAGGAGACAAGTAGGGATAACTCCCTCCCTTCCAGTCTGTGTGCTTCTGCTTTTCACCCTCAGACATTTCCCAGAGGTTTCTAGGCCCACTGCCTCTCCCCAGAGTCAAGACCCAGGAATCCTCCTTTGAGCTGACTCCTAGAATTACCGAAAGACCCAGGACTTCCATCCCTATGTCTAGATCCAAAATAACTGAAAGCAGAGATGCAGATACTTGTAAACCAGTGTTCAACGTAGTACTACTCCTAACAGCCAAAATGTAAAAACGAACTCAAATGTCCTAAACAATTGAAAGGATAAACAAAACGTGGAATGTACATTCAGTTCAGTTCAGTTGCTCAGTCGTGTCCGACTCTTTGCGACCCCATGAACTCCAGCACGCCAGGCCTCCCTGTCTATCACCAACTCCTGGAGTTCACTCAGACTCATGTCCATCGAGTCCGTGATGCTATCCAGCCATCTCATCCTCAGTCGTCCCCTTCTCCTCCTGCCCCCAATCCCTCCCAGCATCAGAGTCTTTTCCAATGAGTCAACTCATCACGTGAGGTGGCCAAAGCACTGGAGTTTCAGCTTCAGCACCATTCNTCTCTTATACACATCTTCAGCTGTTCGCATCAGGTGGCCAAAGTATTGGAGTTTCAGCTTCAGCATCAGTCCTTCAAATGAACACCCAGGACGGATCTCCTTTAGGATGGACTGGTTGGATCTCTTTGCAGTTCAAGCCAAATCTTCTCTTATTTTCCCCACAACATCCTATCTATTCCAGAAACAATTCCCAGTGACTTTATTCTATGACCTAACATTTACTTCTGTTTCATTGACTCCACTAAAGCCTTTGACGATGGGGATCACAACAAGATGTGGAAAACTATTAAAGAGATGAGAATACCAGACCACCTTATCTGCCTCCTGCAAAACCTCTATGCAGGTCAAGAAGCAACAGTTAGAACTGGACATGGAACAACAGACTAGGTTCAAAATTGGGAAAGGAGCATGTCAAGGCTGTTTATTGTCACCTTGTTTATTTAACTTACATTCAGAGTACATCATGAAAAATGTTGGACTGGACGAGACACATGCCAGAATCAAAATTGTGGGGAAAAATATCAATAACCTCAGATATGCAGATGATACCACTCTTATGGCAGAAAGTGAAGAGGAATTAAAGAGCCTCTTGATGAGGGTGAAAGAGGAGAGTGAAAAAGCTGGCTTAAAACTCAACATTCAAAAAATAAAAATCATGACATCCAGTCCCATCACTTCATGTCAAACAGATGGGGAAACAATGGAAACAGTGACAGACTTTATTTTCTTGGGCTTCAAAATCACTGCAGATGGTGACTGCAGCCATGAAATTAAAAGAAGCTTGCTCCTTGGAAGAAAAGCAATGACAAACCTATAAACCAAAAGCAATAACAAAAGCGTTATTAAAAAGTGGCTGGAGAAGACTCTTGAGAATCCCTTGGACAGCAATGAGATCAAACCAGTCAACCCTAAAGGAAATCAACCCTGAATACTCATTGGAAGGACTGATGCTGAAGTTGAAGCTCCAATACTTTGGGCCCGTGATGCAAAGAGCTGACTCACTGGAAAAGACCTTGATGATGGGAAAGACTGAAAGTAGGAGGAAAGGGGATGATGAAGGGTGAGATAGTTGGATGGCATCACCAACTCCTTGGACGTGAGTTTGAGCAAGCTCTGGGAGCTGGTGATGGACAGGGAAGTCTGGCATGCTTCAGTCCATGGGGTCGCAAAGAGTTGGACATAATTGAGTGACTGAACAAGAATGATAATTCCAAATCCATTTACTTTTCCCTTCTCAGTGACCACTTTATCTCGACAGAGGCGCAACCCTGTAAAAGAGTTCTACTAGCTAGCCTCCCTGATCAAAACTTTGCCTCTTTCAGTCTAATCTCCACACAGCAGCCAGTAAACTTTTAAAAATGTAAAGTGAACACACCAACCTCTTCCATAAAACCTGCACTGTCTCTCCCTTACACTTAGAATAAAATCCACACTCCTTCTTCCAGCTTAATGGAACTTCTTGTAATCTGTTTCCTTCCTTCATCTCCAACATCACTTCCAGCATCTCTCTCCTTTACATGCGATATTCCAACTACACTGCCTTAGGGCCTTTGCACTGACTGCTTCTGTCATCTGAACGCTCTTCCCCCAGATCTTCATAGACAGGATCTTTCTTGTAACTGCTATATTAGCTCATGTGTTAGCTCTTCTGAGAAGGTTTTTGTGGCCACTCTGAAGCAGCCATGTATATGGCTGATACTACAAATTACCTGGTACGGATGTAATATATGACCACAAAATGGATAGCTTAAAATGACAGATATCTTTCTCTCTCAGTTCTGGAAGGCAGAGAGCAAATAATTAAGATATGAGCACCATCTGTGCCCCTCTGAAGGTTCTAGAGAAGAATCCTTCCTGGGACAATTCCAGCTCCAGGGGGTCCAGGCATTCCTTGATTGGTGACTGCATCATTCCAGTTTTTGCCTTTGTGGTTTCTCTGCTTCTCTTCTGTCTTAAAACCCCCTCTGCCTCTTTCTTATATGAATACATGTGACTGCATTTATATCTCACCTGGATAATCTGGGAAAAGCTCCTTCTCTCAAGATTCTTAACTTTATCATATCTTTCCCATAGAAGGGAATATTGTAAGTCCCAGGGATTAGGATTCAGACATATATTTTTATTTAACTGCACCATGGCAAGTCATTGGTTTTTAGCCTTCTGTTTAACCCTATTAGTGTTCTTGTTTATTTCCATATCAAATTGTTTGTTAGTTAAATTTGTATCTCTCTACCATGTTGCCTCCTGTTCCCCTCTAATGTTGACAATAGTGCCAAGCACAGGGGACGCACTGCAAAATATATCTAAACAATTGAACTAATGATTACAGTAAGCCAACAGTATGTAAAGTTTTTCATTTCCTTACTTACTCCTTAAAATCCTTTCTTTACATGCAGAAGCCAAAGGAGAGGACTGAGGTGAGTTAGAAGCTGAGCTCTTTTATTTGAAGCAAGGGTGGGAGGCTGGGAGCTCCGGCCCTCGGTTCTCCAATCCCTTCTGGTGATATGCACGAAAGATTGGAGAAACTGTCTGAAACAACAGTTTAATAACTTGGCTCAAATTAGCTACTTGTGAGAACTAGGGCACAGAGAAACTTGGAAGAAATGGGGCGCTGAACAGACATATTCTGATACATGAGCTGGTGCTGGGGGTAGAGACACGCGGCTGTGTGCCTGGCTCCACAAAGAGAGACCTTGGTTGCTGCAGGGAGGAGGCACTATACAGGCTAGAGGACCGGAAAATGAACTTGGACTCTCAATATCACATGGTCTGTCATTTCCAAAATGCATCCTTATGCCCTGGAAAGAATGAGGTTGAGGGCTTTTTTGATCTTGAGTTGGGAAAGGGAAAGGCTAGAGAGGCTTAGAAGTACAGGTTCTACAGTTAGAGTCAGGAACCAACCCAGGATCCACCACTTCATGGACATATGATCTTGGATAGGCTCCTTAAGCTTTCCAAATCTCATTTTTCCTCATCTGTAAAATGGGGATGACAATAATGCATATCNATCCTTATGCCCTGGAAAGAATGAGGTTGAGGGCTTTTTTTATCTTGAGTTGGGAAAGGGAAAGGCTAGAGAGGCTTAGAAGTACAGGTTCTACAGTTAGAGTTAGGAACCAACCCAGGATCCACCACTTCATGGACATATGATCTTGAATAGGCTCCTTAAGCTTTCCAAATCTCATTTTTCCTCATCTGTAAAATGGGGATGACAATAATGCATACCTCATAGGTATTGAGTATTGTAAGATAACTCACACTGAGCACTTAGTATTAATAAAGGCAATTAATAAGACTTAGTAGTTGTTGCAATTTATGGCAAGCTATGCCCCTGTACTGATGACGTGAGTGAAGTGAAAGTGAAAGTCGCTCAGTCGTGTCTGACTTTGCAACCCCATGGACTGTAGTCCATGGAATTCACCGGGCCAGAATACTGGAGTGGGTAACCTTCCCTTCTCCAGGGGATCTTCCCAACCCAGGGGTCAAACCCAGGTCTCCCACATAATGCTACCCACTTCTTGAGTAATTTTTCATTTCCATTTCCTGATTCTCTAGCAAAATGATCTCTGCACCAGGCCAGGTGCAGAGGATAATTCATTCACTCACTCCCTCATTCACTCAGGAAGTAGTAAGTGCCCACAATGACTGAGAAGCTGTTCTAGCAGAGAAGAATTAAGAAGACATAGACAAAGTTGCTTTTCTCAGAAAGCTTGCCTTTTGGTGGTGGAGAGAAATAAATAAGCAATTCAGCTCTCTGAGGAAGCCCTGGAAATGCCCATGCCCTTGTGTGTTTCTTTCTCACCCTGGGTTCACTGCTCGGGTATAAAGTGTACCCTTGGAGCCTAACCTGAGTGCTGCTTTGCTGGAGCGACAGGCCCCTCCACGGAGGNGAAGAATTAAGAAGACATAGACAAAGTTGCTTTTCTCAGAAAGCTTGCCTTTTGGTGGTGGAGAGAAATAAATAAGCAATGCAGCTCTCTGAGGAAGCCCTGGAAACACCCATGCCCTTGTGTGTTTCTTTCTCACCCTGGGTTCACTGCTCGGGTATAAAGTGTACCCTCGGAGCCTAACCTGAGTGCTGCTTTGCTGGAGCTAGGGTTGACGGCTTCGACAGGCCCCTCCACGTAGGGCCACCCCATCCCTCCCACTGCATGTCTGTGGCGATTTCCTAAAAAAGTGTCAAAGGCCTGTTCCCATGAGGTCTTTGATGATGATGATCGATAATGACGAAGATGAGACGGTTAGAAGAAACTACCATTTTAGGGGCCCTCCTCAGTAGTGGGCACTGTGTGTGCTATTTTATACTGATCAGCTTATTTAAAACCTCACTCTAACCTGTGAACTGAATTCTGTTATGATTCTCACTTTAGACACAAAGAAAGGAAGAATCAGAGAGGTTGTGAAACCTATGCCAAGATGCTGCTTCTAAAGGGCCCAGTTGGGACTTGACTTGATTACAAGCCTTGGCCTCAAACCTGTGCCATCCTCCCTGCTCTGTGGGTTCCCAGGAGGCCTCCAGTGAGCATGGGTGATGCCCCCGGCAGACGCTGCAAGGAGAGTCTGGTGTGCGAGGAGCTGGGCTGGGCTGCCTACAGCTGGCTGATGCCCAGGGCAGGATGTGCCCTTCCCTGGACTCGGCACTGCTGTGCACAGACTGACCACCAACTCTGTTCACATGAGAAGGAGGCCTGCTCTTCCTCAGGATTCTCTGTGTGAGTGAGAACCGAGGGTTCTCAGCCTCCTGGCTGGGAGACCTTGGGCAAGACACTTAGCCTCTCTGAGCCTCACTCTCCTTCCATGGGGACGTGCACTCAAGATAAAACCTACCTCACAGGTGACTGGCAGGAATGAGTGGAGATAATACAGAAAAGTACCCACCACAATGTCTGATATGGAAAGAGAATCAAACGGCTAGGAAGGGAGGGAGGAGAAAGACTTCAAATCTAGGCTAACAATCATGTCTCCTTGGCTAAGCTCCTTCTCTTGTCCCTGTTTGCCAAATGTGTGAACCTCTGCAAAGTACTGACCTGTTGGGTCCTTCAGTTCCCAACCTGTAGAAGTCAGTGGGTCTCTGAGAAGCAGAGACAAGCCCTTTCTTCATTGCCACGTCTGCAAAGCTCACAGCTCAGGGCCAGCACTTGGTCAGTGCTCAGAAATGGATCATGGAGGAGTCAGGTCCTCTTCAGGCTCCTCATACACTCAGAAGCCCTCTGCCTGCCCTTTCCACGGGCTGTTCCTTCTGTCTCAGATTCTTCCTGCTCCTCTTGAGCGTATTAACCACTTCTGACCTTCCTGTCACTGCTGGGTCACATGTTCTCCCAAGATGGTGTCCCTGGCCTCCTTGACTAAGTCAACACCTCTGCCTCCCATCATACATGCTAATAATAATGTAGAGTTGCCTCCCTAAGGAGGCACTAGTGGTGAAGAACCTGCCTGCCAATCAGGAGACGTAAGAGATGAGGGTTTGCTCCCTGGCTTGGGAAGATCCCCTGGAGAAGGGAACAGCAGCCCACTCTAATATGCTTGCCTGGGAAATCCCATGGACAGAGGAGCCTAGTGGGCTTCTACGGGTTGCCAAGTGTTGGACGCGACTGAAGCAACTTAGCACATGTGCATGCCTTCCTAATAGTTAAGATTCCCCCAGATACTCAGCAGTATTGGCTCCCAACAGATACTCAGAAAATATTTGTTACAACTCAATGTATGAATGAACGGAAACTTCAGACAATAAAATATGACCCCTATTCTCAAAGTGGGGGCCCGGCATCTGCCCGGGCAGTCAGTGCTGTTCCACACCCTTCTCGCAATCCTCCCCAGTCTCCAGCCCGCACCTCACCTTCTCCACTCTCAGCCCTGCCTCCTCGCAGGCCTCCAATCTTCCAAGTGAAGTCTGCCGTGTAAGCAGGAGGGGAGAAACTATAAGCCTTTGCTAAGGTTTAAAGATGCGCTCACCTGAAATTGCACAATCCATCCCGTGGGCTCAGCAGGAATATGGCATTTGGAGAAATCACACCTCTGAAATGCCAGGATACAGCCAAACAGCCAGGAACAGAAGCTGGCCCAACTGGGACCCATCCAGAGAGCGGCAAATGTGCACAGTGAGCTCACTGGCAAAGCGTTACTATCTCTCAGGGGGAACGTTCGAGAATCTCTGCCTATCTGAGGGTTCCTTCTTCTTGATTCCTGGGTAATTCTTGTTAAACAGAGGGGCAGTCCATGTAACTTACTGCTCTGGCTTACTGCTCTAAGCTGTTCCTAGCTGGGCTAGGCAAGTAACGGGTGATGAGAGCAGAGATCTAGGATCAGCAGGCCACAGAAGGGCCAGTCTCCACCCCACCCCACTTCCAAGTGCTGACCTTGAACCTGACCCTGGCTGGGCTTCTGCTGTCCCCCTGACTCAGCTCAGCAACATCATCTTCTGGCTCTGACACTCACTAGCACTAAAACAATAGGCAAGTTTCCTCACTTCAGTTGTCTCACCTATCAAATGGGGATGATAATGCGCCCTTATTCACAGTGTCAGTTTGAAGATGTAAAAAGTGACTCATCGCCAGCAGCCTGAGTCTGACTCAGATTTGCAGATGTGAGACCTTCTTTCTGTTCACCCAGTTTTTCGATGGAAAAAAACAACAAAAGGAGACTGAATTATAACCAATATTTAAAAATATGAAGATGTCACAAGCTAAATTTGCATCATCTCCTGAATGCTAGAGATGCTGGTGTGATCCCTGGGTTGGGAAGATCCCCTGGAGAAGGGAACAGCCATCCACTCCAGTATTCTTACCTAGAGAATCCCATGGAAAGAGCAGCCAAGTGGGCTACAGTCCATGGGGTCGCAGAGATTTGGACATGACTGAACACACACAGCACTTGAAAAAAAAAAGAAAAAGAATAAATCAGATCCTATAAAGGCAGTGATGCTCTCTGTCTGGAAGCCACCAGCTGGGCCTGTCCACACGCCTCATGTCACCTCTCCATCTGCCCCTCAGGTTATCAGAGTCCCACAGACCCTGCAGTAACATGTGTGCCCCTTCCCTGTGGTCCCCGCAGACACTGCTCTTGTGACCCTGTGTGCACTGCCCAGCCGCACCTCTTTGGTGATCCCAGCATCTCACCGGGGCAGCAGCCGCCTTAGCCGAGATCTGTGTTACAATGCCAACTGTTCAGCTGATAGAGGCAGAGCCTACAGCCTTGTGGCTTAAAGGAGAGGGAAGAGTGGATCTAACATGACAGATTATGAGACATGTGCTCACATTCAGATGGAGGGTGGAGACACTGGTTTAAATCCTGGAGCAAGGTTTTTAATACTAGCGTGTGCGTGCTAATTTGCTTCAGTTGTGTCCGACTCTGTGTGACCCTATGGACTGCAGCCCACCAAGCTCCTCTGTCCGTGGGGATTCTCCAGGCAAGGATACTGGAGTGGGTTGCCATGCCCTCCCTCTGGGGGTCTTCCCAGGGATCGAACCTGTGTCTCTTGGGTCTCCTGCATTGACAAGCAGGTTCTTCACCACTAGCGCTACCTGGGAAGCCCCTTTTAAAACTAGACCTTAAGCTAAAAAATAGGGATCACTGTTAAGAGCATGTTGAAGTGATTCCAGTCCCATGGGGAGGGGAAGCCAGTGGCAGAGGACTGGGCAGCAGATAAACTTGCATCCCTTCGGAGATATGGCAACTGGATTAAGAACTGCTGAGGGATGGAAGAGGTCAGGTCAAAAAAGTGATAACTTGTCACAACCAGAAAGGGTGGCTGTTAACAGGAAATCTTCCTTCTCAGTGGGAGGGGTCCCTGCAAGGAGCCCGGGGCTCAACTGAAAGCATATGAAATATCACTGGTGAAGTAGCTCAAACATTTCTGCATTGATTCATTGGTAGGATTGTTTGGAAACTATTTGATCGCCTGAATCTGGGACATCATAGCATTTCTGAGCTGCAGCAAGGCCCTGGAGCCCTTTGACAAACATTCTATAATTTCAGAATCCAGGGCTTACACAGAGGAGAGTTCCCATTTATTTGAACCCACAGTTCTTAGAACAATTTTCAAAGTGAAAATCAAAATTCTACACACCAGTGTATATGAGAAACTTGGGGCCTTGCTACACTATAAATTCTAATTCAGTAGATCTGGGGCATGGCCCAAGGTGATGCTTTTCTAGCAAGCTCCCAAGTGATGCCACAACTGCTGGGCTAAGGACCGTGCTTCACCAAATGTACAGGGGAAATTCAGACTGAACACAGCAAACCTGATGGTAGTCTTAAAACTAAGCCTTTCTGGGTCAAGGGAAGCAAACCCTTATAGAACCCAGGGAGAAAGCTTGATTCCTATAACACTGAAAGCAAACTGCCATGATGAAGCTCTTAAAAAGTCCCTCGGTGAAGGATTGCATAGGTCTCCATTCTCCTGCAGTTGTTTCCTGTAAAGTCACAGACTGTTTCCTAAGGATACCCACTTAGAAAGCCTCTCATATGGAAGATTCCAGGCAGGGGTCGGGGGACAGGCAGGTAAGGAATTCTTGTTCCCTACCATGTGGTCTTGAGATTCCAAACCCAGGTCCCCTGCGATGACTTAGGCAAAAAGCCAACAGATCCCTGCCAAGCTCAGCCAGAAGCCAAGCAGAAGTCATTCAGAAGAACCTTGCTCCTGCATCATAGAACTTAGAAGTGGGGCAGCTCGGCTGGCCAGTGGAGATTTGGGCTATTCACAGTGTAAGCATTTGATCTCTGGTGCTCAGAGTTTTATATNTCAGAGCCTTCTCACGTCAATTTCCTGCTGCCCAGCACTGCACCTGGGGCAGAGTGAGTGATCACTCACTGTTGCCAAATATATCTATTTGTAAGTAGACACTTTTTTTTTTCCAGGCAATATGTTAGAAAAGGCATCAGAACCCAAAGATCAGAAAGAACCAGAAAGGTCTGCATTCAAATCTCTCCCTCACTACTTACTACTTAGACAAATGTAGGAGAATACAGCTACCTTGGTCTTTCTGTCTATAAAACGGAACACTGGAACCTTGAAGAGGCAAGTGAGAATTGAAATGCGAATAAGCCACGCTGCATAGTACCTGGTGTACTGGTGCTCAAAGAATGCTAACTTTTGCTGGAGCTAAGAGGAAAACAGAACGATGCTGAAATAGTGTGGTTGCCTGGAGAAAAATAATTTCAGTGTTGATTAGGTAGAGGATGTGTCCAGTTTTTCATTTTTACTGGAGAACAAGTCATTTGTCCTTTGGAAAGACAGGCTTAAGTTTGAGAGAATGATTAACTCATGTTATGCAAATAAATCTCTTTATCAGATTAGATTATGGTTAGCAGTGTGCTGGTAAATGTCCAACAACTGATTTGCCAAAAATAATTATGCATAAATAAAGATAATCTCATTTTAAGTTTTACTGTACAATTACTTATTGTAAGTCTTACATAAGGGAGATGGTGAGGGACAAGGAGGCCTGGCATGCTGTAGTCCGTGGCGTCGCGTAGAGTCAGACATGACTGGGTGACCAAACAGCAACAATACGTTTTACTGACACAAAGGACGTCTGTTGTTATTCAGTTGCTAAGCTGAATGTGATTCTTTTGTGACCCCATGACTACAGAGCACCAAGCTCCTCTGTTCATGGGATTTTCTAGGCATGAATACTAGAGTGGGTTGCCATTTCCTTCTCCAGGGGGACTTCCCAATCCAGGGATCGAACCCACATCTCCTTCATAGGCAGGCAGATTTTTTACCACTAAGCCACCAGGGAAACCCACAAAGTATATGCAGCACGCAATTTACAAGGGACAGTAAAACACACAATGTTCTATATTTTAAATTTCAATTGATTATTATAGAATGGTTTTTAATTTTTGCTGAACTCTTCTATTCATAGCCATTCAATCTCGATTTTAAAATATATTTCTAGGATAATGGCTACTGATACAACACACCCCTAAATGTAATCAGCATTATTAACATTTTTCTCACCTTCTTAGATCCTAGACAGTCAATGTAAAAATGAATCCAGTCCCAATTTGTAGCTTGCTAATTTCCTGCTGTAAATACTCTCACCAAGGTCAGTTTCCAGCTACTAACAGAATGTCAATGAAAGTAGAATTGTGAAAAGATGTTCCATGACATACTCTTATATAGTATTTTACTATACCTATATTAATAGAATAGATTAAATAACCTCAAAAGCAGTGATCATACTAAAAGTAGTGAAATACTTAGAAAGTGACAGGTATGGAATCTTTATAACCTTTGTTTCTAATGTAATTTATTTAATTTTAAATATATATTTAATTTTTAATTAAGGTTGTGTTTAACAAGCGGCTCATAAAGTTCCTGAAAATTGAAGAAGTGGCTCCACCAGTAGGAGCTGATGACAGTATGCCGCACTGGTAGCCAAGCATGTCTATAACTCACAGCTCCACTGGCTCTAAGCCTAAGGGAACTTTACCATGAGCTGTATCTTCTTTAGTGACCTCACTCACTCACCTGATTCCTCCCGCCCTTCTCTCCTGTCTCAAGACATCTGCCCACCTCTTTCTCTGCCCTTTCCTACTACTCCTGTTGTCACTTCTGTCCATGCCTGGGCTCTTTCACACTTGGACCCCTGCAGAGCCCTCCTAACGTTCCGTTTCCTCTTCTTTCTTCCTCTACGTCATTGGCAGGTCTCTTCCCAGATTCATCTTCCCCACCTGTTCCCTTAGCCCAGTTTTCCTGCTCCAAAGCCTTTGATGGCCCTTTCAAGCTTGTGGGATAGAGTTCACACCCTTTAGAGGTTCTGGAGACGGCTACAGAATAATGGGAATGTATTTAATGCCAGAGAACTGTCTGTGAAAATATGGTTAAAATGGTAAATCTTACGTTATATATGTTTGACCCCCAATAAAAAAAGTCCTTAGACAACTGAGGCCCTAAATAAACCAAGGCCTTTGTTTAGAAATTACTCAGCTTATCTTCCCTGTTCTCTGTTACTGCTGGTCCACTCACTGGCCCCACATGCTTGGCACTGTGCTGAACAGCCTACCCTAAGCCTCACTGTGATCCTGTAAGGGAAGTGCTGTTATTGGCACCATTTTGCAGATGACAAAACTGAGGATGATANAAAAAAAGTCCTTAGACAACTGAGGCCCTAAATAAACCAAGGTCTTTGTTTAGAAATTACTCAGCTTATCTTCCCTGCTCTCTGTTACTGCTGTTCCACTCACTGGCCCCACGTGCTTGGCACTGTGCTGAACAGCCTACCCTAAGCCTCACTGTGATCCTGTAAAGGAAGTGCTGTTATTGGCACCATTTTGCAGATGACAAAACTGAGGATGAGACACCTCGAAGTTCATACCTCCCAGAGTGTTGGCTTGGCGCTGTTATCAGTAGCTACGCAAATATAATCGCTTAACTGCTTATCACCATTGGAATATCACCAATTCTGTGATAGTTTTCCATATAAGGGCCAGTCCACAGAGACATAAATAAGGCACTCCCCTTGAATAACATATAAAAGGGTTAATGAAGACAATATTTTAAGGTACTATCTTAAAAATCATTAATGAAAAAAAATGATGGGCATCATATTAACATTTAAATAAGAACAGTATCTGACCTTGCACTTAGCTATGTCTTCCTCACTGCAGCCTAATCCTGCACCTGACTGAGGATTTGGTAAAATAAAATGTTATTTAACAAAGCAGGCCATGCCCTGGGGCTCGCGGTTTGCCAATTTTTAAAATATATTGCATAAAAATTATAATTCACATTAATTACTGAGTTTCTTGGAGCCTCCCTAAATTTTGCACCTTAGGCAAACACCTCACTTGCCTGACCTCATCCTGGACCTACTGTCTCAGCACCTAGAAAGAAAGGTCTTGATCATTCTTTCTCTACTCTTCCCCCACTTCCCAAGTCTTAGGTCCTGGTTTTTCATCTTATGCTTGTTCTACTCCAGGGAAATGTGGCTATTTTATACCATAGGATTTTTTTTTTAAGAGAAAGGAGAAAAGTCTGTAAGAATAAACTATTTTATTATTGTTGTTAACAACAGAATATTTCTAGGACTCAAACTATGCTTCTACAGAATAAGAACTATGGAGGTGCCTGAGTCAATAAAAAATGTCAATAAGAAAGGGTGTTGGCCTTTGTAGGCAAAGTTTTCATAAAGATTTCATACCTTACATACCGCTTGGACACTGTTTGAAAAAGAACTCACCAATGATAGGATCTGTTTTCTGCTGAAAACACAGACGCTGACTTGCAGTGCTGGGGGAAATAAAACTTGCCTTCATTTAATCTTTTAGATTTTGAGACAATCTGGAGCTGGGATACAGCTATATATAGCTGCATTTCTAGTCCATTCTTTAGGTAAGGAAGTATCCTCATGAGAAATTGCTCTTTGTATTTTTTTAATGATTAAATGCCTAGGGCATTTTTACACATACAAGCACTCGCAAACAATAGCTTTCAAGACAACTAATTAAAGAAAACAGTGGCACAGCTTTAGCAAAATGTCCGAAGCTACCGTCAAAGCATTGGTTTAGTTCTGGGTTCCCGGCTTTCAGTGGGCAGTTTCCACGAATTACACCAGGCCTGAGCAGTGCTCTCTAAGAAAATGTTCTGGGGTAACCCAGAACACCAAATGAGCCCAGAAGAGAATCCTATTAAAAACACAAGGAATGGAGGGGGAAAACTTGAAAAGAGCAAAACAAATAAGTATTTACATATCAGAGCTTGTGAGCAAGAGGTAATCCCCAGGAATAAGGAGGGCCACAGAATCTGAATAGACCTGATGCATGGGGACTGTTTTGGATAATGAGAGGCTGGGGACTGGACTTGAGCCCACAACAAAAATACTGGAGTTTTTAAATACTTTTCTTTCTCTGAGAGGAAGAGTAGAAACCTGCTCTATTTGCCTAGAGTTACAGCATATAAGGCTTCAATCTGCCGGAGTTACACACAAAGACATCAAAACCTGCAGCCTACATCACATGATGATCAGGGATAGTTCAAACTGCTCTGTGACACGGGAACCCCCAGCTTAGAAGTAAACCTAAAAATAAGCATAGGAGACCCCATGTGTAACTGCTCTGTGGTGGTATTTTTATAATCCAGGACATGAAGGACTTGCTGAGATGTTTCCACCCAACCGCACCCCAACACCAATAAGTCTAATGATTTTGTTAAAAAGATGATCTTCACAAGAAAATAATAGTAAAATAATAATAATAATAAAAACCATGAAGGAGAATCAGCTGATACAATAAGTTGGAGAATTCACATCTCAAGAACTGAAGATTATCATCTGACTGAAACTATAAAGTAAATATGTTCCAAATCAAAAATACAAGGAAGATAGAGGAACTCTAGAGAAAGAATATTATTTTTAAAGGATCATGAAGATTCAAAAGAACCAAATACAGTATTTGCAACAGAACCTGTTAGGACCAAACTGGAGCCAGGACAGGCTCTAAGGGGCAGGCTAGGCCTGAGGTTTAGTCTCTAGGAAAGCTGAGGCACTGGGAACTCCCGCAGGCACTGTAGCTTGACCAATCAGAAATAATCCCTGCAGCCCCCGCCCGGCCGCGCCAGACCCGAGCCAATCTGGATAGGGAAAGTCCCCTGTGCACGACGGTTTAGCCAATCAGCTATGCTGTTACAAAAAAACAAAGAACCGTCTGTATAAAAGTAGATGTGATTCAGAGCTCGGGGCTCTTGTTAGATTCCACTGCGCTGGAAGAGGCCTGAGCCCTAGCTCGAGCTACTAATAAAACCCCTTTTTGCTTTTGCAATGCTGTGGACATCCTATTCTCAGTTCTGGGGATCTGGACTCAGGGCATAACAAAGCTATTACAATCATTAACTTTAAGACCATAATCAGCAAATTTCACAGCATATCAGATACACCAGGGAAAAAAAAGAATTAGACTGGAACTGAGGAAACCACTCAGAATGCCATTCAGAATACATTACAAATATAGAGACAATCGGGACTGGTTCCAAATCAATGTTTCATAGAAGCTCCAGAAGAAGAATGTAGAGAGGGCTAAGAATTGTCTATAATTGAAGAGACACTGATAATCAGCTGGAGAATGTACAGATAACTTTTTTTTTTTTTTGGCTTTGCAGACTTTTTTAATTATTAGGGAAAAAAAATCCTTTTTTGCACTTGATTGAGTCCCTAAGACTCAGCCCAAGGCCAGTACGTAGAGGCGGCAATTTTCTTCAGAACATCATGACTGCCCAGTAGGTCAGGGCCCTGGAGGAAGTAGGCTCAGTTGCAGTCTAATTGTCTTAATCTGGGCTTCAGAATCCAGCCCAGATACATCATCTATGCTATTAAAATCAAATGGCAGTAGGGATGTTAATGTGGATAAATCGTTTTCCAGATGCTGTTCAAGACAGTAAACAAATGCAAAGCTATTTATAAATGCCAATAATGTTATCTAGTCGTTGGCTTAGCAACTAACAATTATGAATATGTGCAGCTCTGTGCTAAGTACTTTATAAGCATCTTTGCATTTAATCCTTAAAATAGCCTTTTAAGATAAGAGTGTGTATATTTAATAACAATTTTAAAACAGAAGAGTAACCTGCCTTAGAGAAGTTAAGTATCTCAGAGAATAGTGGAATTGGAATTCACCACAGATCTGCTGGGTGCTAATGGATTTTATTACTGAATGTGTAGAACCCAGAGGAAGTAGATCACTACAAGGAAGCCAAGTCCACACAGACTGTCCTCTAGGAACATGGAAACTGAAGGGAGTTTCTTAGATTAGTGCTGAAGCACTGCCATCCTGAATCCAGATCACCGGGAGAAGGTCAGCCTTCCTGACGGTCAGTGACCCCAGTACCTTGGGTGGTCAGGGCAGAACGGAGTTCTTTCGAAGGACACGACTAAGCATTTCCACAGCCAGGTCGGGTATACTGACAGTGGAAAATACGTTAGCAATCTCATCCTGGAGGTTTATAAATATCGTTTGGTGGGGAAAGGGAAAGACAACTTGTTTATTTTGAGTGTGGAGTTGCGTTACACTCATTTCTCAACATGTCAGGCATATGCACCCAAAATGTACCCAGCAAGATGCTTTCACCACAGAACACTGAATTAAAAATAAATTGCTAATGGAGACACGAATGAACGAATCAGAAAGTGAGTCCAAGCGAAATACCAACACTGTCTCTAGCTGAGTACATCTCTCGGGCTTTTTCCAGAAGATCACAGCTGCCTAATGTAAGCCAAAGTGGGCTTCTCAGTACAGGGGGAACCAGGCGCAGGTTTTTCAATATGCTCTCCCCAAATGTACCATAAGCACTATTTTGAAGTCAGTGCTTTTAGCAAGCCTTCTATTTTCCACTGCGAAGAAACCCAATTTATTTTTTGTTCAAAGGAAAAGTGGAATCACAGCCATCTCCGCAGGAACTGATGAAAACATTGGCAAAACTTTCAGATAAAAGAGATCAAATTGCTTACCAGTCCCTCATAAGAAAAAGAGAATATAAATACATTTTTCATCTTATTTTCTCTCATAGATGTTCTGAAAAAGTGAGCAGGTTTAAGGGAGTGGCCCTGACATTCTTCCTTCTAGTGGAAAAACCTTTACAAGAAGCAATTCAGCATTTTAGTAATTACACCAGGTCATCTGAAAGAAAAGAAAAAAAAAACAGTATATAACTTTCACTTTGATTTTCACTTCTTTCCTAGTTCCATAATGGTTTATCCTATGCTGACAAAAACAAATTTCTGGCCCTCCAAAGAAACCTCGTACACACAAGGCTAGCTTCCTGCTCACTCTTTCCCGGGGTAACAATCAATTTTAAGAGTTCTTTCTCTTTGTCTGAGATACCCGTGTGCTTGGTTGAAGATTATAGGTTAAACTCCACTGAAAGTAATTGAATTAGTTTGCCCTTATATTTCTGGTCAATACCTCTGTCTGGGTTTCAGGTTTCCTACTGAAAATTCTGCTTTCCCAATGCTACTTACAAGCACAGCTGTATACTCAGATATACAATTGCTGTTTGGAGGTAAACAGGAGTGGTGAAAATTTTAAATGCTACTGTTTGGTTTTTTTTTTTTTTTTTTAACTTAAATTTCTAAATAAAGGTCAAGGGAAACTCCATAGTTATCATAATCCCATTTCTCTCAGTTCAGCCTGTCCGCTGTTTCCTTGCCAGAGAACATTTTTGTACACTGGGCTTGGAACTTTTTTTACTGCCAGTGTCTGCTTGTAAGGGAAAAAATCATAAGCTTATGAGTGGGACAGAAAGGAGATCGACAATTTCTTTCAGTTCCCAGAACTAGTGCAATTCTGTTCTTTTTAAAAAGGCATTTGACCTGGCACTTTTAGACAGAAAGTATGTGGAGCTCAGCTCCACATTATGAAGACAAGCAGCCTAAATTCACCCTAAAAGCCACAAAGGCAGGACTACTTCACACCAAAAGCATGGCACAAGGGACTCAACTCTCAGTCAAGTGCTTATGGGAGAGATCATAAATCAATCACTATATCAGGAAGATATTTCAAATCCTAAAATATGATGCTGGTAAGCTTTCATTCCAATCCCAAAGAAGGCAGTGCCAAAGAATGTTCCAAATACTGTACAGTTGCACTCATTTCATATGCTAGCAAGGTAATGCTCAAACTCCTTCAAGCTAGACCTCAGCAGTATGAGGATCAAGAACTTCTAGATGTATAAGCTGAATTTCAAAAAGGCACAGGAACCAGAGATCAAATTGCCAACATTCATAGGATCATAGAAAAAGTAAGGAAATTTCAGAAAAACATCTGCTTCACTGACTACACTAAAGCTTTTGACTGTGTGGATCACAACAAACTGGAAAATTCTTAAAGAGATGAGAATACCAGGCCAACTTACCTGCCTCCTGAGAAATCTGTATGCAGGTCAAGAAGCAACAGTTAGAATTAGACATGGGACAACAGACTGGTTCAAAATTTGGAAAGGAGAACATCAAGGCTGCATATCGTCACTCTGCTTATTTAACTTATATAAAGAATACACCATGCAAAATGACAGGCTAGATGAATCACAAGCTGGAATCAAGATCACTGGGAGAAATATCAACAACCTCCCTCCAATAAGCAGGTGATACCACCCTAATGGCAGAAAGCAAAGAGGAACTAAAAAGCGTCTTGAAGGTGAAAGAGGAGAGTGAGAAAGCTGGCTTAAAATTCAACATTCAAAACACTAAAATCATGGCATCTGTTCCTATCACTTCATGGCAAATAGATGGGGGAAAAAAATGGAAACAGTGACAGACTTCACTTTTTTGTGCTCCAAAATCACTGGTCGGTGACTGCAGCCATGAAATTAAAAGATGCTTGCTCCTGGGAAGAAAATCTATGGCAAACCTAGACAGCATATTAAAAAGCAGAGACATCACTTTGCTGACAAAGTCAAAGCTATGGTTTTTCCAGTAGTCATGTATAGACGTAAGAGTTGGACCATAAAGAAGCCTGAGCACTGAATAATTGATGCTTTTGAACTGTGGTGTTGGAGAACACTCTTGAGAGTCCCTCGGACAGCAAGGAGATCAAACCAGTCAGCCCTAAAGGAAATCAACCCAGAATATTCATTGGAAGGACCGATGTTGAAGCTCCAATACTTTGGCCACCTGATGCAAAGAGCTGACACACTGGCAAAGATGCTGATGCTAGGAAGATTGAGGGCAGGAGGAGAAGTAGATGACAGAGGATGAGATGGTTGAATGACATCATCAACTCAATGGATATAAGTCTGAGCAAACTCTGGGAGATAGTGAAGGACAGGGACTCCTGGTGCACTGCATTTCATGCAATCCCAAAGAGTTGGACATGACTGAGCGACCGAACAACACCACCGGTCTCCAGTGAATTCAGATAGGGCCTCTGGATCCTATACTCCAACATTCTCCAGGCAATGTTTACCAGCAGGATTTTCAACTCTTCTGGAAACGCTCACTTTATTCACCATCCTTTCCTAAGGTCTTAAGCAGGTGACCTATTTCTCTTACAAAGGAATGAGACACAGTAGTAAAAATTTTGAATAGAAAGATGGAAGGTCCACTGTGTGATCAGCAATTTCTTTGCCCTTGGCCAAATCACTGGCCCCCTTTAAATTTTAATTTTCTAAAATTACTTCAAGTAATTTGGGCTTGGTTTGATAAGACGATGTCAATCTTCACCATAAGACCCCTGGGAGGAGCATGATAATTGCAAGAGGATCTCAAATCCTTGACATTCTAAACACAATTAAAATATTATGTGAATGTCATTGTAACTAATTTTCCAAAGTAGAAAAATGTCATTGCAATGAATGAGACACAAACTTATCCAAAACCACTGTTGAATTTATGGCAGTTTTGTTGCCATATATTTTCTTAATCAGTGGATAACCAAAGGTTACTCTTTATCTGTTGAAGGCTCAACATCCCCATCTGTTAACAGTATAAAACATGAAGTCTATCTCATGGGATTTTTGCGAAGATCAAGGTGAGATAATGCACAAAAGGGATCAGTGCAGGCCCTGCTGGCCTGGGGTAAGTGATACAGGGCACGGAGCAGGAACAGGCTTTCCAGAATGCTGCGCCTTCTCTCCCTGGTTGACTCTTTGCGACCCCATGAACCGCAGCATGCCAGGCCTCCCTCTCCATAAATACGTGTGTGTGCATATATATACACACATACATACACATACTTGCCTGGAGAATTCTATGGACAGAAAAGCCTGTCAGACTACAGTCCCTGGGGTCACAAACAGTGGGACACGACTGAGCAAGTAACACTTCATGTAAAAGGTACTTTTAAGGGAGAGTCTGGGAACAGAAACACATCAGCACTAAATGGGAAGGTACTGTTCAGTTCCTCTTGTCACTCAACGTTGCACAATCATTGACAGACTAGTGGACATGCAAAGCCAAGACAGTGTTAGAGTGGGAAGAGAGATCTCCATTCCATCTCCAATACCACCAGTGATGCCAGAAGTCCATCTGTTTCTCAAACCCCAAATCTGGAAATGATCTTCGATTCCTCCATTTTCTTCTTGCTCTAATATCCAATCCATCAGTCAGCTCCATCATTTTCCCAAACTCATTGTTTAAATCCACCCCCAACTTTTATGTCCCAGCTCAGCCTCTGACTTCAACACCACCACTTCCTTTTCACTCATCAACCACAGCAGCCTCCTGACCGTTGTCCCCGCCCTTTCTCCTGTCCTCCCGGAGTCACTCTCCACTCTTCAATCAGAATAAACTTTTGCATCATATTTTGTTGATGTCAGTCTCCTATGTGAAATCCTCCCAAGACTTTCCAGTGCCTTTTAACAGAGTATAGAGCCATGTACGTTTTGCCTCCTGCCTTATATCACCAATACAATCTGTTCCTCTCTCCTCTTCACTGATCATTCCCTTCACCTTCGTTTAGTTGCTCACTTGACTCAAGCTCTTCCACCCTGCTTGGGGTGTCATTGTAGCATATCTGCTCTGCTTGGAACAATCTTTCCCTCCCACTTCTCTTTCCACTAAAGCTTTCATCCCAACTCGCAAAGAGACTGGCCCCAATCGGCATAAAGGAGCTCAGTATCTATCTCACCACTTGTGTGCTTCTTGAAAACACTGATTATTATTTGTAACCATTCATTCATTTGCTTCCTCGAACTCCTTAAGAGCAAGGAGGAATCTTGCCAGTTTTTGTTTGTATTCTTCTGTTTGTGAGTGCGCGTGTTTTCACTGAGGTGTCTCCAGAGTTTGAAGGAGGGCCTGGCATTCAGAAAGCCCACAATAAATATTTGTTGAATGGCCAAGAGAGATCATGATTATTTCTACTGATAATTTTTCATTGTCGTATACAAATGAACTTTGATGCTGGTTACCAAAACGCTGTTGAATCTTTCTCACTTAAGGACCTCTAGTACCACTACACAATATGGTAGCCACCAGCTGCATGCAATTTCTATGTTACAGGACACGTACGACATCGCAAAAAAGCCATTAGACAGTGCCCATCTAGCATTAGCTTGAGCTGAGTCAACCTCTTTCAGAGGAACTGACATGATGAACTGACTCCTCCATTGCTTCTTCCTAGTTCTAAGAAGAACTAGTTATCACCTGAGGTCTGACAAAGCTATCCTCAAACACGAAACTATTTCATTTGTAATCCTTAGTCAGCTTGGTTTACCAAGTATGAAAAATGTGATTGACAATGAGAGCAAGCCTCTTGCTGAGAAATATGAAAACCAGGAAGAACTCCCGCTTCTCCATTCAAAGGGTTTCTTTTCACTTCAGCTACAAAAGCCCTGTGGAAAATGCTAGTCTTTTATTGCTAGACTATTGTTTAATATTTATCCAGCACCAAAAACTCTGCTGAGAGCATGAACTGGAGCTCCTGCTGGTCTCTGCCTTTTGGGACTTACGCTTAATTGGATAGATGTGGAAAAATACCCACGTGTGGTTCCCGATCATATTCATGAATAATCAGCTGGATTGCTCCTTCTGGCGGGATGTCACACTGACAGAGATGCCGTGTGAGGCGCCTCTTCCTGCGCTGGGCTGTGACCCTTGTCTCTCTGCTCTGTGGTGCTATACGAGGATATAAGCGCTGCTTGTAATACAACTATCTCCGGCTTGCACTCAATTTGGGCTCTTGACTCTTGATGAATTCCTCTTTTATCTTGGGATTGTGTTCCCCTGATTCAGTTTTCCTTTTTTTTCTCCTGGAGCTGTTACTGCCTCTTTGCCCTGCCATGAGGATGGGTCCCATCCAGTTTCATTGTGTTTCTTTCTCCCTCGAGCTGGGGTGTCTGTCTCCGTGCATATACTGACTCATGTCTAGATGCCAGCTGGCCAGCCTTGAGAAAAACTGGTCATATCTTTGCCAGAGAGTGAAGGGTGCTGCTGTAACCAGGAGGAACAGACTCCCTGGTTCAGCCAGTGCCCCACTTTATTATCCTTCTGGGAAGTTTCAAAACTTCTTTCAGTAGCTTGGCTCTAAAGAGATCTTCCAGTTGCATCCAGCAAAAGTCATCCTCCTCCCCACCCTTTTTTCATTATAATAGTTTTATTAGGATATCATTTACATGCCATGAAAGTCCTCCATTTCAAGTGCACAAATTCAATAATCTTTTATTAAATTCACAGAGTTCTGCAACCATCACTGCAATTTGATTTTAGACTATTTCAACCACCGAAAGAAGAGGCCTCAGTGCCTGCGAGCAGTCAGTCACTCCTCGTTTCCATCCCCAGCCTTAGGCAGCTGCTGATCAACTTTCCGTCTCTGTGGATTTGCCTATTCTGGACATCTGTGTAAATGGAATCATTCAGTATTTGCCCTTTTGTGCCTGGCTTTTTTCACTTGGCATAATCCTTCTGAGATTTATCCACACTGTAGTATGTATGGGCACAGCACTCTCTTTTGTCATGGGAGACTATTCCAGTTTATGCATATACCATGATTTGGATATTTATTCACACTCACAGTTTTACACAGAAATATAAATTACATCAAGGTATTCATTTAGAGCCTTTTTGTGTGTGTGTGCCTTTTCTGTACCTCAGTAAAGCTCAGTAAATGATTTCCTCTATAATGTTGCTGTTTAGTTGCTCAGTCTTGTCTGATTCTCTGCCACCATATAGACTGCAGCACACCAGGCTTCCCTGTCCTTCACAGTCTCCTGGAGTTTGCCCAAACTCATGTCCACTGAGTCAATGATGCCATTCAACCATTTCATCCTCATCATCCCCTTCTCTTCCTGCCCTCAATCTTTCCCAGCATTGGGGGTTTTTCCAATGAGTCGACGCTTCTCAATTTACTATATGCTAGAAGATAAGCCTTTTCCTTACTATATGCACATAGTGGTACATCGCTCAGAAATCACTTTAAGGCTCCAGGGTTTGCCAGTAGGAGGCAAACATTTTCTTGGGAGAAATTATCAGGCCAGTTGCTGACAGGAATGATCACTGGTGATATAACCAAATACTGTCAATCTCAATAAATGGCTCATTTCAGTGGAAGGCAATGGTAAAACTGGCAACAATAAAGTATTTAGATTTACAGTGAATGTATGAAATATGGTACTGCTTATACGTGCCCATATAAAATATTTATGATGATGATATAGGTTGTTCATATCTAATAGGCTCCGAGTTCCCCAAGTCCCCTGCTTCAAGCTTGAGCTGATGGACGCTGCCTGGTTGCCCATGTTGGATCTTGTTCAAATAGTACAAACTCACAATCTGTACTTCACTCACAATCGTGCTCAGAAGACCCATGAGAAGAGCTCAGCTATCTCCAGACTCATTTCTGTATATGGTGGGTGCTGACTCTCAGACGCCTCCCCAGGGTGGTCTTTACCTTGCTCTGCCCTTCTCCCCCATCCAAGTGGCTGGAAATCCTTCTTCCTCTCCATTTCCCATTGCCCATGGCTGGAAGAACCCTGTCTTTCAGCATCACTGATTTATTTATTTACCCACCTTCCCAAACAACTTGAAAAACACAAATCCACACATGATTCTCCCCGATGGCCCAGACTCTCCTACTTTCTCTCTCCTTTCATGAAATAGATTAACTGGTAAACACCAGGAAGATAGTGTCCTTTGCTTGTAACACATTGCTCTAGAGAATTATCCACGGTGGATATTTTAGTAGCTGTGACGTCATTTTGAACACCAGAAGACACCATCTGCAGCCATGGGTCCTTAGCCTGTTTCAGCTCATCTGTGGATTCTGACCACAAACATGGCTGTTTCGATTCCGCTTTCTTGTTGGTTTAATTATTTAACATAAATTGAGAGGATTAACTGAATGGCAACTTTGGTAGACACTCCACCGTGTCTGACGCACACTGTCTCTTAGCCTCACCAAGCTGGCATTGTTTCTCTCCAGACTGCAGACGTGGAAGTTGAGGCTCAGCGGCTGAGGAACTTAGCCACAGTCATGGAGCTAGTAAACAACGGACCCGGGTGTGAGGCGAAGTTCACTCTGATTTCTAAGGCCATGATCTCAAAACTGCCATCACTACCCCCGCCCAGCTTTTGGGTGACTTGATGTCCAGTTACCTCACTTACTTTAAGGTTGAACATCTTTCACGAACAACCAAGTCACTGGGGTTTAGCCATACTGGCTGCCGCATGACCCAGGGAAGTCAGTCAACTATCCATGTATACCTCACCTTCAGGAAAATGGTCATAAATGGAGACTGCAAGGAGCCCAAAAGAACGCTCTGCTGTTTCGCGAGGTCACTCCTAACCGGAGGAGAATGCTTGCCTCGCCATCTAGCAGCAGGGTATGTATTTCTTTGCAATATTCTCAAGCAGCCAAAAGCCCACACTTCCTCTCAGCTGCCTCTAGGATTCTGAATCTGTCCCAAAGACCCAGCCAGGGGTACACACCTCTCGGGGGAAGGACCATCCCCTCCCCTACTTCCCTGGCTACTCTATGAATCCACTTGCATCCTTTGTGTCTGCTACAGAGGACAACAGCCAGCCAGCCAGCGCAGCTGCCTGGTGCTCGTGCTAATGAGCTCCTTCATGTCCACAGCGGGTCTGGGACGGGCAGCTGTCCTCGCAGCCTCTGGGATTTACTGTATTGCTTCCCATTTGTCCCTTTTGTGCTGAAGACTCTTGGGCTCAAGCCCCCTGGTGACTGTCACAGCCCTGAGTGCGAGCTGGCCTGGCCAGGCTGACCTGAGGCCTGCAGGCATACTTGGTGACATATGATGTCACCACTGCTATTTAATATTCATCGAGGGCACTCGGCACACTGGCACTCCTCTGACAGGCAATGTTCCCAGCCTCTCCCCCTTCCTTCCTTGCCACAGAGAATCTCACCCTGGGGGACTAACTTGCTCAGAGATTCTGTCCTTGCTGATTTCTTTAACCTTGGAGCTCTGTCCCCCGCAGGTGTCCAGGGACTGTCTGGGTGGTGTCAGGCTTCTGACACTAACCATCACAGCCAGAGCTGTGATCTCAAACACAGACCTCCCGCCACCTCGAATTAGCCTGAACAGGCACCAGCCAGCTGGCCCTGTGGGAATGTCACTGACCCTGGATTTCTTTCCCTGCGTCTGCCCTTGGCGTTTGCAATCTGAGCTCAGGAGTCCTGCTATTTGTGAAAGTCGCACATTCGGCCTGAGCCTCTGTGCTCGGCTGCCTTCATGCTCTCAGGTTCTTTCAAGCATTGTTTCTTTAAATCTCCAAGCGAGTGTCACCGAGGCCATCCTTTAAAACTTTGTGGGCCAACTTGCTTGACACTCCACCCAAGCTGCCTTCTGCCTCTAACACGGAAGATGAACTCTGTTCTAATCACCTACTCAGCTGCTCAGCTGCCTCTGTGCTTTTCAGAGTTTCTTGCTTTTAACAGCTTGTTTAAGATCCCTCGAACAAGCTGTCGGCCTCCAAAGGAGGGATGGTGCTAGAAACAGTGTGAAGAGCTAAAAATAAACACCTTCTGCAGGTAGGGACAGACGCACTGTAGAAAGAGATGACCTGGCACCCTCTAGACCTGAGTGCCTCGGGAGCCTGGCTGTTCCCCATCCAGAGCCAGTCGAGTGTTTGCACAGGGACCTCTCCATTGCAAAGGTGCCAATAACCAAGTTCCACTGCCCATCAGCTGGGCAGTGGCAGGCAGACGCCTGCTGTTTGTGGAATGGGTACAAGCTGTCCAAATGACTCCTTTAAAGTGCATCACCACCAAGGACAAGACCTCCTATTGTTAAAATAAAGATGAGGATGTGACTGAAAAAAAAATCATAGGGCTTAACTTTTTATGGTACATATTTATTTTTGCCTGTGTAAAAGCTAAGAGGTTTTGAAGTCAGTGAATTTGTCTGAGAATATTAATAATATTATTAGATAAATAGCATGGCCTTTGTCCTTTATCTAGGACAAAGTTGACCAAAATAGCTGTTATATTAATAGGAACAACGGCACCTATAATAAACACTCTCTGTTGCAGAACACAATGGAGTTCATTCATCACTGCAGCAAGGGGAAGCCAGTGGCTTCCACCTGTGGGGTACATACCATACCATAGCTCTGTTTCTTACAAGAGTCCCACAAAGTCATTTTTACAGTGAAGAAAGGGACTTTTAATTGTGGAACAATTAAATGACTTGGCCCAGCCCAGCAGCAGAGCGGTGGAGCCAGCTGTACTCAGGGCCGTTAGGTATGTGATGATAGAGCATATAGCCACTGGGGCTCAGCCACCTTTGAACACTTTCAGCACCTATCTCACCCTCCCCATGCTTGGAGTAGGGTTAGGCAGGGCTGGCGGGGGTAGGGGGACAGGTTCTGTGCTCTTTCAGGGAAGGGTCAGAGGTCCAAGTCCAAGAGGAGAGTTAAGAAAACCCACTTTACCTTTCAGGCTTGACCAGGCTGCACACTGTTATTTTCCACATAGCTCAAGGCTTACAGACCTCTGATGGTGGAGCCACTGTTAAGAATCCTGACCTCAGAAAGGGCTGATACGTAGATTTTGCTATAACAAAAAGTTACTACATTGCATAGACAGTTCTGAGTGATGGAGTTCCCACCCGCAGGAGAGACAGCAATGGGGATCCAGCGTGCCAGGAAGATGGGCTGGCTCTTTCTCCTGTGCCTGATTTCGTAACTTCACTGCAATTTCTGCCATGAAAATGGATTAACTCGGAGGTGCTTTCCATCCTGATTAAACATTTTTTGTCTGCAGTGGCACCGAGATTGTAAAACACCTAATAGAGCAGTTAATTGTAACCCCATGAACAACTGTAACCTTTACAATTATTTGTGTTTTCAGAGGCTGCCCACTTCCTGCTNGGAGGCAAACATTTTCTTGGGAGAAATTATCAGGCCAGTTGCTGACAGGAATGATCACTGGTGATATAACCAAATACTGTCAATCTCAATAAATGGCTCATTTCAGTGGAAGGCAATGGTAAAACTGGCAACAATAAAGTATTTAGATTTACAGTGAATGTATGAAATATGGTACTGCTTATACGTGCCCATATAAAATATTTATGATGATGATATAGGTTGTTCATATCTAATAGGCTCCGAGTTCCCCAAGTCCCCTGCTTCAAGCTTGAGCTGATGGACGCTGCCTGGTTGCCCATGTTGGATCTTGTTCAAATAGTACAAACTCACAATCTGTACTTCACTCACAATCGTGCTCAGAAGACCCATGAGAAGAGCTCAGCTATCTCCAGACTCATTTCTGTATATGGTGGGTGCTGACTCTCAGACGCCTCCCCAGGGTGGTCTTTACCTTGCTCTGCCCTTCTCCCCCATCCAAGTGGCTGGAAATCCTTCTTCCTCTCCATTTCCCATTGCCCATGGCTGGAAGAACCCTGTCTTTCAGCATCACTGATTTATTTATTTACCCACCTTCCCAAACAACTTGAAAAACACAAATCCACACATGATTCTCCCCGATGGCCCAGACTCTCCTACTTTCTCTCTCCTTTCATGAAATAGATTAACTGGTAAACACCAGGAAGATAGTGTCCTTTGCTTGTAACACATTGCTCTAGAGAATTATCCACGGTGGATATTTTAGTAGCTGTGACGTCATTTTGAACACCAGAAGACACCATCTGCAGCCATGGGTCCTTAGCCTGTTTCAGCTCATCTGTGGATTCTGACCACAAACATGGCTGTTTCGATTCCGCTTTCTTGTTGGTTTAATTATTTAACATAAATTGAGAGGATTAACTGAATGGCAACTTTGGTAGACACTCCACCGTGTCTGACGCACACTGTCTCTTAGCCTCACCAAGCTGGCATTGTTTCTCTCCAGACTGCAGACGTGGAAGTTGAGGCTCAGCGGCTGAGGAACTTAGCCACAGTCATGGAGCTAGTAAACAACGGACCTGGGTGTGAGGCGAAGTTCACTCTGATTTCTAAGGCCATGATCTCAAAACTGCCATCACTACCCCCGCCCAGCTTTTGGGTGACTTGATGTCCAGTTACCTCACTTACTTTAAGGTTGAACATCTTTCACGAACAACCAGGTCACTGGGGTTTAGCCATACTGGCTGCCGCATGACCCAGGGAAGTCAGTCAACTATCCATGTATACCTCACCTTCAGGAAAATGGTCATAAATGGAGACTGCAAGGAGCCCAAAAGAACGCTCTGCTGTTTCGCGAGGTCACTCCTAACCGGAGGAGAATGCTTGCCTCGCCATCTAGCAGCAGGGTATGTATTTCTTTGCAATATTCTCAAGCAGCCAAAAGCCCACACTTCCTCTCAGCTGCCTCTAGGATTCTGAATCTGTCCCAAAGACCCAGCCAGGGGTACACACCTCTCGGGGGAAGGACCATCCCCTCCCCTACTTCCCTGGCTACTCTATGAATCCACTTGCATCCTTTGTGTCTGCTACAGAGGACAACAGCCAGCCAGCCAGCGCAGCTGCCTGGTGCTCGTGCTAATGAGCTCCTTCATGTCCACAGCGGGTCTGGGACGGGCAGCTGTCCTCGCAGCCTCTGGGATTTACTGTATTGCTTCCCATTTGTCCCTTTTGTGCTGAAGACTCTTGGGCTCAAGCCCCCTGGTGACTGTCACAGCCCTGAGTGCGAGCTGGCCCGGCCAGGCTGACCTGAGGCCTGCAGGCATACTTGGTGACATATGATGTCACCACTGCTATTTAATATTCATCGAGGGCACTCGGCACACTGGCACTCCTCTGACAGGCAATGTTCCCAGCCTCTCCCCCTTCCTTCCTTGCCACAGAGAATCTCACCCTGGGGGACTAACTTGCTCAGAGATTCTGTCCTTGCTGATTTCTTTAACCTTGGAGCTCTGTCCCCCGCAGGTGTCCAGGGACTGTCTGGGTGGTGTCAGGCTTCTGACACTAACCATCACAGCCAGAGCTGTGATCTCAAACACAGACCTCCCGCCACCTCGAATTAGCCTGAACAGGCACCAGCCAGCTGGCCCTGTGGGAATGTCACTGACCCTGGATTTCTTTCCCTGCGTCTGCCCTTGGCGTTTGCAGTCTGAGCTCAGGAGTCCTGCTATTTGTGAAAGTCACACATTCAGCCTGAGCCTCTGTGCCCGGCTGCCTTCATGCTCTCAGGTTCTTTCAAGCATTGTTTCTTTAAATCTCCAAGCGAGTGTCACCGAGGCCATCCTTTAAAACTTTGCGGGCCAACTTGCTTGACACTCCACCCAAGCTGCCTTCTGCCTCTAACACGGAAGATGAACTCTGTTCTAATCACCTACTCAGCTGCTCAGCTGCCTCTGTGCTTTTCAGAGTTTCTTGCTTTTAACAGCTTGTTTAAGATCCCTCGAACAAGCTGTCGGCCTCCAAAGGAGGGATGGTGCTAGAAACAGTGTGAAGAGCTAAAAATAAACACCTTCTGCAGGTAGGGACAGACGCACTGTAGAAAGAGATGACCTGGCACCCTCTAGACCTGAGTGCCTCGGGAGCCTGGCTGTTCCCCATCCAGAGCCAGTCGAGTGTTTGCACAGGGACCTCTCCATTGCAAAGGTGCCAATAACCAAGTTCCACTGCCCATCAGCTGGGCAGTGACAGGCAGACGCCTGCTGTTTGTGGAATGGGTACAAGCTGTCCAAATGACTCCTTTAAAGTGCATCACCACCAAGGACAAGACCTCCTATTGTTAAAATAAAGATGAGGATGTGACTGAAAAAAAAATCATAGGGCTTAACTTTTTATGGTACATATTTATTTTTGCCTGTGTAAAAGCTAAGAGGTTTTGAAGTCAGCGAATTTGTCTGAGAATATTAATAATATTATTAGATAAATAGCATGGCCTTTGTCCTTTATCTAGGACAAAGTTGACCAAAATAGCTGTTATATTAATAGGAACAACGGCACCTATAATAAACACTCTCTGTTGCAGAACACAATGGAGTTCATTCATCACTGCAGCAAGGGGAAGCCAGTGGCTTCCACCTGTGGGGTACATACCATACCGTAGCTCTGTTTCTTACAAGAGTCCCACAAAGTCATTTTTACAGTGAAGAAAGGGGAATGTGGAACAATTAAATGACTTGGCCCAGCCCAGCAGCAGAGTGGTGGAGCCAGCTGTACTCAGGGCCGTTAGGTATGTGATGATAGAGCATATAGCCACTGGGGCTCAGCCACCTTTGAACACTTTCAGCACCTATCTCACCCTCCCCATGCTTGGAGTAGGGTTAGGCAGGGCTGGCGGGGGTAGGGGGACAGGTTCTGTGCTCTTTCAGGGAAGGGTCAGAGGTCCAAGTCCAAGAGGAGAGTTAAGAAAACCCACTTTACCTTTCAGGCTTGACCAGGCTGCACACTGTTATTTTCCACATAGCTCAAGGCTTACAGATCTCTGATGGTGGAGCCACTGTTAAGAATCCTGACCTCAGAAAGGGCTGATACATAGATTTTGCTATAACAAAAAGTTACTACATTGCATAGACAGTTCTGAGTGATGGAGTTCCCACCCGCAAGAGAGACAGCAATGGGGATCCAGCGTGCAAGGAAGATGGGCTGGCTCTTTCTCCTGTGCCTGATTTCGTAACTTCACTGCAATTTCTGCCATGAAAATGGATTAACTCGGAGGTGCTTTCCATCCTGATTAAACATTTTTTGTCTGCAGTGGCACCGAGATTGTAAAACACCTAATAGATCAGTTAATTGTAACCCCATGAACAACTGTAACCTTTACAATTATTTGTGTTTTCAGAGGCTGCCCACTTCCTGCTGCCACGGCAGGCTAGCCGTGCTTGGAGCAGGGTGGGGTCAGGCTGCCTGGTGCAGAAACCAAGGGACCACTGGAGAGGTCAGATATGGGCTGATCTCTACAGGCACTAGACACATGAACTATTTTTGTTTTCATCACTGACTGAAGCTACTAACCAGTTCTTCCTGGTGTTAGCTCATGCCTAAAGAGAAAGAGAATGTCTCTAGAATCACAGAGGTAGCTGTAACAAATGTCCATCCAAGTGAACAAAGAAAAACGCAGTGAAATAGCCCTCTTCCCATCACTGGGTTTACCACTTTGTCCAGGGAAGGGTGATAAATTAGCAGTGATGGAGCTTCTAGCCCGCACTGGGCTGAAGGACTTTCTGGATGTTACTCTCGTGTAGTCCTCATGACAAGTCCATGAAGCTGGCAATTGATTGCTCATTGTATAGAAGAGTAACCAAGGCTCAAACAGGTTTTAAAGAAATGTGTCTACAGTCATGCAGTTAGTAGGCTGTGGANACACACCTGAGTGACTAACACTTCCCACTTCCCTCCAAGTAGACAGAGTCAGAGGGCATTATTGGCAATGATACTAAATAAGAAGTGAAGAATACTTGGGATTTCTAATAGCATAGCCTACCTTCTACAGTTATAAAGCCTTCTCCTAGAATAGAGAAGAAGTACAGGTGGATCCCTCACAATATCATTTTGCCAGCTCTTAATTTTAAGAGCATTCTTGTTTATTCCTTCTCTTAACAGATTTTGTCAGGACCAAGTCCTCACTCCACATAGTACCCAGGCTATGCAGCTTAATGCCATGGAACATGGCACACACTGATAATCTCCTCTGCTGTTTCTCTTCTTCTTGAAGTGGGGCCATTTCCTTGAATTGCTGTAGTTGAGAACTTCTTAGTTATCCCTTACATGCTAGGTCCCTGAGATTGGACAAATAAGTAGAGAAGTTGTAGAACCGAAGTGTTTTGCTTCGGTGATCATGTCTTCAATGGCGAGAATCACGAGGCCATTGTCCAGTGCTGGTCATTCCCTGAAAAGGTGATTTTTATTCTGCAAAGGGTGCCTGTGACCTTGAACACTTACCTGGAATTTAGCTATGTAAACTCTGCCAGACTGAAGAAGTGTCAGCTCAGGAACTGTCTCCCAAGTCCCTGTGAACACCAGAGTCTTGTAGGACACACTTGTTCTTTCTGACTTGAGACTGTGACCACCGGCTGCATTTCCATAATCTCCAGCTCTAAGGTCCACCATTGCTTTTCCTTCCGTGTTGCTGGTCTCAGAAGCAGGAGCCATGGGGTCTTAATGTTGAAGGAAAATCACTTCAGCCTCTGTTTCCAGTGACCTGTGGGCTCTGGCTTCCTGCCTGAAGTCTGACCTAGAATGCTAATGAGCTGAATTCCAGCTGAACTTGCTCTTCCGGTTGGTTGATGCGTTGGCCATCTATTGACCTTCTGTAGCTCAGGAAAGAGTTTTTAGCCCTGGCAGCACAGATAAAAGAGACATGGGTTGTATCTGCCAGCTCGCCTGTGTTTTTTGCACTCTTCCCTGTGTTTTTTACTTTTTTTCACTTCCCAAGTCAGTGAGCAGCAAGTTTAAGCTGCGTAAAGCATTCACTATTTGCATACTTGGTGCACTTAGCTGTTTCTCTCTTTAGACTATAGGGCCAAAATGATTCCGGTCTTAAGGGGTTCTGTTCAACAATACTGGGGGAATAAATGAAGTGATAGATGAATGAATAAATAGTATTAAAATGAATTAAATGTGGTTTTGTACCCAAAATTATTGTTGAAGTTGAGGACTTTTACCCAATGTGGATATACCAACTCTGACCCTCTAGTCTGATCTAACCTACCTTCTTTGAAGATAACATCATGAACTACATTCTAGGACAACGGCCTTGAGTTCTTCCAATTGGTGGTGAAAGAGCCTATCAACAGAAAACCACTGTTAAAATAACTAGCTTATGATTATTATGGGCACATGCAAGTGGCTTCCTGGTTCAGGCAAGCAGCATGTTTGCATAATGGCCCTTCCACTCTGCCTTTAACCCTAGCTCCTCTCCCCACCAGCCTCCCACTCCGAACTCCTGACTGCTGACTCTGGAGTGTACACACCATGCTCCAGGGAGCCAGTGTTGTTGTGGATGCTGGGCCCTCTTCCCTTGCTCAGGCTTCCTTTGAACCTATTGCAGCACTCACACAATGTTCCTGTACGCTGCCTTGACAACTTGTGTGGCCCTTAGCTTTGCTGCTCTTCAGATAAGATCAGTGAGGTTATTATCAGAGGTAATTACTCCTCCAAGGCTTCTCTGCTGGCTCAATTGTAAAGAACCCACCTGCCAGTGCAGGAGATGGGGCTTGGATCCCTGGGATGGAAAGATCCTCTGGAAAAGGAAATACTAATCCAAGTATTCTTGCCTGAGAAATCCTATGGACAGAGGAGCCTGGTGGGCTGCAGTCCACGGGGTTGCGTAGGAGTTGGACATGTCTGAGCAACTAAACAACGGTAGCAATATCTCTTCCGGCCCTTCAAGTCTATATTCCAGAGCTTGGCTTATCCCTTAAAGAATAACATCCAAAAAGCCCACACTCAAGGGAGAAGATGACTGTGATTCCAGGAAAGAACCATGGACTTGAACGAATAATCAGAGAGTACAAGCTACCGAGAGCTGACATGCAGACAGCATTGAGAGTGCTTCAGCCACTTGTGTCATGGGGCTTCTGGGACTCTTCTTTAGGAAAGGCTAACTGTTTGCTAACACACTATAAAATTTTGTACAGTAATAGCCATTACAATTACTAAGTGCTAATGTACTAAGCACTCCCTATGTCCTAGGCTCTTAATTTAATCCTCATAAAAAGTTGACATGGTAAATTCTGTTACATCAATTTAAGACCTAGGAAAGTGAAGTTCAAAGAAATTTTGTATCTTGACCAAGAACACAGAGCTAATGAGTAAAGGAGCCAAGATCTGGACGTAATCTCGTGTCCTTAACCACTATTGCCACCAATTCTCCTCCTCCCCTCCCCCCGGAAATGAACCTCTCTGGGCAGAAATATCTTCTCATTTATAACACAGAGAATTAGCATTATAGCATTTCAGGTCCCCAGGAAGATTGCAAATACCAGGAAATACAATTGTCAAGTACTATGCATATAGGAAATGCTAAATCAAGCTAAATTAAAATCAACAGAGTTCTAGACAGTTAACAGGCCTTTATTAAACCCCTGCTGTGCTGGGCACCCAGCCGTGACTTGGGTTAAGCTTAATACTACTTAATTTATGAAAATGCTGCTATAATTATTCAGTTTCTTAAATTTAGGTGCCCTTAAGAAGAAAGTACAATTTATAATTAGATATAAATTATTTATCCCAATTCTGATTTCCGTTCCCTATAACACACCTTTAGGAGGTACCAGATGTTGGTAGACACATTTTAGAGGGTCTGCCTAGGTCACAGTTACTGCCTCTCTCCCACAGTTACCCCTCCCTTGACACCCTTGTGGAGGTGGGTTACTTACAGCCACATTGGAATAGCTGTTCTAAGTAGGGCCATTCAGGTTCATTCTTCCATGACTTAACTAAAGTTCAGAATCTGCTCATCAGTCTTTTTATGTGGCTGACATCTACCTCTTGAACTTGGAGAGAGTAGACTATTTTGGTGCCATTTAGATGGAGCCATGGGAGACCAGACTACAAAACTGGGGAGGGGGGCACAATACATTTGCAGGAGACAAGCAAAGATAAGAAAAATACGCAACTAGAAACACACAGAGAAAGACGAACTGACCAGAGCAAGAGAGCTCAGAGCCATGATGAGAGAGGTGGACTTGAAAATGGAAATTCTTAGCATAGCCCACACGTGGTGGCAAAGCTCGCCACTCTTAATACTGTTCTTTGTAGAGTGAGGACTTTGTCCTGATAAAATGTATTGAGAGCATGGATAGATAAGGATGTCTTTAAAATTAAGAACCGCCAAAGTCATACTTCAAGGAACTAAGGAAAACCTAAACTTTATCCTTCTTGTCTGTTCTCAGACAGAGTCTTGAAATTTTATGTCATGAATCAAAAGGAATTCCCAGGTGATGTCTTACATCTGATTTAGCATCATCACCAGTAATGGCCTAGGCGTTACTAAAGGGTACTGTTAGGAATGGCCATTAATTACCGCTTTGCTTCCTACTCTCTCCTCTCCTTAGCCCTTTTGATACCAACATTAGTTTTCTGGTTTGAGTCCTACTACTTCTTTGTAAAATGTGCTAGTCTGTATAAGGAGCTCCTGGCCGAAGCAGAGGTCATAGGGAAGTATTAGAGAGCCACCTCTCCTTCCCACCACAACTAAGGTTTCCAGAATGGCCTCACCTGTACTGGTAAACCCTAGCTGCACTTCCCTGGTGGCTCAGAGGTTAAAGTGTCTGCCTGCAATACGGAAGACCCAGGTTTGACCCCTGGGTTGGAAAGATCCCCTGGAGAAGGAAATGGCAACCCACTCCAGAATTCTTGCCTGGAGAATCCCATAGACAGAGAAGCCTGGTGGGCTACAGTTCATGGGGTCGCAAAGAGTCAGACATGACTGAGTGACTTCACTCAGTTACTTCACCCACTTGAACTTCTGACCTGTGTCATCTTCTGGAAGTTTTCCTCCAAAGTTTCTAACTGCATTCTTTGATGTAGTGACTGCTCTGATCTGGGCCATTTCTGGTCTTCAGAGTCATTCCAGGACATTTCTGAAGGCTCTGGAGAAGGAGNGCTGGCAATTGATTGCTCATTGTATAGAAGAGTAACCAAGGCTCAAACAGGTTTTAAAGAAATGTGTCTACAGTCATGCAGTTAGTAGGCTGTGGAGTGAACTCTCAGCTGAAGACCTTCTGATGCCTAACAAAAGCCCTGTGGGTGGAATGGACTAAAGTTTATTAGCTACCTAAGAGTCCCATAAGGGCTTCCTAGGTGGTGCTAGTGGTGAAGAATCTGCCTGCCAGTGTAGGAGATATAAGAGACACACATTGGATCCCTTGGTTAGGAAGATCCCCTGGGGGAGGGCATGGCAACTCACTCCAGGAATTCCATGGACAGAGGAACCTGGCAGGCTACAGACCATGGGATCACAAAAAGTCTGACACAACAGAAGAGACTTAGCATGCAGGCAAGGGTCCTAAAGAGTCTCTGAAATAAGCCTTTGCCAGTTTCTGACCTCTTTCTGCAACTGCACATCTGGATGGATTCTCGCCCACAAAATGAGCCACAATAGCCCTTCTTGTCCTTCCTTATTACTTCCTAGGGACTCCAAGGACAGAGCCTTAAATAGTACCAGAGCCTCTGTGGCCTCTACCAGCCAAGGGGAAATGCTCCTTCTAGAGTGGGAGGTGAAGGCCACTGGGTTGCCTCCCAATGGGCCATTTGCTTCATTTTCTCCACTAAGGAGCTATGATTAGATGCTGAGACCCATGAGCAGGGAAGCTGCCAGGTAGGGTCACTGAAGGATTTAAGCAGAGAAATCACAGGGAAAGAGTCTGTATTTGAAAGACTCTGTCCATTAATGAATGGCAATTAGAATGAATGAGCCAAAACTCCTCAAGTACTGACCAGGTGCCAAGTACCCTGAAGCATGTTTCACCTTGATCTCATTTAACTCACTCCAAAATTAGATGATTAGCCACTAAGATTCCTATTCCCATTTTATAGACGAAGTACTCTGCTCAGAATGCTATTACCCAAAATCACCCAAGTGGAGGCAGAGAAGAGTCAGTGGTTCTGCTGGCAAATCTTTCACAATCAACTGGATGTTGGTGGGGG
>SJYW01050638.1:635675-659727 GCA_006410735.1 Raphicerus campestris
TCTCTCTCTCTCTCTCTCTCTCTCTCTCTCTCTCTCTCGTAACTGTAAGAGGCAGAGGTCCCAAGAAATTAAACATAACAGGTGTTTTCAGTTTTGTCTTGTTACCTCAGCTCACCAGAGAAATCAGTCATGTTGTGTTTGCCCTATGAATGCTTCTCTCAATTTTCATTTCCATGGCAATATCTCAAGAGACAATCAGAAAGTTGAACAAGCAGGATTTGTGGGACATAATCACTGGAGCAGCTTTATTTTTGTCTGACTCAGACCACTTAAGATTCATTGAGTGGAAGGCATTCTTCCAGTGTTGCTAGTAGAAAGTTCAGCCACTCTCACAATTGTCTGATCTCTCTAAGCACTGTAATCACTTAAAACTTTCACAAATAAATTTAGTGGTTTAATTCAAATGTTTCAGTCTCTGGGGGAACAACTTGCCACTCCATTCAAGGCCAAAGTCTGGGAAGGGATGTTTAGTGGCTAAGGAGTGTCTAAGTCTTTTGTGACCCCAGATTGTAGCCCACCAGGCTCCTCTGTCCATGAAATTCTCCAGGCAAGAATACTGAGTGGAGTGGGTGGCCATTTCCTCCTCCAGGGGATCTTCCTGACCCAGGGATCGAAACCGTGTCTCCTGCATTGCAGGCAGATTCTTTACTACTGAGCCACCTGGGAAGCCCAATATTCTACTTAGGTAGACTTACAAGCTCAGTGCAGCATGTTGGGAAGGACTGGGCAAAAGGAAAGGGGTGTTTCTCATGCTCCTTGCTTATGAAAAATGGGTATAGGACAGAGAGGGATTCACTGGCAGAAGTTAGGAAGAGCTTGAAGGAGGGAGACAAATGAAACGGAGAAGGAAGAAATCATAGCAAAAGTGCACTTTCAATGGATCCATTGTCTCTCTCAGGAGACAAGTTGTTGCTCTGGCTAGAAGTCATAACTGATCAAATAGATAGGCTTAGTTGGAGCCTTGGTCTGTAGCCTAGAATGTTGCTTTAGTTTTAGGAAAGCTTCCCAGGGATTCCTGAGAACACATAGCTTATAAAAGAGCCTTTGGGTTTGTAAGAAAAAGTCCCACTTAGGATTCCTCAGCAGGCAGACAGACCATTAGCGTCCTCCATCCCCAAAGGACTCTATATTACATTATAAACCTCCCCAGATGGTGCTAGTGGTAAAGAAATCTGCCATTGCAGGAGACATAAAAGACATGGGTTCCATCTCCCGGTCAGGAAGATCCCCTGGAGGAAGGTATGGCAACCCACTCCAGTATTCTTGCCTGAAGAATCCCATAAAGGGAGGAGCCTGAAGGGTTAAGATCCCTAAGGTTGCAAAGAGTCAGATGNACCATTAGAATCCTCCATCCCCAAAGGACTCTATATTACATTATAAACCTCCCCAGATGGTGCTAGTGGTAAAGAAATCTGCCAATGCAGGAGACATAAAAGACATGGGCTCCATCTCCGGGTCAGGAAGATCCCCTGGAGGAAGGTATGGCAACCCACTCAAGTATTCTTGCCTGAAGAATCCCATAAAGGGAGGAGCCTGAAGGGTTAAGATCCCTAAGGTTGCAAAGAGTCAGATGCGACTGATGAGACACACACATAAATCACCTCACTGAAGACCAGAAGGCTTAATATCAGATGCTCAGCTCTGCGATTGGAAAGCATTTGTAGTTTTACTTCCCAATTTTTGCTTTTCTCTTTCATGTGCATGATATTTGAGGCCTTCAGTCAGAAAGCATCTGGGCAAAGCAGAGTCATCTTGTGTCTGTAGTAAAATGTCTTCTGGGGTACATGCACTGTGTTCCCAGGAAAAGCCACAAAGTCCCCGTTCTCACTAGAGTGATGGCGAGCAGCCACAGTCCACCCTCCAGGACTGGCAGAGCAGCCCCCACGTACCCGGTCTGGAGCGCAGAGCAGAAGTCCTCACTGTAAGTCTCCAGTGTTGAGCTGCTACATAGATTTTTTATTTTGAGTGTCAACATCTCAGTGGTAAATTTTGGCATTCAAATTACCAGTTGCATTATCCCACTCAGAAAACAAGAAGCTTATGTGGATGAAAACTGGAAGGTCAATTTAAATTCATCTCAAAAAAACTCTTGTTGACTAGGACATTCTAGTTATCTTTATTCAATGCCTATTCCTTTCCAGGTACTGTGTCAGCTCATATATTTTTACAAAAGGTAGTGAATACATATTGGGGGTGTCCTTCCAGGTCACTGGTTCCCCTTAAACTAACCTTGCTATCAAAAGCAGTTATCTCCTCCACAGGAGTCATCCTGTACAGAATGACCCTCTGCCCCAACCTCATTAGATCAGAGCAAGCTTGGGAACCATCTTACCCCAGCCAGACCAATCAGAATTCCTTTCTTGTGACTGGGAATTGAGATCAACAGAAATCAGGCGGGAATCTTCTTCATGTGGCTGGAGAGGGAGCAGCTACGTTCGGAAACTCTGGTAATGCTGGCTTCTGCTAGCAGCCTGGAGCAAAATGAGAAGCCAGCAGGGTGGGGAAAGATGATGTAGCTTCACAGAGAGAAACAGTCAGGAGATGTGGAGAGAGCACTGGATGAGTTCCTAGCAGCATCCTATGCCCAGTGTCAACCTTTCCTGAGGCCTGGATACCCTCCCGGCCTTGGTCTTCATGGAGAGTGATAGCATATTCTGGTGCTCCCTTTCATTGTTCAGACAGTCCACAGTTACCCTATTTCTCTGAGGCCTTAATTTTTTCCTTGTAAGATAACCCCCTTTTGCCCAAGTTAGCTCAAGCTGGTTTCTCTTATGTACGTAAGGGCCAGTGCATATATAAGGACCAATGCATGTAATAGCCTGAACAAATATACATTTTAGGGAGTTACCTCCATCTTGCAGATGAGAAAACTGAAGCTCTGCAGAGCTGAACAAGTCACCCAAGATCGAACAGCTAATGAAGGATTAAGCTGGAATTTGAACCAGATCTGGCTATCTCTAAAGCCTTCAGGTTTCAGTGTTTCTCAAGGACACAGACTTGGGTTGCTTTTGTAGTCAACGGCAATTTTGTCTGTCTCAAAGCCTCTGAAGACAGATTGGGTGTCCAAAAAATGAATCTCGAACTTTTCTGATTAAATATCTGCTTTCCAATCACTCTTTGAAATATGAGATAGAAAATGGCAATGCTGATGAAGATGAAATGAACTCAGGCGGAAGCCTGAGCTGAATTTGGGAAAGATGATTAGTGAATAGAGCGCTGGTAAGAAACAGAGAGGTTGTTTGCCTTTTTCTTATTATCCATGTGCTATTGAAGAGGCAGACACATTCCCACCTGAGAGCACTCTAATTAAAAAGGTCTTTTGGATAAGAATCCAGATGCAACAGAGGGACAATAAATTAAAATGTATGTGTTCTTTGTACTGTTCTGGTTTCATTAGCCACTGGACCACATCTTTTTCTATTACACACCAGGGATCGTTATATAGAAGGGTGGTGAATGCAACGACTGGCTGAGTCTAGAAGGCCCATTAGACACTGATTCTTAGACTTTATTCTTTCCATGTAAAGTCACATCTTTCAGAAATGAGTCATTATATATATTTTAATTAACCTTAACTGGGTGCCACTTTTTTCATATAGGTCAGCTCTGACACAGTAAGTATAATATGGCTGGATTGTCTCTGCAGAGATGACCTGGTTCTGCTTAGAACTGCAGAAAGGGTTTTGAACTAGACTTACCTAGTGGCACTAATGATAAAGAACCTGCCTGCCGATGCAGGAGATGTAAGAGACACGAGTTTGATCCCTAGGTAGGGTACATCCTCTGGATTAGGAAATGGAAACCCACTCTAGTATTCTTGCCTGGACAATCCCATGGACAAAGGAGCCTGGTGGATACAGTCCACGGGGTCTCAAAGAGTGGGACACAACTGAGCAACTAACACTATATCACTATGTCCCTAAAACAAGCAAGGTCTTCTCAGAGATGGACCCAAACTGCCACCAGAGGGACCCCCATCCGGTCACCACCACCCGCAAAATCCCACCACCTTTCCTGATACATCCATTGTTGGCACCAGTCAGGGATCCTGGAAGCTAAAAATTCCCAACCCCAAGAGGATGACAGTTGGCATACTTATCTGAGTAAAGTGCTTATATTTTCCCCTGCATTTCACCCTGTTCTCTAATGGCAAAGGAGGTGGCACTAACTTTACTGGTCAGCATCAGCAGAGATTAATAAGAGAACAGAAGTGCCAATTTGTAGAAGAGGTGTTATTTCTTAAATAGCACGCCAGACTCCAGAATTACCTTGAACTTTTAAGAGCCAAGAATGGGCAAACCAGGTTTCATGACTTTTTCTTCTTTCCTCTTTTCAGTACATTATCATTGTTTTGTTTGCTAATATAATTTGTTCTTGCTGTTTCCAAAGGGGAAGAATTGTGGGAAGGACGGAAAAGAAAGATGAAGGGGCTAAGGGGTGCTGCAAGGAATTGGGAAACTCCCATAAATGATCAGGGCCCAGAGGATGACATAATACCAGCTAGTAACTTTAAATTGTCTGGCAGCGTATGCATTGCTGACTCCCTTAATGGCTGGTCTTCACTGAGAAAGATCATTTAATGCAAATTCGTCATTTCATTACAATTCTCCAGTTAGTGTAAATCAAATTTCAAGATTTTTTTCAACCTTGAGCCTAAAGCCACAGACAGAGAACAGATACAGTTCGATGCCTGGGGCAATTTCTCCTCCAGCAGGCCCCTTTCCCTGAACAGAGTTGTCCAGTTTTGCTGTTTCGCTGATCAGACTTTAGGAAAGAGGCCCCAGACCCATGGAGCATCTTCTCTATTTATACGGTGCACCCTGGGTGTGGAATCAATGGTGATGGGGAATCTGATACTGAAGGAGAAGAGTACAGAGTAAGCATGATGACTCCTGATCTGCCAGTTGGTAAACCACCGTGCGTTATCCCTATTGATGGGAAATACGCCGGTAAAGGGGCCCCTGGGGCCAGAAGAAGAAACATTTGGTTTTTCAGAATATTCTTCACATTTCGGTTTGGAGGAACATATATCCTTTTTGTGTTTTTGCTATTAGATATTCCAGAAGAAGGAGGGGAGTGGTCAGGTTATTTAAAACAACAACAACAAACCACGATTGCCTAAAATTGGAGTCGGGGCAAATCATTTGAAGGAAAAGGGCCCTTGAACAGACACACGCAAAAGTAATTCCCAGATGATTCTTTTCCTTCAGCTTAAGCTATTTCTATGTGGTGAGAGTCACGCGTTCTCAAATACATTTACACCTAAATTACTGTACCAACATTTAGATCATTCCCAAGTAACAGTGTGAAACCAGCAGCCTCAGAAATATTTATAACTGAGCCACGTGATTGGTGGCACAGAAATTGCTTTATAAAATACTACACCTATCATTTTCAATTGCTGACTTAAGGTGAATGATCTGTATACAAATATAAATTATCTGTGTTAAGGAAGTGGTGATTAAATATGGGCCTTGTGTATTAGTCATTAATCTTTCCATTTAAATGCAAATTCTTCATTTCAACCACTACCTAAAGATACTCACATCTAATAAGAAACAAGTTGGATCTTCTGATTTATTATTTCAGACAAGGCTTTTAAAAATATGCATTTTCTTGTCATAAGGAAGGGTGGGTTCTATTTACATTTAAAAAATATGCACTCCTAAAAACCCAGCCAACCAAATATTACATGAAACTCAGATATAAACTTTATATTTTTAATTTGTGACCACGGGGTGTGTGTTTAATGCAGGGTGGTGGATACCCTTTCTCTTTTGGTGATTCACAGGTCATGGACTATTGGGGGGCTTGAAATTAATATTGTCCCCACCAGGCATTATCTTAATAGTCAAAAAAGAATTATGTCTGGTCTACATATTTTAATAGTAATTAATTACCATTGTATGGTAGAAGGTCACCATATCAAACTCTCAACTAGACTTCCTCATTTAATCCTTGAAATGGCCCAATGATGTGGGTGTTATTTTTATCTCTAGTTGACAGATCGGGGGTGAGACCCAGAGATTAAGGAGCTGGACTAAGATTACATGGATGTTGAAAGAGCCAGGACTCAAGCCCAGAGCAGCTGACAACCTGGGAATTTACCTCTAGACCTTGCGGCCTTCCCAGATTAAATTTTACTTAAAGACATTTCTGGCTAATTATTTTTTTAAATAAGTATTTTAAAAAAATATGGTTCTTAAGTCTGAGAAGCCTGAGAGTCCTTCTCTAATTGAATGAGGGTCTACAGTTAATTGACTTGGGTGTTATCAGCAGGACGCTTCCTGAAACTAAGAGGTCAAGATAAGGTGAGGCAGGGAGCAGGCGAAGGTGGGCAGCCATTCACTGGCTAGCTCACCTGCCACTCCAAGGCCATGGCACAGACTTCCCAGCAGGTTCTCAGGTGCCCTTCTGAGATATGAACCATAGAGTCGGAACTACTAATGAGCNAAACCCACTCTAGTATTCTTGCCTGGACAATCCCATGGACAAAGGAGCCTGGTGGATACAGTCCACGGGGTCTCAAAGAGTGGGACACAACTGAGCAACTAACACTATATCACTATGTCCCTAAAACAAGCAAGGTCTTCTCAGAGATGGACCCAAACTGCCACCAGAGGGACCCCCATCCGGTCACCACCACCCGCAAAATCCCACCACCTTTCCTGATACATCCATTGTTGGCACCAGTCAGGGATCCTGGAAGCTAAAAATTCCCAACCCCAAGAGGATGACAGTTGGCATACTTATCTGAGTAAAGTGCTTATATTTTCCCCTGCATTTCACCCTGTTCTCTAATGGCAAAGGAGGTGGCACTAACTTTACTGGTCAGCATCAGCAGAGATTAATAAGAGAACAGAAGTGCCAATTTGTAGAAGAGGTGTTATTTCTTAAATAGCACGCCAGACTCCAGAATTACCTTGAACTTTTAAGAGCCAAGAATGGGCAAACCAGGTTTCATGACTTTTTCTTCTTTCCTCTTTTCAGTACATTATCATTGTTTTGTTTGCTAATATAATTTGTTCTCGCTGTTTCCAAAGGGGAAGGATTGTGGGAAGGACGGAAAAGAAAGATGAAGGGGCTAAGGGGTGCTGCAAGGAATTGGGAAACTCCCATAAATGATCAGGGCCCAGAGGATGACATAATACCAGCTAGTAACTTTAAATTGTCTGGCAGCGTATGCATTGCTGACTCCCTTAATGGCTGGTCCTCACTGAGAAAGATCATTTAATGCAAATTCGTCATTTCATTACAATTCTCCAGTTAGTGTAAATCAAATTTCAAGATTTTTTTCAACCTTAAGCCTAAAGCCACAGACAGAGAACAGATACAGTTCGATGCCTGGGGCAATTTCTCCTCCAGCAGGCCCCTTTCCCTGAACAGAGTTGTCCAGTTTTGCTGTTTCGCTGATCAGGCTTTAGGAAAGAGGCCCCAGACCCATGGAGCATCTTCTCTATTTATACGGTGCACCCTGGGTGTGGAATCAATGGTGATGGGGAATCTGATACTGAAGGAGAAGAGTACAGAGTAAGCATGATGACTCCTGATCTGCCAGTTGGTAAACCACCGTGCGTTATCCCTATTGATGGGAAATACGCCGGTAAAGGGGCCCCTGGGGCCAGAAGAAGAAACATTTGGTTTTTCAGAATATTCTTCACATTTCGGTTTGGAGGAACATATATCCTTTTTGTGTTTTTGCTATTAGATATTCCAGAAGAAGGAGGGGAGTGGTCAGGTTATTTAAAACAACAACAACAAACCACGATTGCCTAAAATTGGAGTCGGGGCAAATCATTTGAAGGAAAAGGGCCCTTGAACAGACACACGCAAAAGTAATTCCCAGATGATTCTTTTCCTTCAGCTTAAGCTATTTCTATGTGGTGAGAGTCACGCGTTCTCAAATACATTTACACCTAAATTACTGTACCAACATTTAGATCATTCCCAAGTAACAGTGTGAAACCAGCAGCCTCAGAAATATTTATAACTGAGCCACGTGATTGGTGGCACAGAAATTGCTTTATAAAATACTACACCTATCATTTTCAATTGCTGACTTAAGGTGAATGATCTGTATACAAATATAAATTATCTGTGTTAAGGAAGTGGTGATTAAATATGGGCCTTGTGTATTAGTCATTAATCTTTCCATTTAAATGCAAATTCTTCATTTCAACCACTACCTAAAGATACTCACATCTAATAAGAAACAAGTTGGATCTTCTGATTTATTATTTCAGACAAGGCTTTTAAAAATATGCATTTTCTTGTCATAAGGAAGGGTGGGTTCTATTTACATTTAAAAAATATGCACTCCTAAAAACCCAGCCAACCAAATATTACATGAAACTCAGATATAAACTTTATATTTTTAATTTGTGACCACGGGGTGTGTGTTTAATGCAGGGTGGTGGATACCCTTTCTCTTTTGGTGATTCACAGGTCATGGACTATTGGGGGGCTTGAAATTAATATTGTCCCCACCAGGCATTATCTTAATAGTCAAAAAAGAATTATGTCTGGTCTACATATTTTAATAGTAATTAATTACCATTGTATGGTAGAAGGTCACCATATCAAACTCTCAACTAGACTTCCTCATTTAATCCTTGAAATGGCCCAATGATGTGGGTGTTATTTTTATCTCTAGTTGACAGATCGGGGGTGAGACCCAGAGATTAAGGAGCTGGACTAAGATTACATGGATGTTGAAAGAGCCAGGACTCAAGCCCAGAGCAGCTGACAACCTGGGAATTTACCTCTAGACCTTGCGGCCTTCCCAGATTAAATTTTACTTAAAGACATTTCTGGCTAATTATTTTTTTAAATAAGTATTTTAAAAAAATATGGTTCTTAAGTCTGAGAAGCCTGAGAGTCCTTCTCTAATTGAATGAGGGTCTACAGTTAATTGACTTGGGTGTTATCAGCAGGACGCTTCCTGAAACTAAGAGGTCAAGATAAGGTGAGGCAGGGAGCAGGCGAAGGTGGGCAGCCATTCACTGGCTAGCTCACCTGCCACTCCAAGGCCATGGCACAGACTTCCCAGCAGGTTCTCAGGTGCCCTTCTGAGATATGAACCATAGAGTCGGAACTACTAATGAGCCATTCTGTGAATATAAGCTCTCTGTTCCTTTCTAGGTGACCAGGGCAAGATGGCCCCAAAGCAAAAATTTGTAGGTGATACAAAACNTGTTTCTTTTCATGTGGTGAAAGCATACGTCATCTTCTGTTTAATTAATTATGCACCATTTAAAACACACTGCACATAAAGCAGAGTGTTGTGTACTAGTGGGAAAAGAAATGAGATGGAAAAAAAAATGCCTGTCCCATTATTCATTTGTATTGATCTAGATGTACAACCCTATGCATCACAATTTGACAGGAGGTTAAATATTAACAGAAGAATCATTAATCTAACAAAACAAATTAACACAACAAGAGCTCTCCTGGTGGGCTTTATGTATACCGTGGGGCTCTAGATGGACTGAGGAACCCTTCAGACTCTGTTTAGTATCTCTCTTTACAGATCAGGCAATGAACTGATCTGGCAATGAACTGATTATGGGCTGGGTCATAAGATAAATACTAAGAGGTGGTCAACTGCAAAGAACTTCTTCTAATGATGGAGGATTCTCACTATGAAGTGCCAGTCACAAAAATCACAGGGGCTTCCTACAAATGAAATATGAAACATCTAGCATGGGGATTGGCACAAATAAAATTTTCTTTTTAAATTTTTAAGTATTTCAGGTACTCTAGTATCTTTGGGGATAAAAGACAAACTTAAATGAATTTTAGTGCTTCCTCCATCTGTGTTTCAGCACCTTTTTCTTCTGAATTCATTATCATAAAAATATTTCATTTGGGGGGGGGTCCTATCCTTTTTCCCCAGTTCAGTTCAGTTGCTCAGTCATGTCCGACTCTTTGCGACCCTGTGAATTGCAGCATGCCAGGCCTCCCTGTCCATCACCAACTCTGGGAGTTCACCCAAACTCTTGTCCATTGAGTCAGTGATGCCATCCAGCCATCTCATCCTGTCATCCCCTTCTCCTCCTGCCCTCAATCTTTCCCAGCATCAGGGTCTTTTCAAATGAGTCAACTCTTCGCATGAGGTGGCCAGAGTATTGGAGTTTCAGCTTTAGCATCAGTTCTTCCAATGAACATCCAGGACTGATCTGCTTTAGGATGGACTGGTTGGATCTCCTTGCAGTCCAAGGGACTCTCAAGAGTCTTCTCCAACTCCACAGTTCAAAAGCATCAATTCTTTGGCACTTAGCTTTCTTTATAGTCCAACTCTCACATCCATGCATGACCACTGGAAAAACCACAGCCTTGACTAGATGGCCTTTGTTGGCAAAGTAATGTCTCTGCTTTTGAATATGCTATCTAGGTTGGTCATAACTTTCCTTCCAAGGAGTAAGTGTCTTTTAATTTCATGGTTGCAATCACCATCTGCAGTGATTNACAGAGGCTGAAGTGATTTTCCTTCAACATTAAGACCCCATGGCTCCTGCTTCTGAGACCGGCAACACGGAAGGAAAAGCAATGGTGGACCTTAGAGCTGGAGATTATGGAAATGCAGCCGGTGGTCACAGTCTCAAGTCAGAAAGAACAAGTGTGTCCTACAAGACTCTGGTGTTCACAGGGACTTGGGAGACAGTTCCTGAGCTGACACTTTTTCAGTCTGGCAGAGTTTACATAGCTAAATTCCAGGTAAGTGTTCAAGGTCACAGGCACCCTTTGCAGAATAAAAATCACCTTTTCAGGGAATGACCAGCACTGGACAATGGCCTCGTGATTTTCGCCATTGAAGACATGATCACCGAAGCAAAACACTTCGGTTCTACAACTTCTCTACTTATTTGTCCAATCTCAGGGACCTAGTATGTAAGGGATGACTAAGAAGTTCTCAACTAGAGCAATTCAAGGAAATGGCCCCACTTCAAGAAGAAGAGAAACAGCAGAGGAGATTATCAGTGTGTGCCATGTTCCATGGCATTAAGCTGCATAGCCTGGGTACTATGTGGAGTGAGGACTTGGTCCTGACAAAATCTGTTAAGAGAAGGAATAAACAAGAATGCTCTTAAAATTAAGAGCTGGCAAAATGATATTGTGAGGGATCCACCTGTACTTCTTCTCTATTCTAGGAGAAGGCTTTATAACTGTAGAAGGTAGGCTATGCTATTAGAAATCCCAAGTATTCTTCACTTCTTATTTAGTATCATTGCCAATAATGCCCTCTGACTCTGTCTACTTGGAGGGAAGTGGGAAGTGTTAGTCACTCAGGTGTGTTCGACTCTTTGTGACTGCATGGACTGCATAGCCCACCAGTCTCCTCTGTCCATGGGATTCTCCAGGCAAGAATAATGGAGTGGGTTGCTACTTCCTTCCCCAGGGGATCTTCCCTACTCAGGGATCGAACCTGGGTCTCATCTCTGGCATTGCAGGCTGATTCTTTAACATCTGAGCCACTATAGGGAAGAGGAATAATGTCCTGGATGTTGCTAATCACCTAAACACAAAGAAGATTCCAGATTTGCTTTGCCAGACACCTGATCTGCATGCACGCCATGAAGCATACTGCCTCTCTCCCCTCAGACCTTAGAGATTCCTTCAATATTCCAAATCCTCAGGAAAGGGTACAGAGAGATGTCTTAGAAAAGCTAAATAAATTGGCTCCAGTTTGCTTCACAGAAAGAATGAGGACTTGGTAATCTGCATATGAGTGTTTCTTTTCATGTGGTGAAAGCATACGTCATCTTCTGTTTAATTAATTATGCACCATTTAAAACACACTGCACATAAAGCAGAGTGTTGTGTACTAGTGGGAAAAGAAATGAGATGGAAAAAAAAATGCCTGTCCCATTATTCATTTGTATTGATCTAGATGTACAACCCTATGCATCACAATTTGACAGGAGGTTAAATATTAACAGAAGAATCATTAATCTAACAAAACAAATTAACACAACAAGAGCTCTCCTGGTGGGCTTTATGTATACCGTGGGGCTCTAGATGGACTGAGGAACCCTTCAGACTCTGTTTAGTATCTCTCTTTACAGATCAGGCAATGAACTGATCTGGCAATGAACTGATTATGGGCTGGGTCATAAGATAAATACTAAGAGGTGGTCAACTGCAAAGAACTTCTTCTAATGATGGAGGATTCTCACTATGAAGTGCCAGTCACAAAAATCACAGGGGCTTCCTACAAATGAAATATGAAACATCTAGCATGGGGATTGGCACAAATAAAATTTTCTTTTTAAATTTTTAAGTATTTCAGGTACTCTAGTATCTTTGGGGATAAAAGACAAACTTAAATGAATTTTAGTGCTTCCTCCATCTGTGTTTCAGCACCTTTTTCTTCTGAATTCATTATCATAAAAATATTTCATTTGGGGGGTCCTATCCTTTTTCCCCAGTTCAGTTCAGTTGCTCAGTCATGTCCGACTCTTTGCGACCCCGTGAATTGCAGCATGCCAGGCCTCCCTGTCCATCACCAACTCTGGGAGTTCACCCAAACTCTTGTCCATCGAGTCAGTGATGCCATCCAGCCATCTCATCCTGTCATCCCCTTCTCCTCCTGCCCTCAATCTTTCCCAGCATCAGGGTCTTTTCAAATGAGTCAACTCTTCGCATGAGGTGGCCAGAGTATTGGAGTTTCAGCTTTAGCATCAGTTCTTCCAATGAACATCCAGGACTGATCTGCTTTAGGATGGACTGGTTGGATCTCCTTGCAGTCCAAGGGACTCTCAAGAGTCTTCTCCAACTCCACAGTTCAAAAGCATCAATTCTTTGGCACTTAGCTTTCTTTATAGTCCAACTCTCACATCCATGCATGACCACTGGAAAAACCACAGCCTTGACTAGATGGCCTTTGTTGGCAAAGTAATGTCTCTGCTTTTGAATATGCTATCTAGGTTGGTCATAACTTTCCTTCCAAGGAGTAAGTGTCTTTTAATTTCATGGTTGCAATCACCATCTGCAGTGATTTTGGAGCCCCCCAAAATAGTCTGACACTGTTTCCCCATCTATTTCCCATGAAGTGATGGGACCAGATGCCATGATCTTCGTTTTCTGAATGTTGAGCTTCCTTCCCACTCTCCTTTAACTCATGGATCCACTCCTGTACTCATCAGCCTGCATTCATCTATGCACTCACCCACACATTGGCCATGTATCTGTCTACACACTCAAACACACATCTGTCCACACACTCAACCATGCATTCATTCGTTCTCCCATCCATCCATCCATCCATGAATCACTCATGCATCTATTAATATATCTATCCATTTGGGTGGAAGATGTGTTGGGTTTTGCACAAAGAGGCAAACTGAAGCTTAAGGATAAGTAACTTACCAAAAGAACTCAATGTTTTGTCTAAAATTAGAAACTTTGATTAAATCTTTCAGGGATTTCTGTTGTTTTTCTTACTTACAGCTTATAAATTAATGAACCACTGAGATTAAGGGTATTTACTAAAGATGATGAGGTTTTGATATTGATAACTTATTAAGAAAAAGTCAAATTTTCAAATAAAACATAATTAGGGAGACCTGGCCACTATAAAAGTTACAGTCTGAAAGTTTATACTAGAAAAGCATATGATCATTGTCCATAAAAATCTTTCATTGAGATAACTAAACTCATTTTTTCTGAAGAGGAGAGGCGACACTTCACCTTTACTAAGCCATGCAAAATAGCCCTCATCAGTCCCAAAGACACTTCATTCTGCAAATTTATTACATTTTCCAAAGATCCTATGGAACTATTTTATATCATCCTTAAAATTATTGCCTATATCAACCAAAATTGGATATCCACACACATAATCACAAATATACACCAACATTCAGAAGAGGAATTAGATTCTCTAAAAAATAGGTAGGTGATCAAATTTAAAGGACCACTTCTAACCTAGATCTGGCTGTGTATTTCTGTAGTACTCTTCTCATAATACCTAAGTGATTTGAAGCTATCTTATTCACCAATACAGAATCCTTATGAAGTTAGTGGTCTCTCATCCATCATTTAAACAGTTCCTAAAAAATCCCCTTCCTCTACAAAATCTCCTAAGGAGAAGAGGGTGTTTTTTCCCTCTGGCTTTATCTTTCCGGGACCTGAAACAAATCTGTGGCTAATCATTTATCTCTATATTCTTAAATATGCACTGACCTTCAATGTGAAATGCTGCAGTGTGGCTCTCCATATTTCTGGGCGGGGTTCATCTACATCTTTTCTGTAGGATGCAAAAGTGATCAAGACAGAGACTAAATCAATGACATGCAGATGATGGGGAAATATAGGATTCTGGTAAATCTGTAAAGCAGTGAAAGTTACCACCTCTGCTTTTAAATCAAATATAAAGAAACTAAGGTAGTATGAGCCATGGACTCACAGGGTCTCACAAACAAATACAAAGGAAACTTAAATTCACTGAGGCATTTCAGAGCAGAAAGCCAGTTCAGTTTTCAATCCCTGTATTTGGGAATGTTTCTTCAGAACTTGAGTGTTCTAATGAATACTTGCCAATCTCTAATTTTCAGGGGCCTGTTTTTGCTTGCCTTTTTACTCTATGCAGTCCTGGCCAGCTTCAAAGATTGATGAAATCTGAGAGTGGTATTAGATTTAACACCGTTTCAAGATGGGCTTTAAGCTCAGTGCGAATGAGTTGGATAGGAAAAGAAATAGGAAGAGGAAGGTTCTATAGTTGAAACTTCTGGCCTTACAGCAAATTGAAATATTATTATTGCAATCTCCTCCAGAAATCTCTGGGGTGGTCCATGACGCTCTCAGATCATGCTGTTTCTCATGGTGGCATCTGAATGAAGATATTATAGGGTAGAATAAATTGTAAATTTATATGCCACCCAACCAGGGTGAGAAATTGCCTGAAACTAGTGCCATTTTCTGAGACTGCTCCTTGCTTACTCCACATGGAATATTTGGCCTGTGCTAAGCAGAGAACCAGTTACACTGGGTCAGCATCTCAGCAGTTCTTTTCCTCAAGCTTAACTCCCTTGTACAAGGGATGGGTTATAGAATACTGATCACTGTTTAAAGATTTCTCACTTTGCCTTCAAGGGCATCATCAAAATCTTCTTGTTCTGATTCTATCATAAACCAAGATTTTAAGCAAGTAGTTAAACAAAATCTCCATGAAATGAAACATGCCAAATAAGATTGATAGTGATAAAATGTTTAGAAGCTGTCGTTGACAATTCTCAAAGCACAGAATAAGAGTTTAAAAATATGACATTTCAAGTGAGCTGAAAATTAATATCCAAAATAAATTCTTTCTGGTATACTGGCAATTCAATCCCAGTACCATTTGGTTAAGACTAAAGTATTTATTAATAATAATCCCACACCAGTCTTAAGCTTTATGTCTGGATAGTAACAAAAGATATTAACACAAATGACCTTTTAAAATTCCTAAATGATAGCATTAAGGTTTCAAGGTAGATTTCTCAATATGGATTTTTAAATATAATTTTTACATGATGTAGTTGAAAATTATGGCAATGGAGAGTCCATAGACCTGAGTTAAATGTGTCAGCTCAGCTAAACGTTAGTTAAGCACTTGCACAATTTATTTAACCTGTTAGCGTCTCTATTTTCTCAGCTATAAAATGAGGATAATAGTCACTATTTCACAGTACTTTTGAAGATTTGGAATAATACATCTATGGTTCTTAATTACAGAACAGTCACATGATATACTTTCTATAAATAACAGCTATTTCTATCACTGTCATAAACTGAATCCTCAAATCGTTCCTAAATTCTCCTGCTACCAAAGTTTAAAATAATTCCAGAAGTGTTAGTTCTTAGATACTCCTACTATTTTGCCAATACATGAGCAAGATGGAGAAGGTCTCTGAGTTGAGATTGTTGCTTCCATCCATTTCTTTCCTTCCGTATGTACCTGCTGGAGAACCTGTGCATTTGACTTGTAGAACTTCCTATTGTTTGGAGTTCTGCTGGTTGTACACTCAGGGCAATTTGATATATTCCTCTGTCCTTGGTATTTCTTAAAAAATAACAGTCAAACCCAGAGGCTTGGTCAGATCAGGTTTAATTCCTTTAGCAAAGTTGATAGTGGTAGCGTGCAATTTTTCCTGGAGACACATGCTGCTCTCTTTTTACTCATGTTGGCAGTCATTAATGCTCAATGCCTGAGTACCTCATGAGTGTGTAATGATTTGGGACAACAAAACTCAAATTCAGGACTATAGGAATTTTACTCAATTTTTCTAGATTACACCTATATACACACCTAAGTCTCAGAACAGCAACATTAACACCACCAATTATTATTCCTTGAAGTAGTTAAAATGCTTCTTTTACATACTTCTTAAAATCACTTCCCCCACCCCCATCTTAGGGTTGTACTACATCTGCATCGTCAAGTCATAGAGCCATTCTTTAGCATCATCTTCTCCCATTTTAGTTAAAGATATACAAGGTTCAGTTCATCTAATGTCCTCTACTGGTTTGTACAATGATGCTTATAGTCATTTTAGTGATGTAAAGGTGACACTCTAGGAGATTCATGTAAATGGGATGATACTCCATGAATTTTCACATGTTATAACTGTCTGTGCCCCTTACACTGGAAGATTATTTTTGGTAGACATTAACTCTCCCCTATGTCTACCAAGACATACAAGACCAGGAGCTGACTGTGGCTCAGATCACGAACTCCTTGTTGCCAAATACAGACTTAAATTGAAGAAAGTAGGGAAAACCACTAGACCATTCAGGTATGACCTAAATCAAATCCCTTAGGATTATACAGTGGAAGTGACAAATAGATTCAAGGGATTAGTACTGAGAGAGTGCCTGAGGAACTATGAACAGGAGGCAGAGATAAGACCATCCCCAAGAAAAAGAAAGGCAAAATGCTTGTCTGATGAGGCCTTTCACACAGCTGAGAAAAGAAGAGAACCTAAAGGCAAAGGAGAAAAGGAAGGATACACCCATTTGAATGCAGAGTTCCAAAGAATAGCAAGGAGAGATAAGAAAGCCTTCTTCAGCCATCAGTGCAAAGAAATAGAGGAAAACAATAAAATGAGAACGACTAGAGACCTCTTCAAATTAGAGATACCAAGAGAATATTTCATGCAGAGATGGGTACAGTAAAGGACAGAAATAGTATGGACCTAACAGAAGCAGAAGAGATTAAGAAGAGGTGGCAAGAATACACAGAANTAAAATGAGAAAGACTAGAGACCTCTTCAAATTAGAGATACCAAGAGAATATTTCATGCAGAGATGGGTACAGTAAAGGACAGAAATAGTATGGACCTAACAGAAGCAGAAGAGATTAAGAAGAGGTGGCAAGAATACACAGAAGAGCTGTACAAAAAAGATCTTCATGACCCAGATAACCACAATAGTGTGATCACTCATCTAGAGCCAGACATCCTGGAATGCGAAGTCAAGTGGGCCTTAGAAAGCATCACTACAAACAAAGCTAGTGGAGGTGATGGAATTCCAGTTATTTCAAATCCTAAAAGATGATGCTGTGAAAGTGCTGCACTCAATATGCCAGCAAATTTGGAAAACTCAGCAGTGGCCACAGGACTGGAAAAGGTCAGTTTTCATTCCAATCCCAAAGAAAGGCAATGCCAAAGAATGCTCAAACTACTGCACAATTGCACTCATCTCACACACTAGCAAAGTAATGCTCAAAATTCTCCAAGCAAGGCTTCAACAGTACACAAACCATGAAATTTAAGATGTTCAAGCTGGATTTAGAAAAGGCAGAGGAACCAGAGATCAAATTGCCAACATCCACTGGATCATCGAAAAGGCAAGAAAGTTCTAGAAAAACATCTACTTTTGCTTTATTGACTATGCCAAAGCCTTTGACTGTGTGGATCACAACAAACTGTGGAAAAATCTTAAAGAGATGGGAATACCAGACCACCTGACCTGCCCTTTGAGAAATGTGTATGCAGGTCAGGAAGAAACAGAACGGGACATGGAACAACAGACTGGTTCCAAATTGGGAAAGGAGTACATTAAGGCCGTATATTGTCACCCTGCTTATTTAACTTATATGCAGAGTACATTGTGCGAAATGCTGGGCTGCAGATGACACCACCCTTATGGCAGAAAGCAAAGAAGAAATAAAGTGTCTCTTGATGAAAGTAAAAGAGGAGAGTAGAAAAGTTGGCTTAAAGCTCAACATTCAGAAAACTAAGATCAAGGCATCTGGTCCCATCACTTCATGGCAAATAGATGGGGAAACAATGGAAACAGTGAGAGACTTTATTTTTGAGGGGATTCCAAAATGACTGCAGATGGTGATTGCAGCCATGAAATTAAAAGACACTTGCTCCTTAGAAGAAAAGCCATGACCAACCTAGATAGCATATTAAAAAGCAGAGACATTATTTTGCCAACAAAGGTCCGTCTAGTCAAAGCTATGGTTTTTCCAGTTGTCATGTATGGATGTGAGAGTTGAACTATAAAGAAAGCTAAGTGCTGAAGAATTGATGCTTTTGAACTGTGGTGTTGGAGAAGACTCTTGAGAGTCCCCTGGACTGCAAGGAGATCCCACCAGTCCATCCTAAAGGAGATCAGTCCTGAATATTCACTGGAAGGACTAATGCTAAAGCTGAAACTCCAGTACTTTAACCACCTGACCTGAAGAGCTGACTCATTTGAAAAGACCCTGATGCTGGGAAAGACTGAAGGTGGGAGAAGGGGACAACTGAGCAGGAGTTGTTGGATGGCATCATTGACGGGATGGACATGAGCTTGAGTAGGCTCCGGGAGCTGGTGATGGACAGGAAAGCCTGATATGCTGCATCCTATGGGGTCACAAAGAGTCAAACATGACTGAGGGACTGAACTCAACTAACTGAACTCTCCCTATGTCTTCTTTCTTTCCTTTTCCTCTGAACTACAGCGTTGTCAAAAAGGCTGATATCCCTTTCCTTTCCTTCATAAAACACACTTTTGTTTGCTTACATGCCCAAGGGTTTGTTTTTTTTCCTTTCCTGTTGTTTTCTGTTTTAAATTTAGTCTTTCTATTGGAATATATCTTATTGCTAGTGAATATTGAAAAGTATGCCTTTTCAATATGCATTTTTTTTTAATCCATAAAAATCTCAATTACAGTTTTTGGTATTTGCTCTGGTCCTTTTTTTTAGTTTTCTTTTTCAGGAACTCTCATTATTCATACATTCATACATTAAAGCTTCTTTGCCTATCTTCAGTATTTCTCAATTCCATGCAAATCCTCTTGGTTGTTTTTTTTTTTTTTTTTAATGCCTTCCTTTTCATATTCTCTTATGACACTATTTTATTAACTCTTTTGGTTCTTCTAGTTTAGCCAGTAACTGTATTTCTAAAGTCTTTTTTTTATCTTTTTATTTCTAATCCTTTCTTGAGTTCTCTCATGTAATTTGAATTTTTCTAATTTTGATTTTTGTTGTTTTTTCCCATATCTTATATAATTTTTTAATGTCTTAATTTGTTTTGAAATAGAATGTCACAATTTTAATCTGTTATCTGATCATGTATTTCTGTCACACTTTCATACTTTAAAAGGATATAGTTTACTACTTATTCTCTCTTTCTTTTAACAACTTTGTATGAGATTTAAACTGGATATTTTCAATTTTTTTTTTTTTTCTATGTGAAATTAGTCTCCTTGAACTTTTAGAAGGAAGCCTGGTTGGGGAAAACTTTTTTTATTTTTTTTTGTTAAGTTCAGTTAAACTGGGAAGTCAACTGAACTACTGCTTATGTATTAAGTATTATTAAGTACTTTCAACTACTATTGAATGTAGTATTAAATCTATGGTGGCGTGCTTCTTTGGAATTTTATCTCTATTCCCATCTCACATGTTCATCTGGATCNGTTAAGTTCAGTTAAACTGGGAAGTCAACTGAACTACTGCTTATGTATTAAGTATTATTAAGTACTTTCAACTACTATTGAATGTAGTATTAAATCTATGGTGGCGTGCTTCTTTGGAATTTTATCTCTATTCCCATCTCACATGTTCATCTGGATCTTCCTTTTCTTTTGTATCTACTGACCCTCTCCTGTTCAGTTTTGATTCCACTTCCAGCAGTTTCTCCTTGGCATAGTACCCTGTCCTCAATAAAGAACAAAGCTGTGTGGGTCCATTTTGATACAGGAAAGATTGCTCCAGCTCCTTCACAGCTAGCAGAATTCTCCCTGTGATGGGATGCAGCAAAACCACTCCCAGCGTTAGCTGCCACTTTAAAACCGGTCTGGCAAGCCCTTCATGTGTCCGCAGTATCTGCTGGATCTTTCAGGGGCTCTTGCTCCTGTTCTCAGGTCTTTCTGAGGCCACGTTGCTTGCCTCTGTCCCCTCTACCACTCCAGACACTTATTGGCACCCACCTCCTTGTCTTCTGAGGACGATGGATACCTTGTCATCTTGTTTTCCTTCAGGCTTATTCTATGGATTCTGATTTTGCTAACTAGTTTCTCTGATTTTACCTGATGATTCAAGAAGATCCAAACATTTCACAGCCACAGCCTATCTTGCCCTAATCCTCTGATTCAGCAGTTGCAACAAGCAAAAATGATCATCTGATTTGACTTACCATGAACAAGGNTCCCAAACCCCACTGAAGTAGCTGTTGTCATGTGATGTCTATTTTCTTTTGCTGCCACTTTCAGTCCCAGTCCCAACCACCAGGAGCAGTAGTAGCCCTCTTTAATGTCCCCTGGGAAGAGAACAAATCAGACCTCCCACCATGATCCTAGACTGAAAGTATCGAGCTTTCTGCCCAGCTCCTAAAAGAGGCCACGTGGAGCTCTGGGCTCTAGGGGACTGGAGGCCAACATGTAACCCCATATCCACAGCTTCTCAGGGTTGGCAGTGTGTGTTTTCCCATTTTATATCACAGAGATGAACCTTATTTCTAAACAACCACCTTCTTGGAGAGTATTTTGAAATAATTCCAAAGTTACTGAAAAAAGTAACAAAATATGGAGGACTCCTATATAATCTGTACCCAGGTTCACCCATTTCTAACATTTATTTTTCACACATCCATGTTAGAATGTGTTTTTATGAGTCAGTTGAGAGTACACTGTCTACTTCATGCCCTTTAACCTCTTAATACCTTTAAGCATGCATTCTGTAGACTATTAGCCCCATGAAATAATCTTCCAGAAGAGGTTCCTTGGCCTACAAAATGCAGACACTGCTCCAAGCTATGGCCCCTTTTGAGAACTAAGGGTTCTGAGAGAAAGCATTGTGGCCCAATGGTCCCAAGGGGGGTTGGACCAGAAAACCATTTTGCTTCTGTGTGTGTGTGCATGCATGCACACGTGCGTGTATAAGGGGCACCCAATATCATTCCACAGAGCACTAGGGAATGTTTCTCTGGCCACACAGATGGAATTAGAAGCACACCACCTGCCTTTCCTGCTTCCTCAGGGCTCCCTCAGCTCCAGGACATGCTCTGTGGCTCCCCATTTGAAAGGCGACTTCTGAACCAGAACATCTTCCTGGGCACAGGACATTCTCACTCCAGCAGAAGGGAGGAAGGAAGTGGTCCATCTGAGCCTTAGCAACTGAGATTTGTAGAAATCAGGACAGAGCCATTGATGAAGGCTGAGGGAGAGGTGGTCATTGGGATACCAGCAACAGCCCCATTTGCAGAGGCAACAGGACTCCTAACTTGGCACTGGGGATGACTCACTGTATTAGTAAGAGACAGCTGTCTTCTCCAGACAGAAATTCTCAGTAGTCCTCAAAATAAGCCCTCTGACAAAAATGCCATCCTGTATGCCAGTGAGGCACTTTCAAAACACAAGTGCGAATAAGAGAAAGCTCGCCTGGGAAGCTGAAAAGCACACATCTAACCAGTCCCTTCTCATCCCCAAATGGGCACACAAATGTGTGCCTGGAAATGAAGTGCAGGAAATGAAGCAGTGAAGGAAAGTGGAGGGGGAAGAGACAGAGAAGAGAAAGGAGAAAAGGGAGACTGAAGTGTGGGGAAGAGACAGAAGAGAAAGGAGAGAAGAGAAGGGAGACTGAACGAAGGGCGTCCGAGTTAAGAAGGCAGGAACCATCTGCTCACCCCCGTGCGGATTCTCCAGCAACTGGGGAGGCACGCAGCAGGATCCCCTGCACCTGAGACGGAGGAGAGACACTCACAAGGGACATGGAGTAGCTGCCCAGGCGAACACTGCATACCCATGTTCTCTGCCAAGCAGCCAAATCCCTCTAAAAACTCAGGAAAAAGGGATTTTTCTGGACTATTGAGTGTGTGCTCCAAATGCCAGTCTGGACTTGCCATCTGGGGCGGGATGTTCGGTTCGGTAGCCATGCGGATGGAAGCTCAGAGACAAACCCCAATCCAACAAACCCACAGAGACAGAGGACAGAGCGCTGAGCAAATGCTCTTATAAGTAACACCTCGGACAAATGAAGAAACTGCTGTGAAACCAAGAACGAAACAGAGGCAGATTCACTCAGGCAATTCAGATCTGAGGGCCATGAACTTAGCAGCGGATGGAGTGCATACTCTGGAGTTAACTGTTGCTTGCTAGCTGTGTGACTTTAGAAGCATTACTAAACTTCTCTGGGCCGTATCGCCCTCATCAGAGATTTGATGATTTAAGAGTTCCTACCCAGTAATTCTGGGCTTCCCAGGTGATGTTAGTGGTAAAGAACCCACCTGTCAGTGCAGGAGATGGAAGGGGTGAGGGTTTGATTACTCCATCGGGAGGATCCCTTGGAGGAGGAAATAACAACCCACTTCAGTATTCTTGCCTGGAGAATTCCATGGACAGAGGAGCCTGGCAGGCTACAGTCTATAGAGCTGCAAAGAGTCAGACACAACTGAAGCCATATAGCACACAGGCACACACCCTGTAACACTGTTATGTTTTAAAGATGTTCCCAGTTATTTCTGAGACAGTGAGCATAAATACGGACATATTCTCAAGATTTGTCAGAAAAATCACTATGTGATCCATGTCTTGTGCTCTTGTTCTGTGAATTAAACAAGATAATTCATGTAAACCGTTTAGTCTGCAATAGCATTTAATAAATCATAGCTATCATTTCTGTAATTATCATTATCAATATTATTACAGCAATGACAATATTGCCACACAATCTTGGGTTAATCCAATTTAAAATCTTCCAATTAAATGCAGATGGGGGACTCAGATGGAGCTTACCTATTTTTCAAAAGGGGAGTTAAAAATCTATTTTGATCTCTTTCATGCAAGATACTAAATGTGAAAATGTTTTGTACATTCTAATGAATATTCCATCTTGTGTCTACGAAATTAAAAAAAAATTAAAAGCCATCCCAATGTGTGGCCTCCACTGTATTTTGCTTGTTACATTTTATATTCAAAATATTACGAGTATTTATTATCCCTGGTCCTCAGCCGCGAAAACGTAGCCAGTTGAGAACTTTTGGCTGGAACACAGGAGAAACTGCGCCATCTGCTGGCTGCTCCTGCCAAATGCTGCTTGGAGGAAGCTGCTGAGAGCCGTGTAAATACTGGGAGTGGTAAAGCTGCAACGGGGCTGAAAGTCCTCTGTCCAGTGTTTTGGGCTCCAGCAGGTGTGGAGGGCTCAGTTGTCACTGATGGTCTCTGGATGCTCACAGCTTGAGTCAGTACTCTGCCACTGGCATTTGGCACTAGCCCCCCGTCTCTCAAGACAGCACCTGCCTTCGCTACTTGTGAAACAGATGACGGTTCAGCAGGGAGCAACCCCGATGTGCTCCTCACGCTGCTCCTCGGCGCTTGGTCCCACTCCTGGCCTAGCAATTCATCACAGCGTGTTGCTTCCCGGCCCTGGCTTGGGCTCAGGCCACCGCGGCTTCCAGGTCTCCTCTGCTTTCTCCTTTCAGCTCCCTCGGGCCTCAGCTGTATGTCAGGCCCCGTGGCGCATCAAGATGAAAGGTACACGGAGCTGTGGCCACTGCCCCGCCCCAGGGTGGAGAGAGATGCTGACGTCCCGGGGGTCGCTGCCAAGGTCCCCAGCTCTCCTCCCCAGGCAGGAATGCAAGCCAA
>SJYW01050638.1:675475-698932 GCA_006410735.1 Raphicerus campestris
AGAGAGATTTCTAGGTCCATCTAGGCATCATTTCATTAGTTTTTACCGGCTGAGTAATATTCTATCTCACATGTAAAACATCTACATCCATTCCTTTATATATGAACATTTAGGTTGGCTCCACATCTTGGTTATTGTAAATAAAGTAAAAGTGAAGTTGCTCAGTCGTGTCTGACTCTTTGCGACCCGTGGACTGTAGCCCATCAGGCTCCTCCGCCCATGGGATTCTCCAGGCAAGAATACTGGAGTGGGTTGCCATTTCCTTCTCCAGGGGATCTTCTTAACCCAGGGATCGAACCCAGGTCTCCCACATTGTAGGCAGATGCTTTAACCTCTGCACCCCCAGGGAAGCCCAAGGCCGCTATCAACACTGGGGTGCATATAACATTTCAAATTAGAGATGATCATGGTAAGTGAAGTAAGCCAGAAGGAGAAAGACAAACACCATATACCATCACTTATATGTAAAATCTAAAGTGTGACAACTGAAATTTATGAAGTAGAAACAGACTCACAGACATTAAAAACAAACTTACAGTTACCAAAGCAGAAAGCCGGTAGGGGAGGGATAAATAAGGAGTTTGGGATTAGGAAAGACAAACTGTTGTATATACAACAGATCAGCAAGGTCCTACTGTACAACACAAGAAGTTGGATTCAAAATTATGTGATAAACTTAATGGAAAAGAATGTGAAAAAGAACACGTGTGTGTGTGTGTGTGTGTGTGTAACTGAATCACTTTGCTGTCCACCAGAAACTCATACAACAGTGTAGCTCAACTATACTTCACAATTACAAGGAAAAAAGAGAAAGAGAGAGAGAACGTTCTCTTCTCTATGAACATGGACTGATCTCAGAGTATCCAACAGCCTTTCGTCAGATAGAAAGCTTTATTTTTGTCCTTGCCTGGACTCATGGACTTTGAACAAGACCGATAAGATACTGTGTTTTAATTTGGATTATTTCCTCAGCTTTATTTTACTGGTGGAGGAGGATTCAGGAGATTCCATGAAATACATACTCATATTTCTGTTTGGAGTAAGTGCACTAATGATTAAGTTCCGGTAGAAATTTCTATCTCTTTTTGATAACCATTTGCTGAAAATTATCATGGTTTTCCACTTGCTGCATACAGCCTTTCCCCAGGAGTTTGCTTCCTAGGGAGAATGGCTTATATTTTTCAGCAGCTATTGAAAGCAAGAGCCAGGCGGGTGTAAAATGTGCGTAGTTCTGCATTTCTGTTTCACTTTGCACAAAACGCACAGCATCAACTGGATGAAATAATAGCTATTCAATTGGTCATTCCCCTATGACTGCAAAGCCATTTGGAGCTCAGTCATGCTTACAAAAGCAGATACTATATGTATCTGACTATATGTAGAAATATCCAGAATGTGATGCTTTGCCACTGACACCTTTCACTCATAATTACTGCAAAGTTGGCCTGCCCAGACCTGGCCAATGACTGGTCAGTAGTCTCAGGAAGAGCCAGAGCAGCGTGAATGGCTGGGGTAGAAACAGAAACCAGACTCAAACCCATGGGGCCAGACCAGGCCTCAAGAACCACAGAGCTCAGTGGCATGGTCAGGCGTGGGTTGATGCTTTCCCACAGTTGGTGTTCCATGGGGTCGGAAATCATGTCTTTTCATGATGACACAATGCACGTGAACAACCTCTGTAAATTGTAAACTTCTATAGTGGAGTGAGTCATTCTTCTGAGAAGAAATATGGCATCAAGCTGGTTGTAGTTACTTTTGCATTTGGTGATGCTGTCTACTCTGATAGAGGACAACACGTTTTAAAGGGCCATGGATAACACGACTATGCCTAGGCAATGAATTAGAAAGCATAAGCAAGGACTGCTATACCCAAAGACGGTATCCCAGCTTTAGCACTGGTGCCGAACCCTTCCTGTGTAATGGAGAGGTGCCAGGAGCCAGCGTGAGGAACTCCGCCCATGGCAAAGGTCATGAGGAAGGAGGCTTGGCATATGCAAAGGCAGAATCGAGCCTAAGGACACCCCCTGTTCCTGAGCATCTACCCCCAAAACCAGAGTCTGCCTACTTTACTGTGTTATGCTTTCACCTACACCTCTGACTTTATGGGGGGCTGTCCCTCACCACTTCTCTCGGAGAAGGAATTAACTTACAGCTTCAGTTAATAAAAATTCCTGGGCGTGACAAGAGTATTTCAGCTTACAAACTCTCCTGAAAGTTCTCTAGCCTGCCTGACAGGCTCATCCAGCCACATGTGATTGTTCACAGCCTCCCAACCGTGAGAGGCACGAGATGCTTTACACTTTCTAAATACAGATTCTTTTGAGAAGTACAAGCTGGAATCAAGATTGCCAGGAGAAATATCAATAACCTCAGATATGCAGATGACACCACCCTATAGCAGAAAGTGAAGAGGAACTAAAAAGCCTCTTGATGAAAGTGAAAGAGGAGAGTGAAAAAGTCAACATTCAGAAAACAAAGATCATGACATCCGGTTCTATCACTTCACGGGAAATAGATGGTGAAACAGTGGAAACAGTGTCATACTTTATTTTTGGGGGCTCCAAAATCACTGCAGATGGTGACTGCAGCCATGAAATTAAAAGACACTCCTTGGAAGAAAAGTTATGACCAACCTAGATAGTATATGCCAACTAAGGTCCATCTAGTCAAGGCTATGGTTTCTCCTGTGGTCATGTATGGATGTGAGAGTTGGACTGTGAAGAAGGCAGAGCACCAAAGAATTGATGCTTTTGAACTGTGGTGTTGGAGAAGACTCTTGAGAGTCCCTTGGACTGCAAGGAGATCCAACCAGTCCTTTCTGAAGGAGATCAACCCTGGGATTTCTTTGGAAGGGATGATGCTGAAGCTGAAACTCCAGTACTTGGGCCACCTCATGCGACGAGTTGACTCATTGGAAAAGACTGATGCTGGGAGGGATTGGGGGCAGGAGGAAAAGGGGACGAACGAGGATGAGATGGCTAGATGGCATCATGGACTCGATGGACGTGAGTCTGAGTGAACTCCGGGAGTTGGTGATGGACAAGGAGGCCTGGTGTGCTGTGATTCATGGGGTCGCAAAGAGTCAGACACGACTGAGTGACTGAACTGAACTGATAGTGGGCTGATTAGGAATTATATTGGTGAAGGGTTTTTCATTTGTTGGGCCAATATTTGCTGCTAAGTCTCCATATCCCCTGCCCTTATACACATTAATGAATACAACTAGCATAGAGGAGAAATAAGTATTAACCTTTAAGATTAATCATGTAAACCTTAGGCTAAGTAAATTCCTTTCTCGATTGTAACCCACTGCACCTTCACCCTATAGGAATGCAACTTTATCTGGTGCCTTCAGAGGGTGGTGCCTGGTTTAAGAAAATTCACCTTTGGAGAAAATAAGTTGTCTGGTTGACTGACCATTATCAGAAAGAAAGGACCATAAAATGTTAGCAGGCCCCCTGGCCAGAAAATGATGTAAAGCCACCTAAGACCTTTTGTATACATTTATATGAAGCACCTGATTTTGATAAAGGTCAGGTCTGCTGACCCCACGTGAGTCTGTATTCTATCTTTATGTGTAACAAAAAGTATATCAGTGAACTTGAAAAATAAAGAAAATGGATCAGTTTCTGGAAAGACTGATTCCCCCGTGTCATTCTTTCTTGTTCTCTGTTTTTCTGGCTGAATTCCCATCTGGACATGGAGGCTCAGCATGTCTACTTACTTGCCCTGGCTTCTAAGACCCACGCGAGAGGGAGCACAAGGTGGGGCACCCTCCACTATTCAAGTGGGTGCCGGTGGCCTACATAGATGGTGCAAACTCCTTGTCTTGGAGTTTTATTGGTTTTCCACGTAAACCAAGTTATTTAGATTCTTTTTCTCCACTTATTTTCCTACTACACTATTCTTTCCTAATCTCTCTTTATATTTCTAATTAAATAGTTCTTTTTTAGGATGCTGACTCCATCTCCCTTTCCAACTCCCTGGATCCACCGGGGCTGGACCCTGGCAGAGAGGAGCTGATGATGGTGAACTATCCTGAAATGCTCACAAATGTTCGGGAATCATTTGGCAATCATTTGCTTGCACTGCAACGCAAGTTGGCGACCTCTGCTTTGTCTGCATGAGGCCAGTCTGAGTCTTAATTCTGAATTTTCCCATAAACCTTCTAAGTTGGCCTCTGCTAAGTGTTGTGTGCCTTGGCACATGCTACTGAGGGAGATTTTCTTTTAAATCACCACTTTTAAGGACTCATCTACTGTAAGTAACTAAATAAGGATACCAGTGTTTTTGATGTTATGGATATCCCTCACTCTCAGTGTTTCACAGGAAAAAAAAGTCCTTTTAGATTCCATTCTTCTTGGCCATGATGACTATCACTACCTGAATCTAATTTAGGTAATTTCCCTGACACTCCAGTGTGCTAGCACAAAAATGAGTATTAATTTACAGCTAATTTAGCATGCTAACCCTGAATTAGCAAGAAGCCAGGTTTGAAAGAGCTGATATTGAAAGCTCAGCAAACTTTCTAAAATAAAGTCACAAATGCAAGTATGTACACAGATTGGTACACAGATGCATGACCATATACCTTCATCCCGCCATCCCATACATTTTGGAAATACACTTCATGGATATTTGCTTTAAACACAATAGTACTAAAGTTAAATGTTACCATAATAGTGTGTCTCATCTAAGAAGCCTGCAGACTTGGAAATCAACAGCTGCTTTAGGGAAAAAAAAAAGCCCACAGCCCTGCAAATACCTATTACTCTAAAGTGAGGTGGGTCAGGAGAACCGGTGAAACCCGGGAGGTATGGGCTGTAGGGTGCTGTGTGGGTAGGATGTCACACTAAGTTTGGCATCAACATGGTGACCCCCTGGCAGCAGAGGACTACCAGGTTGCCTAAGGAGGGTTGGATCAGCCCTGGTCAGAGATGGAGCAGATGAAAACTCTGCTGATAGGCAGAGGAAAAACAACAACAACAAGCACAGAGATTCCCAGGTTCAGGGAGCCTTGGAGGAGCACCAAGTGAAATCTATTTCTCTACCAGTACAGTCAGTGGAGAGTTCTACAACACGCACTCTCATTTAAGCCTCATGATGGCCTCTGAAGATGGTCTCTATTCATTCCTTTTATTGCTAAGGAGTTCAAAGAAGTCCATCCATCCATCCATCCAACAAATATCTGAGAGCCTTTTATAGCAAAGCTCTTTCCTGGGGGATGGAGACACAGTAGTGACAAAACCAACAAAGCTACTGTCCTCATAGGAGTTCATATTATAGAAGGATTAAATAACTTGTCCAACATTGAACTAGGGACATGGCCAAAATTCCAAGTCACGACTGCTTCATTTCTGAACCTCATTCTTAACCAATACACCATGAGGTCCTCTATGACAGGAGAACATTTAGGAGGAACTAAAAATTCTTGCTTATCATTTAATGCTTTCTTACTTCTTAAAAGTTACTGGGTTTTGCCATGCACAGTCCAGCTCCTCTGTTAAACCAGACAATATTATGTCTCCTCTCCTCTTTCCCTTCTTCTTCCCCTCCCTCCCTCCCTTTCACTACTAAGGCCACAGACATTTGGAGAGAGCAGGCAGCAGATAATTCTTAATGTCAGCTATGTCAAACACTGCTGGTTGCCTATTCAATGTCTATTCTTCCTTCTTTTCTTACTATCAGAACCACAGTTCTGCTTGGGGACGCTTATTTCCTAATTAAGGGAGACAATTTCCCAGGCTGCCTATACCAGGGATGCTCCTGTGATTAAATTCCAACCAGTGAGGTGTAAGAGGAAGTCCACTGGGTAGAGTTTCTAGAGTCTTTGTTTTCCAGGTGGATAAAGGACAGATTCAGCTGGCTCACATCTTCTGCCATTTGTGCTTTCTCTTCTTTCTGCTTGATCATGGGCAAGATTTCTGAAGGGTCAGGAGACTGCTGCAGCTGTGAAGCTTAGGGTCATTGGCTCAGGGTGGTGCAACAGAAAAACGGAAGGAGCTTGGGCACTTCAGGATTTACTCTATCAACCATATGAACTCTGGGGTACCTCTCCTTGTACATGAGAAAAATATGCCAGCATTTGGTTCTAAGTCATTGAACTTGGATGTGTCTATATGCCAATGCTTACAGTACTACTGCCATAAAAGCACAAAATACACTACTGATGAATTCAATGTTAGTAATTACCACCTCAATATCACGGTCACCAGTTCCTGAGTACTTGGCATTGTATAAGGTGTTATGCTGAATTTTCTTCCATTATATTCCTTATGGGAAACTTATGAGACAGGTGTGGTTATCACACTTTATACATGAGAAAATTGAAGCTCTAGGTAATTAAACAACTTGTCCAAGGTTACTCACCTAGAATATACTAAAGCTCTGGGTTTCAAACCTGACTCCAGCCACATGATTTGTTCATGTGTCCATCCTTATGAAAGCACATAAACCAACATGGCTGGTAATTTGAAAATGCTATTATCCTGATGTTTAGGACAATAATAGTCCTAAGAGCAAAGATTAAGATGAACCTAGATCTCTAATAACTGAAGACTTGATGTTTTAATAAAAATATCCTTGCTGATATTATGCAAGCCTAACAAATTCCAATTTCTTTTCTTTTTGTTTGTAACCACAAACAGCATGACAAAGTGCGAAAAACATACCCGCAAGCTCTGTGCATACCCAGAAAAAAAAGCCTATTTGCCCATCATGTGTGTATCTAACAGTGATGTGTGGAGTTATTAGCAGCCTAGGCACGGAGCCCTCACCCCTCTTGGACTTATTTTGACCACATGAGGATGGATTCTGGAGTTGGGAAACATCATAAAGGATGAGGTTTTGAGAAGCATGAACAAGTTCAGAAAGAGGCATAGATTGTGGCTGTCAGAAGAGAAAGAGAGAGTCGATGCCATCCAGCCTACTCCTGGTGCCTTTGTCCACTTTCGTCCCTAGATGCTCTTCTTCACAGCAGCAAGCGTGGCCTCCCCGTCTCCTATCCCCACACGCTCAGAGTCTAGCTTTTGATTTCACCTCCGTAGGCTAATCCTCTATTACCGTCTGGGAAAACATTTTTCTTTGAAGCCATTTGACATGTAATCAGAGAGGATTTGATTATTTTTTTCACCTTGTTCAAGATTAAATCTATATTTTATACACACATGCACATGCACACACACACACACACACACACACATACACACACACACTCTTCTATGACCTATTTCATCTTCACTCTGTGTACATCCTGCCTGATACAGCTTTCAGGTCATTTCAGGTCTTTTGCAAATATCTGGATTACCTGCCAGAAAAAAGAAAANAGCCATTTGACATGTAATCAGAGAGGATTTGATTATTTTTTTCACCTTGTTCAAGATTAAATCTATATTTTATTCACACATGCACACATACACACACACACACACACACACACACACTTCTATGACCTATTTCATCTTCACTCTGTGTATATCCTGCCTGATACAGCTTTCAGGTCATTTCAGGTCTTTTGCAAATATCTGGATTACCTGCCAGAAAAAAGAATAAAAAATTCTCACCAAGTCTCTTTCTCCTTTGTTTTGCTCACTAGCAGACAGGCTCACAAGGCCAGGTTTAAATGTTTAACTGCCCAAGCACTGGAAGGGTTGATACTCACTCCCCTATTCATTTCCTCCTCACATGCCATCCCAAACTAAATCAAGAACAGAGCATAAAACAAGCATGAATCCAACTCTACTTTTTCTGAATATGGTTACTTTCACTCTTTTACTTAAAAAAGTGTGAGTCACTCAGTCATGTCTGATTCTTTGCAACCCCATGGACTATAGCCCTCAGGCTTTGTCCATGGAATTCTCCAGGCAAGAATACTGGAGTGGATAGCCATTCCCTTCTCCAGGGGAATCTTCCTAATACAGGGATTGAACCCATGTCTCCGGTAAGTCTCCTGCAGTGCAGGAGGATTCTTTACTGTCTGAGCCAAAAGGGAAGCCACTTTTCCTTGAAGTATCACATATTTACATATATATAGATGTGTATAACACACACAGAGATAAACCTATACATATATATATATAGGTATATACGTGTGTGTATGTATCTATACACACAAATATGTACTATGTGTGTAAATCTCTATCTATCAATGTTATGCTGGCAGGCTTCACACTGACAATATGCTGGCTGGACAACCCAGCAGTGGGTACTCAGAAGCTTATGGTGCGACATTGTACTCTATGTCATACATGAGGGAAAAGCTTGATTTTTCAAGTTCCTAGGTTCCAAACTTAGGAAAATATAAAAATTAAGGAAGACAGACTCCCAGAGAAAAGTACACTGTTTAAATATAAAGGGAATATGAACTGGACACCTGAAATATTGTTACATCCAGATGAGAAACACTGTTATTGGTTTGTATGAGATAGCAATATTTCACTATGATTCACATGTTGGTTTAATGCTTCTTTGAAAAAATTCTGCTATTTTCCATCTATATTATTAGATAAGTCTATATAATTGTCTTGCCCAATCCATACTCAATTACATATTTAAATACATGAGTTTCGATTGATTGACAACATGCATGAAGAAGCAAAGTTGACACTTTCAACTTTCTGATTCCAAATATTAAGACCAAACTTGAACTTGCACAACTTAAATCATATGCCACCCATAATCAAGATGAATTTGTTTTCTGTTGTTGCTGTTCTTGTAAATTATAAAGGTATAGCAAAGTACAAAGAAAGGAGTAGTGTTCACCCATATACCTGTGACTCAAAATTTATCATTATTAATTTGATACTTATGCTTTTTCTGCACACATTGTTAAAACAATTATGAAAGTTTGATATGAACACATTCCCCTTTAAAAGAAATAGTAAACCATTACAGGTAAAGTTAATGAGTCTTTTTCACCCTCCTTGTCCTGTTCTCCACCCATTTCCTTTCAATCTCTTTTTCTTTCTCCTCCAAAAGGACCAGCTGTAATCATTTTTGTATGTAGTCTTACAGTCCTTTTAAAAAGCATTTTTCACATGTTCATACAAAATACATAGTATTGATTTTCGTGTTTTTCAAGCTTAGACTGGACTCCAGCAGAGCATCATTCTTCAAAGAACTCTTCAGAAAAAGCACATGATCATCTCAATAAATGCAGAAAACACAATTGATATAAATTGTGATATAATGATACTTATTTCATTAAATTAAAAAAAACATTTTCAGCAAATGAGGGAAAAAAGTGATATTGTAAGCTGAAAAAATTTAACCAAAAAATCCTGGAGTTAAAGTTCTATTTAATGATGAAACAATAGAATACCTTTCAAACCTAGGAACAAGCAGCTGTCACCATGTCTGTTCAAAATGTTCAGGTAAGTGTAGGACACAAAAAGTCAGTCAAAGGCATAAGGTTGGAGAAGAAATAAATTTACCATGTTCACACTCACTATGATTCTATCTTCATGAAAATCCAAGAGAATCTATAGACATAGTTAGAACTAATAAAGAGGTTTAGCAAGATTTCTGGATGTTAGGTAGATCCATAGAATTACCTGTGTTCTTTGGCACAAGCAATAATGCATTAAAAATGTTATTTTTGAAATGTCATTTAAATGGTAATATCAAGAAAAAATATCAAGAAAAAATTAAAAGTGTGTAATAACTTTGTGGAGGAAATTATAATTTATATAGTGTTGTTTATATTGAAAAGAAAAGAATATATAAAAGGTGACTAAACAATGAGAGACATACATTATATTAATGAATGGGAAGATAACATTATAAAAGTGATCATTTTGCTCATATTAACCTATAAATTCAGCAAAACATAAATTAAAATTTTAACAGGTTTTCACAGGACTTGAAAAAAGAATCTTAAAATTCATATAAAGCATCAAAAAGTCTGAAATATCCTAGCCAAATATGAAATAAAACTAGGTGAATATACTAACCTTAAAAATAAAAATAACCTTAAAATAAAAATCAGATCTTATTTCAAAACTGTATTAAGATAGTGAGTTGTGGTTCATGGATATAAACTAAACCAAAGACAGAATAGATGCTCCAAAATAGTTTGATACCAGAAGGAACCAACACACACACACACACACACACACACACACACACACACGTATATAGCAAAAAAATTAAATAAAACAGTATCTTAAAATGGCCTGGGAATATTATCTTTACAGAAGAAAAATTTAAGATATAGACCACAGTATAAACAAAATGAGCCCCCAGTGCATTAAAAACAAATATGAAAACTGAAATTAATTTATAAAAACAGATTATAGTGGAGTACAACTCAGGATAGGGAAGAACTCCTTGAACAAAACACAGTTCTAACCTAAAAGGTAAAGACTGACTAGTTTGTTTATTAGATTTTAAAACTTTTTATCATAAACAAGGGAGTTCACTGGTAGCTCAGTCAATAAATAATCTTCCTACAGTTCAAGAGACTTGGGTCCAATCCCTGGGCCGGGAAGATCCCCTAGAGAAGCAAATGGCAACCCACTCCAGTATTCTTGCTTGGAAAATCCCATAGGCAGAGGAACTTGGTAGGCTATAGTCCATGGGGTCACAAGGGTCGGACACAACTTAGTGACCAAATCACCACCATAAACAAAATGGAAAATCAGCCACAGGCGGAGTAACAATCACAATACATATAATTGAATAATATTCAGAATCTATAAAGAATCCCTAAAAATAAATTGGAAATGGACATCCAATAGGAAAAACACATTTTAAAAAATCACAGAAAACAAAGTGCCCAATAAACATTTTCAAAAAGGCTCACTCAAGAGACACGCAAGCTAAAACCATAACTCAACAGCATTTGCTCCACTGGACCATCTGCTTTCAGATCTGTTACCTTCTCTTCCTCTGTTCTTTCTACAGGACAGGTAACTTCTGACTTCCGGGTAAGTGTAGCCAGTGAGAGGTACTAAAGGGAGATTCCAGCACAAGAGGGGGAGCCTGAGGTCTCTCCCCTCTTTTCTGTGATTCCTGTAGCAGCTCTGGCAGCTTCCATGGCTTCAGCTCCCCACTCCTGTCTCCCACCCCGGCTTTAGTTTCTGACAGGGACCCTAGCTTCTGGTCTCTGTACCGACTTGGCCGAGTTTCTCTCTAGGCCTAGGGCTGACAGTGGCTTCCTACAGCTGTGGATGATTTTTCACCAAACTATTTTGCTTTTCAGCTGTCCCGTCAACTGTCTAATCAATTCCTTGTATTAACTTTCCTTTGTTGAAAGATCTAGAATGTTCCTAGCCAGACATTGACCATTTTACCCTTATTAGACTGACACAAACTGAAATAGCTGACAAAACAATGTGCTGATGAAAATATAGAGAAACATGAACTTCCATATGCACTTGGTGGGAGTGCAAATTGATAAGCAGTATGCTCTTTGGAGAGCAGTATGTAGTAAAATAGTAACTGGATGTTTGCTGTGGCTTAGAAATCCCACATGCAGGCATACATACCCAGTCAATACTTTCATAAGAAAGTGAGTAAAATGATTCCCACCACACAAGTATTGATAACAGCAATTTTTTATAAAAAAGTAAATATCTATTAACAGAAGCAAGTGTTGCAATATATGTTCATAGAATGGAAAACTACTGAATAGTTTGGTATCAACTGTAGCTTACTGTACAACATGAAAAATCACAAAAGCAGAATAAAGCAGAATGATATATATCTAAAGCACAATGCCATTTACAATTATAAAAACTACATGTATTATCAATTACGTGTATTTTTTAAGGATAGATGCAAATGTAAAATTATTTTTAAAAAGCATACATGTATAGGAGACAGAAACACCAAATTCCAGATAATTATTCCCTTTGGAAGGAAGGAGGGGAATGGGTTTGGAAAGTGTTGTACATGGAAAATCAACCTGATGTTTTATTTCTTACAAGTATCTTACACAAATTTGGCACCAGTCATATTTAGTAAAGTTGAGTGGAAGGCACATAGGTGTTTCCTGGGCAATTCTCCATACTCATTGAAAGATTTCATTTAATTTTTAAAAAGAACTTTCTAAAAGTAAGTGGCCTTCTTAACGTAGACAGGCCAATCACAGATAACTAATCGTGACCCCAGAGTTATATGGAGTAGAAGCTGCTGAGAATTGATAATAGATTCCCTAGAAAACCTACCAAATTTCCTCCAAAAGGAAAGTCATGTTTTATACACTCTCACCCCCATCTATCTTCAAAACAATACACTTTTTCCATGTTCATCATCATCAACCATGTCAGCCTGTTGAGGCCCGTTCCTGAATGAATGGTGTTTTAAACACACTCAGCCATTTCCCTAAACACTGTCTGTCACTGCCAGCCTTCCTGTGTCCACTACAGTAAATCCATCTCTGTGATGTGCAGTCCGTCTGTCCCAGCATCCAGGCAGAGCTTCTCATTTAGGCTTGAAATCTAGCCTAGTGACTTGGCTTCATTTCACTTGTTTTTGCTTCCCTTTACTGGTTATTGAAGGCATCTGTTAGGGGCTACTGCCGTGTGTTTCCACAGCTCTCCTCGCTCCCTGCAATGTGCGTCTAGGTCACTAGCTGCAGTGTAGGGGACTCCTTTGCATCTTCAGGCACCCCAGCCTCTCCCTCACCTCTGAGCACCTGCACAGGCTTCCCCTTGCTGTGGGACCCTCTTACCCACCAACCTTCACCTTTCCCACTGATTTCTCATTCCCTTAAATGCCAGCTTAACCCCTTCCTCCTGCAAACCTCCCCAGGTCCTTGAGACTGGCGTCCTCTTTATATTCAGCACAGAATATCATAATTACTCTCACACCCCGAAGTTAAGCCCTATTCAGCCCGGGAACATGGCTGTATCTTATATCACACACTAACCGTCAAGAACAAAGCCTGGCATACAATAGACATCCAATAAGTATTTCATGAATCAGTGAAGTAAATCAAGTCAGATTTAATCTGTCTACTCAGGAAGTTATTCCTTTTCTTGTGAGGGAGATAGTTTGTATCCATGAAGTCAAAGTTCTCCCAGTAACTCCAAGTTACTCCCAGTTTGCTTATTAATTCATTGTAGATCAATCATCCAAGTATTTACCAAATTCTCTGCATGAGTTTCTCTTTTAAAAAAAAAAAATTAGCATTTCTGGGCTCACAAATTCCATTATATCACACTATATAGAGTTTGAGTTCTATTTACTTTAACACTCTTCTTTCAAGTCTAATGTCTTTAAATCCAAAATATTTGCTCTGATATTTCTTCACTTTCTTAAGCATTTTTAGTTCCACAGCACAATGAAGGAAGAAAAAATTAGAGACTGGAGAGAAAATGTATAAGTGAAGTGAAAGCCTTTTTAGAAGGCAAATCAGACACAGCTAGTTCACACACACGAACTCTGGCATTTGTATATCAGCAATAATCATGGATAATTGCCCCCATTCTATTAGCCTTTTAGGGATTTTGCCTTTACTAAACCTCAAACAATAGCATGCAAATGTGAGTGCAGAAGAAGGAATTCTTACTAACGAAGCTTGTATGTGAAGTTCTTCTCATGCCAGTTTAAGCTATCCTCTTGGTTTGCTTATGCAGCAGCAGCTGGGAGCAATAATACTTCTTTCAAATTATCACAAGATTTAATGGTCGAATGTGTTCCAAAGACAAGCAGAATTAGTTACACCAGGAGAAAACCAACAAACAGGAGTATGAACCAGTTCTAATCTATTATATTGTACTAATTTTTTTATATTATGACTATTATATAGAACACATATGTATTCACATGTGTGTATAGATATATTTTCATTATATATTATATAGGACTTTTAATTAACTAATATGTAAATTAATATATATATTTTAGAGATGGGTGTATTTTACATTTACTCTTAAAATGTAAGCTAGTTCTTCCTTGGGATACTTTTCTTGACATTTCTGTAATACATTTGTTTTTAAATATTTTAAGGAAACTTTAAAAAAAGAACACATTTTTGCTTAGCTGAAGATAGAAGATCTCCAAGGGCCCCATGTTTTAACTGTATAAAATGTTTAAAATGTTGTACATAAACTAGATAGCATTTTCCCCAAACAAGCATTAGGGGATTCTTTGACAATGCCCATTAGAGCATGCCAACCAATATGTTCCAATATACTTATTCCTCAATTAAGCACTGTTAATCCTTCACATCTTTCTTCTGAAGAGCTTTAAATTATCCTTTTGAGCAGGGCTCATTACTATGAATTCCAAGTAGATACATTGATGTTTATATCCTTTAAATGTCTCCCATAATGCAGTTTTGGGTGGAACACTGGGATACTGTGCTTTCCAAGTGAGACTGCACCAGAATGTACCAGGCACACATCTTCACCGTGTCTTTTCTCTTTTCTGAAACCAACACAGATCTCAAAGAAACATATTGCTCTGCCTGTAACTCTAGCTGGCTGCAGATACAACTGGGTGATGACTGTGCTGTGCTAAGTTACTTTGGTTGTGCCAGACCTGTTGTGACCCCATGGACTGTAGCCCATCAGGCCCCTCTGTCCCTGGGATTCCCCAGGCAAGAATGCTGGAGTGGACTGCCATGCTCGCCTTCAGGAGCTCTCCCCCACCCAGGGATTAAACCCACTTCTTTTTTGTCTCCTGCATTGGCAGGTGGGTCCTTTACCACTGGTGCCACCCAGGGAAGCCCCTTGGGTGATGGCGGCTAATATAACTAGTAAACCTAAATGTTTAAGAACTATACCCTGTATCCCCTGTTTCCCCAGCCTGTCCTCATCTACCTTCCCAAAGATCACTCCCTTTCTTTTTTTTTTTTTTAATCATAAAAAGCAAGCAGTATGTCTTTTGTTTAAACACCTGTTTAGACATACAAAATTATAATCTGTTTGTGGGGTTATCTTATATACAATTCATTAAAGATCACTTGCAGACCTATTTTCTCTTAAGGTCTCAGTAGTGCTATCTTGAAACTCTGGTTTTTTAATAGTCAAAAGCAGAATGACTAAAGGTACACAAGGTTTTCAATTCAGTTCAGTTGCTCCGTGGTGTCCAACTCTTTGCGACCCCATGGACTGTAGCACGCCAGGCTTCCCTGGAGGGTCACAACTTACACAGCAGACAGCTCTCTGGTTCAAACTCATCTCAGATTTCCTAGCTGTGTGCTGCTCAGTGAGTTACATAGCCTCTCTGTGCCTCAGTTTCTACATGAATAGGATGGTAGTGATAGCAGTACTTCTGGCTTCAGATTACTGAGATGATTCAATAACAATTTTATATAGGCTTTTTGCACAGTGTCTGGCACTCTAGCACGGGCTGAGCACGTTGAGGTAGCTGAACCTGACACAGAAAAAACACCAAGTACCACCTTATATTCACATAGTAGGCTCTGGTTAATAGCTTGACTCTAACCTGACTGCATTCGGAGCCCTCGGAGGTTTTGCAAGGAAGATGAAAGTGAAAGTGAAGTCGCTCAGTCGAGCCCGACTCTTTGTGACCCCATGGACTGTAGCCTACCAGGCTCCTCTGTCCGTGCGATTCTCCAGGCAGGAGTCCTGGAGTGGGTTGCCATTTCCGTCTCGAGGAGATCTTCCCCACCCAGGGATCGAACCTGGGTCTCCCACATTGCAGGCAGACGCTTTACTATCTGAAGTCACAATATTTTATCAGTAGGCTTTCAATAGTTCTAAGAAAAAAAAAATTGTAAGCAGACTGTGGCTGATAGAAACAGAATAGGAATTTACCGGGAGAATGCTGGGAAACTCACATTCACGGAAAACAATCTGAAGAACCAGGCTCAGAATGAAAGGAACCTGGGAAGATGGGATCCAGGCTCACATCACGCCCCAGGAGTCCCTGGCAGGAGCACCCTGACACTAACTTCCACACGGCTTCCCTGCATCATGTCACTGTCCCCAGATCCTGGGTGGCAGCCCTGCTGCCCCCAGAAATGGGCTACTGCTGACGTACCACTGCTGCCGCTGGCAACACTTCCCTGTGCTCATTACTTTGTATGGCTTTAGTATACCTTCATCTTGGGTTCTGTTCTTCTTCTGGGAAACCAGACAGCCAGGGAATGTATGCCTGAACAGTTTTATGCACACGAGCTACTCAACAGCTCCCACATAACCCAGATCCAAAGTGACTCCTGTGACCAGCAGTGTCTGGCCAGCTGCACTTCCAAGGAATCATGACATTTCTAGATGACTTGAAAACTCTAGGGTTACCAAAGTACGTCTTGATCCAATAAAGACATAAGACAAAGTTTAAACATTTTAAGATTTTCGAGTAAGCTCTTAACTTGTTGTAGTCTGTTCTGAGAGAGAAACATAAAACAAGCACTTTCGTGGAAACCTCCAATAAACCCAGGAAGAATCTTGGGGTCTAATAGATATTTGTTTTCTCTATGTTTTGTTGTCATCCTTTATGAAACTATATTCAATCATGCTTCCAAAATAATGCTTCTGATGCAGTGAGTAAAGTTTTTTCTTAACCTGTCTATTTAGAGAGTGACAGGAATCACCTATTGCTATGCTGAGTTCTACAATTCCAGCAACTGTCACTGGCTTTCTTTACTGAAAATAATCAATGGTTTTGACAGCTAGAAAGGGGAGGATAACATGGCATATTTTGATGCATCTTGACAGCATGTTTCAGAAAGGCTGTCCCTGTCAGTTTCCTGTTTGATTTGCTTCTACCCAGGAATCCAAGGAAAGTTCTTAGGGTCTTTAATACAGAACCCCCCAAATACAAAGAACAATGGATACCTAGAACCTGTCTGTTTTTCATCCGCTGATCCATTTTCTATTTTATCTCTTCATTTTAACCTGGTATGGTTTCAACAGAGTTTTAAAATGTTCAAGAGTCATATGGACTTGGGCACCTGTTTCCTTGGCAGTAAGAAAATGCTTGGGTTGCAGCTATGTCAGTGCCACACATTATTCTTAGTTCTCTTATATGATTCCAAGTTATTTTAAAACTTTTTTAGTAGATATTATAAATTATTTAAATTATCTGACCTTAATAGAGAATTAAACAACATAGGACATTTTCATGAAATTCACTGCTTATACTTAGAATGTGCACCATTAATGCTGTCTAAGTAAGCACAAACATTATTTTCTAGAACCTGCTATTACATGAAAGACTTTTTTAAGAGAGATAAAGATAAGAGTCATACTTTCATCTCGTCCACTCTTAAGCTGCTCTCTCTCCTCATAGCAGAAAATACTCTGCTGTGCTAAAGAATTTGAAAAACTGTTTTGTTAATAGGTAATTAAAATGTGTGGCTAATGGGCCTCCTGAGACTTTAAGCAGAAGCTGTTTGCTGTCACTTAAACTACTCCCTTGGCTCAGGCAGTTGCCAATCCAGGGGAAAGACCCTGAAACTAGATCCATGAGCAGGCATAACTTCTAGGCCTGTGACTATCCTCCAAATTGGGTAAACTGGGCTCCTAAGTGAGACAGAAGGACCCTCAAACCATAGCAGGAACTTCTACTTCTTTGAGCTTTGACCGTGAATACAAATCAATGCAAAATATATGCAACACCCACAAAAAGAAACAGAATGGCTTCCCAAGACCACAGGCATCATTTCTAGTCTTTGCAAGGGGTTTATTGCCCAGCTGGGTTGATGGAGTACCACAGCTTCCTTTCTTAACGCCTCCTGACAACTTGCCTGACATCTCAGAGAGTTTCTTAAAATATTCTTAAACCTTTGGCATCCCTTCCTGCCCTGGGCCTCATGCATAAAACATTTATCCACTCAGCAGCTTTGGCAGAAAGGAAAAGCCAAGTTCCATCCATCAAAGTCAAGGGCTGAATTANATTTTCTATTTTATCTCTTCATTTTAACCTGGTATGGTTTCAACAGAGTTTTAAAATGTTCAAGAGTCATATGGACTTGGGCACCTGTTTCCTTGGCAGTAAGAAAATGCTTGGGTTGCAGCTATGTCAGTGCCACACATTATTCTTAGTTCTCTTATATGATTCCAAGTTATTTTAAAACTTTTTTAGTAGATATTATAAATTATTTAAATTATCTGACCTTAATAGAGAATTAAACAACATAGGACATTTTCATGAAATTCACTGCTTATACTTAGAATGTGCACCATTAATGCTGTCTAAGTAAGCACAAACATTATTTTCTAGAACCTGCTATTACATGAAAGACTTTTTTAAGAGAGATAAAGATAAGAGTCATACTTTCATCTCGTCCACTCTTAAGCTGCTCTCTCTCCTCATAGCAGAAAATACTCTGCTGTGCTAAAGAATTTGAAAAACTGTTTTGTTAATAGGTAATTAAAATGTGTGGCTAATGGGCCTCCTGAGACTTTAAGCAGAAGCTGTTTGCTGTCACTTAAACTACTCCCTTGGCTCAGGCAGTTGCCAATCCAGGGGAAAGACCCTGAAACTAGATCCATGAGCAGGCATAACTTCTAGGCCTGTGACTATCCTCCAAATTGGGTAAACTGGGCTCATAAGTGAGACAGAAGGACCCTCAAACCATAGCAGAACTTCTACTTCTTTGAGCTTTGACCGTGAATACAAATCAATGCAAAATATATACAACACACACAAAAAGAAACAGAATGGCTTCCCAAGACCACAGGCATCATTTCTAGTCTTTGCAAGGGGTTTATTGCCCAGCTGGGTTGATGGAGTACCACAGCTTCCTTTCTTAACGCCTCCTGACAACTTGCCTGACATCTCAGAGAGTTTCTTAAAATATTCTTAAACCTTTGGCATCCCTTCCTGCCCTGGGCCTCATGCATAAAACATTTATCCACTCAGCAGCTTTGGCAGAAAGGAAAAGCCAAGTTCCATCCATCAAAGTCAAGGGCTGAATTACCCAGTGATTGCAGATCCTTTAATAACTATGCTTCCTTATGACGACATTGGTAAATAGTCCAATACTGCCAGCACCTTCTCTTTTTTGGTAAGCCTTCCCTTTTTTACCGCCACTGTGTGAACACAATGAGCGGCTACACTGAGCCCGACTGCAGTGTGTTTCCACCTGCAGTCTGTAATGGTTTCCTAGGGCCACTATAGGAAAGTACTACAGATGGAGAAGTAACAACAGGAAGGCGTTACTTCACAGTTCTGGAGCTAAAAGTTTGAGTCCAGGTATTGGTAGGGCTGGTTACTTCTGAAGGCTGAGAGAGAGAGGAAGAATGAGTTCCACGTCTCTCACCTAACTCCTGGTGGTTTGAGAGTGCTCTTTGACTTCCCTTGGCTTATAGAAGCATCGTCCTGATCTCTGCCTTCATCTTCACATGCCATTCTCCCTGTGGGTGTGTACCTTCCAAATTTCCCCTTCTTACAAGGTCATCAGTCATGTTGGATTAGGGACCCACCAGTATGGCTTCCCAGGTGGCATTAGTGGTAAACAAGCTGCCTGCCAATGCACGAGATGTCAGAGGCCTGGGTCTACTCTCTGGGTCAGGAAGATGCCCTGGCTACAGTCTACAGGGTCGCAGAGAGTCAGACAAAAGGTAAGCAACTTAGCATGCAGACATGTACACCAGCGTGACCTCAACGAATTACATCTACAATGATCTTATCTTCAAGGTCACATTCTGAGATGCTGGGCTTTAACAAATAAATTCTGGGAGGTAAAAAAATTCATCTTAGAATCTTTACACCTTTTCCAAAGTCTTTTTTCCCCCAAGAGTGCATTTACTCTTCCTGTTGGTTGCATGAAGACCAACCAAATGTACTCACAAAAGACTAATAATGATTTGTTTTTCCTACAAGGGCCAAATGATGCCTGGACTTCATATACCATCTGATTCACTTGCTGTAAAAATACAATTTACTATTATGCTGTTTTATGAGGTGAAAGAGTAAAAGAAATTTTGGTAGAAACTGAAGTCAATGCTATCGACATTTTATGAGTCAGTCAGTTCAGTTGCTCAGTCGTGTTGACTCTTTGCAACCCCTTGAATCATAGCACGCCAGGCCTCTCCATCAATCATCAGCTCCTGGAGTTTACTCAAACTCATGTCCATTGATTGACTCGGTGATGTCATCCAACCATCTCATACTCTGTTGTCCCCTTCTCCTTCTGCCTTCATCTTTCCCAGCATCAGGGTCTTTTCAGATGAGTCAGCTCTTTGCATCATGTGGCTAAAGTATTGGAGTTTCAACTTCAACATCAGTCCTTCCAATGAACACTCAGGACTGATCTCCTTTAGGATGGACTGGTTGAATCTTCTTGCTGGCCACGGGGCTCTCAAGAGTCTTCTTCAAAACCACAGTTCAAAACTGTCAATTCTTCAGTGCTCAGCTTTCTTTATAATCCAACTCTCACATCCATACATGACTACTGGAAAAACCATGGCCTTGATGAGATAGACCTTTGTTGGCAAAGTAATATCTCTGCTTTTGAATACGCTATCTAGGTTGGTCGTAACTTTCCTTCCAAGGAGTAAGCATCTTTTAATTTCACGGCTGCAGTCACCATCTGCAGCGATTTTGGAGCCCCCAAAAATAAAGTCTGACACTGTTTCCAATGTTTCTCTATCGATTTGCCATGAAGTGATGGGACTGGACGCCATGATCTTTGTTTTCTGAAAGTTGAGCTTTAAGCCAACATTTTCATCTCCTTTTTCACATTCATTAAGAGGCTCTTTAGTTCTTCTTTACTTTCTGCTATAAAGGTGGTATCATCTGCATATCTGAGGTTATTGATATTTCTCCTGGCAAGCTTGATTCCAGCTTGTGCTTCATCCAACTCAGTGTTTCTCATGATGTACTCTGCATATAAGTTAAATAAGCAGGGTGACAATATACAGGTTTGACATACTCCTTTTCGTATTTGGAACCAGTCTGTTGTTCCATGTCCAGTTCTAACTCTTGCTTCCTGACCTGCACACAGATTTCTCAGGAGGCAGGTCAGGTGGTCTGGTATTCCTATCTCTTTCAGAATTTTCCACAGCTTATTGTGATCCACATAGTCAAAGGCTTTGGCATAGTCAATAAGGCAGAAATAGATGTTTTTCCCAAACTCTCTTGCTTATTTGATGATCCAGTGGATGTTGGCAATTTGATCTCTGGTTCCTCTGCCTTTTCTAAATCCAAGTTGAAGTTCACAGTTCATGTATTGCTGAAGCCTGGCTTGGAGAATTTTGAGCATTACTTTCCTAGCGTATGAGATGAGTGCAATTGTGCGATAGTTTGAGCATTCTTTGGCATTGCCTTTCTTTGGGACTGGAATGAAAACTGACCTTTTCCAGTCCTGTGGCCACTGCTGAGTTTTCCAAATTTGCTGATATAATGAGTGCAGCACTTTCACAGCATCATCTTTTAGGATTTGAAATAGCTCAACTGGAGTTCCATCACCTCCACTAGCTTTGTTTGTAATAATTCTTCCTAAGGCCCACTTGACTTTGAATTCCAGGATATTTGGCTCTAGGTGAGTGATAGCACCATTGTGATTATCTGGGTCCATTGTGATTATCTGGGTCGTGAAGATCTTTTTTGCACAGTTCTGTGTATTCTTGTCACCTCTTCTTAACATCTTCTGCTTCTGTTAGGTCCGTACCATTTCTGTCCTTTATTGAGCCCATCTTTGCATGAAATGTTCCCTTGGTATCTCTAATTTTCTTGAAGATATCTCTAGTCTTGCCCATTCTATTGTTTTCCTCTATTTCTTTATACTGATCACTGAGGAAGGCTTTCTTATCTCTCCTTGCTANAATGAGGGCATCATAAGAAAATGCAGTAATCAACAGACCTCCCTTTCATGTGTCAAGGGCCTTCTTCAAGATCAGGTCTATCACTTTCTCTTAGACTTGGTAGGAATTGTACCACAGGGATTTACAAATCCTTCAGAAGCTTTGGTTACAAAGGAGAGAGTGATTCTTTGCATAGCAGAAGGTGGTTTTCCATCTCTCCAATTCTCTGACCTAGGAAAAATTACTGTCAACTAGCTGCCCAGTTGAGGGATATTGATTCTCCTGTTACCATAGCAACACATTAGTTGTCAGGTCTCTGTGTCTCTTCTGCTCAAAGCCTAATCTGTTCCCCCTGCCTTTTGGATTTTGACACTTTCTAAGCTTTAATTAGTTTATTTGATGGGACCCACACATTTTATTTTTATACTAACTAGCTATTGAAAACATAGTCATCAAGAGAACAGATCACAGAGGTAAAAATTGGTGTGCTGTCAGGCCGACCAGAAATGACGGAGAGCGAGAGAAAAGTGGGAGGCACGAGCTCTACTTGCTGCTCCTCAGATATTGGGGAAAATCAAAACAGTTTTTGCCATCTGTCGTATAGCACAGTGTGAAAATTACGGAGCTGTTCGTTTCAACGCTTGAGGAACATTCTGCCACTGTGATTAGATCACAGTAATATTACCTAGTCACTAAAGGTTTGGATCAATGCTTTTTAATATTTTTTTCTTCTCAGACAATCTCTGTCTTAACTTATTTTTCAGTGGGAATGTCTGCTAAGCGATTCACTTGGAGATAAATATTTCACACAGACAAAGCACTCGGGATGGGAGTCACAGTATAGCTGATAAGTTAGTTAAGTTCAGAAAGTCAGTAACAAAGGAAAGCAAGAACAAAGCTTCATGAAGCATGACCCTCCAGAACCAAGAGTGAGCCTAGGGCAGCAGTTCTCAAAACGGGGCCCACAGAACCCTTTGCAGGGCAGGTGGCAGGTGTGGGGTACAAGGAGCCTCTTGGGGAAACTGACAGGTCAAAATGATGGTCGTGATCAACCTAAGACTTTATTGCTGTTTTCACTCTCCACCTATACACTGATGGTGCAAAAGTAATCGTGGTAAAACTGCGAACTGGCTTAACACAGAACATAGCAGCCTCCCTCTGTTTCTTTCCACTCCCACTTCTGTCCCTCCCTCTCACTCCCTTCCTCTCTCGTCTCTCCCTCACAAACAGGCACTTACAGGAGGAGGAGGACGAAGAGGAGAACAAGGAGGAGGAAGTTGCATTTTAAAACATCCCTTTCTCCAGGGGATCTTCCCCACCCAGGGACTGAACCTGCCTCTCCTGCATCAGCAGGTAGATTCTTTACCAATGAGCCACCAGGAAAGCCCTTGATGCAGGATACAGGATGCTTGGGGCTGGTGCACTGGGATGACCCAGAGGGATGGTATGAGGAGGGAGGTGGGAGGGGGGTTCAGGATTGGGAACACATGTACACCCGTGGCGGATTCATGTTGATGTATGGCAAAACCAATACAATATTGTAAAGTAAAAATAAATAGATAAATAATAATAATAATAAAATTAAAAAATAAAATATCCCTGATAAGGGCATTTAAAAAAAAAATCAGTCTGTTAAATTCAGGCCCTAGAGTACATGTCTTTTTATTATGTCATACTCTGTATGACAAAGTAGGAAAGTTGCATAAAACCCTGCTGTTACCACTGAAGTAGGAGGGTGGTCCCAAGGAAAAGCATTTGAAGGATTATTTGAGCAGAGAGTGGACCCAACCTT
>SJYW01050638.1:703062-755084 GCA_006410735.1 Raphicerus campestris
AGTATTTGGCATTTGGCAGACTTTTTTTTTTTTCTAAAGAAAATGTAACTGTCATTTCCACTGAACATCTTGCAGTATAGATTGCCAATGATAAAAAGTGAGTTTCAAAGCACAAGTTAGATATTTGTATCTGTGAGCTTAAGTGATTCTCAAAACATAAAGATTTTTTTATAAGATAAGTGGTAATATTAATGAATTTTTTTCATATTGTACATTGATATGTGCTAACAGTTGGAAGGTCTGAACTAATATTTTTCAAATAGTCAATGAATGATGTCACAAAATCATTCATAAGTAAAAAAGACCTACTCAAATTACAAGCAAGATCAATAGATTGTAACATAACAAAACATAAAACTAATTCTTCAGTTTTCAGATTTCATACAACAACTAGCTTGAGAAAAACTATCACTTGTCAAGTTTGGGTATATTATCAAAGAAGAAAACCCACAATGATCTAAAAGAGGACAGCAAAATATCCATCTCTTTTATAGCTACACATCTGTGTGGGACCAGATTACATTTACACCTCAGCCAAAACAAATGTATCACAATACACTGAGTACAGAAACAGATAAGAGACCCCCATCTGTCTTCTATAAAGCTATACATCAAAAAGGCTTGCAAAACTATAAAACAACCCCTCTCTTCTCACTAATTTCATTTTGTTTTAGAAAATACAGCTATTGTTCATAAAAATATTTAGCTACTACATCAAGGGTTTATTGCTGTTATTTTTAAAGTAGATAAATTAATTTTTTTTACTTTCAATTTATAATACAGTTAATACATAAGTGAAGCCCTCTGGAGTCCTCTGTAATTTGTTAGTTTAAGGGTCCTGAAGTGAAGTGGCTCAGTTGTGTCTGACTCTTTGTGACCCCATGGACTGTAGCCTACCAGGCTTCTCTGTCCATGGGATTCTCTAGGCAAGAATACTGGAGTGGGTTACCATTTCCTTCTCCAGGGGATCTTCCCGACCCAGGGATTGAACCCAGGTCTCCCGCATCACAGGCAGATGCTTTAACTTCTGAGCCACCAGGGAAGCCCTGAGACCATGCAATTCAAGGACTTTTATCATGTGTGTTAGGCATTCCATCCTGTCCTACTCTTTGCGACCTCATGGACTGTAACCCGCCAGGCTCCTCTGTCCATGGGATGTTCCAAGCAAGAATACTGGAGTGGGTTTCCATTTACTTCTCTAGGGGATCTTCCCAACCCAGGAATTGAACTCAGGTCTCCTGCATTGCTGTCAGATTCTTTACTCTCTAAGCCACTGGGGAAGCCCTTTATCATATGAAGGGCCCAAAGGGGAGAACTGTCCAAGATACCCAGATGACAAATAAGGTCCAAGACACATAGGAAGGCAGGTTCTTAGAAATCCATTTCACCATCCAAGAGACAATTAAACAGCTGCTTCAGGACTAGGATCTAACCTCTTATCTCCCAAGAATTGATAACAAAATCCAGATCAGCAAACCCAAGTTTAGTCCCAGGGTATAGTTCCATTTTCTTGGGAAAGACATATTGCTACCCTTCCACCCCTTTTTAAATTTTACAAGATTTTTGTCTTCTAGGTATTTCCATATTACCTTAAATAAGCAAGATGCCATTCCACATTAACATAGACAAGATGCTCCAGGATCACCAGAAAGTCTATAACACCAAATATTATTTACAAAAACAGAAATCAGAAAAAGAGGCGACACATTTCACATTGTAACACATAGTATTCAGAATAACTGGAATAAAAGTCTATGTTAACACTCTGCTACTGCTATGTCTTACGTTATTTAAAGAAAACCCACAAATGCTCATACCAGTAATGCATGACTTATGGTAGACTAGGGAATATGACACCAACAGAGATTGGCATCCTGGACAAATGTAACCATTCCAGACCATACAATTAAGATGCAGATCACACTTACATCAAAGAAATTTTGAGAAACAATGCATCTTGCAACACTTAGTAAAGTTCAATGATTCAGACCTTCAAAGGCATAAAATACTATCATACAAGCAGAACATTTACCATCCTGGGAATAAGTGAAACCAATTAAGTCCAAAAAGAACTTTGCTCCTCATGTATGTTTTACTTACTTACAACTCATTAGCATGGACTATTTTGTTGTCTCCCTTATCCAATTCGGGGATAACTGGCTTCTTGGTTTCTCATCAGTAAATATAAAGAAATGTTACTTACTTATCTGAGTCCAAGACCATCCAAGCAGCTAGACCACTGAATCTGCCATCTCATCTTCCAGTCATAGAACTGTGAAATAAAATAAAACAGTTGTCAACATCCAGCCTGAAACCCTTCTGTACTTCCCCATATACTGTGCTTCTTCACTTCTGAAATAAATCAAGCTTTAGAAAAGGGAGATATGAGGGATGAGGCCACATGACATTGTCAAGAAACTGCCGCCTGTAGCTCACCTTTCCAGGGAGCTTTGCTTTCTCGTTTTGGTTTTTTGTTTGTTGTTCTGGGGGGATTTTGCTGGTTTGTTGTGATTTTTGTACAGGTTTCATTTTCTCTTTCACACACTACAAAAACCGGTAATGCTGACTCTAGAATAGCAGTGCCAGGGTTGTTTGCTTGCTTGCTTGTCTTTAGAATGCAAATCGATTTTACCAGATAGAATTCAGGCGTTTACATTTCTAAGTCTACTGAGGCTGACCACATCAGTGGTAACAAAAAATCTCTGAAGAATCTTATTCTAACTCCTTCAAAAGAAATTATTAAATGTTTCATTTCTATATCCTCCATGCCCAACATTAGCAAAGTGAACTGACCAAATGTAAGAATAAGCATAATAAACAATACCATATCTTAAAAGGAGTATATAAAAATGTTAATTCCTAACTTGAGGATTTCCATGGGATGGAGCAGTAATGATCCGAAATCCCTTGGAAAATTTAGTCAGCCCACCCTTTTCAGATTCAACAGAAACAGTATCATGTTTCCCAAGTACAGAACATAATGCCCTGAAACCAAAGAACTGAGGAGCTGGCAGCATCACCCCATGAGTCTCCTCTGGCAAGTTATTACAAGGAATTAAATACAACGTGCAGGGTAATGGGAAGGAGCTGGTGCTGAATTTCGTCAGGTGTTAGCCAAGCCTTGGCTCCATAACCAGGCTTTCATTTGTAGCAACAACAGTCTGTTCCGTTATTTTGGCCTCTTTTGTTAGTCAGCACAAGTAGCACACATTTTAGATATATAAGAATCTGGTTTTGCATATTGGTTTCCCACAAGATAAAAATTATTTTCACTGCCTCTAGGTGTCAGAGAAGGCGATGGCACCCCACTCCAGTACTCTTGCCTGGAAAAATCCCATGGACAGAGGAGCCTGTTGGGCTGCAGTCCATGGAGTCGCCAAGAGTCATACACGACTGAGTGACTTCACTTTCACTTTTCACTTTCATGAATTGGAGAAGGAACTGGCAACCCACTCCAGTGTTCTTGCCTGGAGAATCCCAGGGATGGGGGAGCCTGGAGGGCTGCCGTCTATGGGGTCGCACAGAGTTGGACACGACTGAAGCGACTTAGCAGCAGCAGCTGCAGGTGTCTGTAATGAGAGTTCTTCCCCCTCATCTTCATGGCCAACAAAAGAATTAGGCACACAGGGTTCGCTGACAATGCTGTGATTCATGCTGTGGATACAAACTTTACGACTTGGCCTGATATCCCTGTTTGGGACTAGAAATAATAAATATAACAAATAAGACAAACTAGTTCTTAAAGAGTCAACCCAGCTTAGACTACCCTGAGTAATCTCCTTATTACTATCAACTGAGCAGTCAACAATTTTGTTCTGTTTAATATTTGCACCCCGTGACCACAACATACTGTCAATTGTTATTCTCTTCACTAAAGGATTAAACTTTTCCTAATCTTTGGTAGTAAGCAGCCAGAAAGAATTTTAAAACCACTGTTTTTCTTATTCAGCCACCAGACAATGGGCTCAACACAGACTTCAGCAAAAACAAAAATTAAAAACAAATTATGCTTTATTTCTTAATATTCCCCCTTAATTTCATTCCACTTTGGTGTCTTCAATCTTGTAAAATTATTATTCATAGAAAACAAAATCCCTCCTGGAATCTAAGCTTTTCTACTTTCTCACTTTCAGGATTTAAAATATGCAAGGAACTGTATTATCAGGAAGGAAAATACAATTATGCCTCTCAACTTTTGGGAGGGACAGTTGTTATTTGCTTGCCACAGGGAGATTTCATTACACCCAGAATTTGCATTGAATGTCTTTTTAATAAAAGGAAGAGCATCCCTGTTTCTGGAAGAGACACCAGCCTCAAGGAGCAGACAGACCGTTGTCTTAGGGCACCCTGGTACAGTAGATGATGACAAGATTAACAGTTAATATATTCTTCATGTGGGAGCAGCTTCTCTTTGCACTTCCAATCTTTTTGTATTATTGTGGTAAAATACATACAATGTAAAATTAACCATTTTAAAATGAATGAGTCATTGGCAATTCAGTACATTCACCACGCTGCACAACCATCACCACCATCTAGCTCCAAAAGTTTCTCATCAACCCAAAAGAAAACCCGTGCCCACTGTACTTACAGTATCTGAAGTCAGGGATTGAATGCTTAATTTGGGATCAGAATTCTTTAATTCCTTCCTTTTCATCTCTAGTAGGTAGTCACAGTTGAAGGCATGAGCTCTGAAATCTGACTGCCTGTATGTAAATTCTGCTGCTGGCACTATCTTAAACAAATACACATTTTTTTCTGAGCTTCACTGTCCTCATCTATGAAATGGATGCAGTCATAGGACTCTTATAGGCTTGTGAGGAATAATAATGTATAGCCCAGTTGGTTCAGGGTCTGGCAAGCATTAAGAGCTCAATACGTGCTTCATATATTTATGAATTTAGTTTTTCATCATATCATCTGTGGACTACATACCTTCTAAATGCTGTGTAAATATGAGCTCCTTTAAAATCCTTAACTATCCCAAGAGGTAGTCACCGCAACTAACTTCATCTTATAGATGAGCCAACTCAAGCACAGAGAGGTTAAGTAGCTTGACCAAGGTCACACAGCCCTTAAGAAGCCAGAATTCAGACCTCCTGTGGCCATGCCTTTAACTACCATGCCGTGCTGCATTTCTATATTATTGCTTCCAGTTATCACATTCATTCTGAAAAGCCTGTGGTAAGTCATTCCTTAAACACTTTTTTCTACTTCCTAGAGCAGCTTGATGCTCTCAAAACTAGAGAACATCCACGTTCCTGCCTTCTTCATACAGCATGTTAACGTGTTTTCATGTATCCCTGCCATTACTTTTTTCATTAAATGAGTGATTTTTCACAGTAGTCTTCAGATTAGACATGCCATTTGTTTGCTCATTTGCCCCATCATATTATAGCGTAATTCCACAGTAAAAATTCTATTCCCCCAAATGTATTTGATCTTTGCATTTTAATGACTAGCCATCCTTTTATATTTTCCACCTGTTTATGTAGGTACACAATACCCCTACCCCCTGAATGGCAAGCTCTGTGTGTCTGGTTAGCTCATGTTACACTGAGAACATGCATTGCATTCTGGAGATGTTAGACAGGTGAGAACTCAGAAGGAAGGATGGAGCTTTGTCAGGTACCCCACAGTCATGTTCTTGAGCTCATCCTGAGACCGGGGGCACAGTGCAGGAAACAGCCCCAGGCACAGGGTGGAGGAGAGAGAGATTATGGGAAATTTTACAGAGGAAGAGTGAGGGGCACCAGTACCTATTAAGCACGTGTACATGTGACCACGTGGTGAGAAGCCAGTCTAACAAGCATCTCTTCCAGGGACTATAAACTGTCAAATTGTTAGCAGAGCTCTGCACATTTACACAAAGCAGGCCCACTGGAAATCCAGGGCAAGATGCTTCATCATATTAAGGAAAAAAAAAAAAGTACAGGTCTGATGAAATAAATTTCCCTTGAGGCATAACTGTTTTTCTTCATACCTTCAAAAGGCTTCATATTACTTGGAAGTGTGTCAAATTCAATTTCTTTCCTTCTTTTTTTCTCTTTATCTTTAATTACAAAAGTAATATATGCTCCTTGTAAAAAGTTGCAACAATACAGAAGTATGTGGAGTAAAATTAAGTTTCCCTCTTGTCATCACCGCCTTCCAGTTCTAGTCCCTAGAGGCAACCACTGCCAGCACTTTATAATAAAGCCTTCAAAGTCCTTTCCTAATTTTTATGCAGACATGTAAGTATGTTTTCACATATGCAATTGTATATGGATACGCAAACGTACAAATATACACACTCACATACTAGATACATGTACTCAAATACCCCAAAATCTAACTTGTTTTATTAACCATAGGAAAAAAAAATAAAAAAGGTAAGACAGACTGCAGCAGCAGTTGAAGACATATTGAGTCTCCTATTAAGAGAAACACAGAAAATACCTTTGAACTGAAAAGAATTACAGAGAAAAGATTAAAATGAATAGATCTTTTAGCTGAGAACACAAGGCATTCAATAAATGAAGTTTTGTATGCCTAACTTCATACGGTAGCCATTTTAGTTTGATTGGTTAAATAACCACTCCTTCTTACCAGAATTAGTTCAATAGAACTATCAGCTTTGAAGATTTATGTTAGTCAGTTCTAGGAATAGAAAATTTTTATTGTATGTACTCATTGGTACTCACATTCTTGCGTATTTGATCTGACATTCTCCCCAATATCTTTGCTAATGCATTGCCCCCTTTGCTCAAAATATCCTTCTCCCATCCCTACATCTTTCCTCCTCCTACCTAAACTTATTGAGGCTTCATACAATAAGATCACTTCCTACCAAGTCTGGAAAGACCATTTCATCACTGTGACCCAAGATTCCTCTGCCTTCTGGATCTTACCCAGCTGGGTCTGCTACTTTGTGATCAACCAAGCATCGTATGTTAGTTTGACTTTGTCCGTAACTAGATTTTAATTCTAAGTAAGGGTATCTCAGGCACTTGCAGGTTATCTGGCGCGATATACCTGGTATGTGTTAAGAGAATGTTTTATGAGAAATTTATTTCAATTACTATGGAGTGTGGCCAGATATTGATCAGTGTTCATGGTTCAAACTTCAAGTAAGAAACCAAAGGCAATTTCCTCAAAGCTTCTAAGTCCTGAATTCTAAGATAAAGAAAGTCAGCATGCCATCCAGGGTTTCTTAGCTCTGGGCCTCTCAGTGTGTTCCGGAGGGTCATTAAGCCTTCTGAAATTATGAGCAGTGGTGGGTGTGTGTATTCATGTGCATTGAGGGTGTGGTATTGGAGGAAGCCAATGGTTTTCATCAGATTTGCCACAGAGCCTGTGCCTTCAGAAGGTTAAGAAACATCATTTAGGTCACACAGAGGACACAAAGAGAAGCTTTGGTAGGGGTGGCATTTGAGTAGCACGGTGAAGCTTGGATAACACAAAAGGCGCTGCCTCTTTCCAGGTATAGGAGTTTCTAAGGAACATTTCTATCCACTCCTCCATTTTAACTAGCTGTTCAAATGCTTGACATTAATAAACTATCTGCCCTTTGATATTTTTCAATGAGTTGAAAAATGTCCATTCGTGAACATGAACTCCCTTTGGCAGGAGGTGATAGCAGGTAGGGTTGTAATGAGAAGAGTGCCTCAGGCCAGAGAGGGTTTACATAAAAATAAGACCTGCACCTTAATATGATCATAAACCTCACTACACCATTCCACATTCAGCTAAACACGCGCGTACAATACAAAGCCCTCTTTCTGTTGGTATGCGCTTATGCACAACTGGTATGAATGATCTCTATAATAAAACATGGCTCTGAGAACCCATGAATAACCCTTCAGCATCTCAGAGGATATTAGTAAGAACAATTCTAGAGCACAATACGCAAGCCAAAGAGAAGTCTGGTGAATGGAGCTCATTATTTCTGAAACTTGTCATGCCCCACAATAGGAAAAAAATCGTCATTTGCTCTGACTTAAATTAGAACTGGTTTCCCACTGAGGAGTTTGTTGAATCTTTGGCAGAATAACAGATGATGCCTTAGACAATTACACATCCATCTTAGGATGAGAATGAACTCAGAAGGATTTCGACACATCTCAATTTCAAATTATGGAAGCAATTACCCTTTTCCGAGGCTGGAAGCAAAGTCTGTCCTTCCTAGGAATCAGGACATCTGGGTTTTAGTCCTGAGCCCACCACTATTAGGTATGGGACCTTGGACAAATGAGTTAATCAGATTTTCCTCATTTGTAAAATGAGGGGGTTGGATTCAGTCTCCTCTTAGCTCCCTTCCAGCTCTCACATTCTGAAGCTTATGTATCATTCTGAAGGCAGTGAATGGATTAAGAGATCTTTGGGTGGAAGGAAAAAACAAAGAGGAAAAAGATTTCTCTTGCTTTAAGACATGAATTCTTCAAAACTCATGCTAGATTATGGGTCTGTAAAATGAATCTCATTATTCCATTTGATATATAAAAGGCTGTCTTTGATAGTTTACTACTTAAGATTCGAGTTTCAGGTTTTCTCATCCCAGCCTCCCTCTGGAGATAAATGTAATTTAAACAAACACCTAAGTACAATGGAGTCAACACCTAAAATATAGTTTTTGTTTGCTCATTTGGTTTATCAGAACCCATCATCAGCACAAAACAAGATCAGCACAAACCCAAGGTCAGCAGAGAACACTAATACTCTCTGGTAGAGGACCGATGGATTCAGATAAACCAAAGTCTTATATCGAGTTTTCAAAGTCTGGTTTATCCAGGACCAAGGTTCTCTTTAAAGAATTTCTCTTTCCATTGAACAACTCTTATTGCTCAAAAATACAGTACGAGGTGCTCTGATTTTGGCTCAAGATTTGAAAGAAACAAACAAGCAAAAGCAACTAATGGGTGATATTCCATCCCTATAAATCTCACAGACCTACAAGGACCCTTTTCTTTATTTCAGCGAACATGGCTAAAATGGTAAGCTTTGTGTTAGGTATATTTTGCCACCTTTAAAAAGGAAATTGAATTGAAAGAAGGGGAAAGAGTGTGAACCCACACACCAGTCAGAAAGTATTTTGTGTGGAGGCTAAGGTAAGAGAAGATGGTGCCTTGGATTAGGGCGAGCCTGGTGGAAGCCGATCATCATAGTGCTGTTCCGTCTTTCAGTCCTTGAACATGGGGTGTCTCTGCATTTATTTTTATCTTTTAAATTTCCTTCAGCAATATTTGGCAGTTTTCAGCCCAATTCAATCTTGATAGAACAGCAAGAGGAAGCTATTCTAGTAGCTTCTCTGCCTATTTTAATAGCTATTTTAACAGAACTTCTCTGCCTAAAACACTGCAGTGACTTAGCAAAACAGGACTGCACGGGTGTAATAAATATACCAATGTCCATGTGGTCCTGTACAACCTAGACCCTTCACCTGCTTCTGCAATAACATCCCACATGACAACTGCCCCTCACACTCCACTCTCCTTCCGGCATGCTTCATTCTCAGGTTCCAGAAACTGCCAGACCTTTAACTCAGGGTTTTTAGATATGTGATTTCCTCTGCTGGAAAGCCACCCTTCATGGCTTTCTCTCTTCTTTCAGGTTTAATATAAATATAACCTCCTCAAAGAGGCCACCCTAATGGGCCTTGGCCTTTAAGTCCACCCATCCTGTCACCATCGCTGCTCCCCATTGTGACCCCCGTGGCACTTAGGCCACTACATAGCTATGGCTTCACTGGCTCTCTTTTCTCTGGTGATTCTCCACCTCCCCCAAGGTGAAGAGTCACGGCTGTCTCATTGACCCTCTATCTCTACGTCTAGAATGAGGCTGACCTGCACTGAATAATTATTGAATGAAAGCAGACAACGTTGTCTATCACACACAGGCAAAGAAGTCTTGTCAGGAAGGTTAGCACAAAGCAAGAATACTCTCCAGCAGATGGCTGATGGGTTCAGATAAACCAGACTCAGCTGAACCACACCCATTGTTGGCCTACCAACTCAGTGATCTGGAGAACAGATCTTGCCAAAAGAAGGAACACCTTTACTGGTACATCATTAAGAATATTTTCTAAAAGATTCCTAGGACCCATGTTAGAGCTCGTTTTTCAGCTTTGCAACATTGAACTTGATAATCGTGAAGAACAAAGAGTGATTCCATGCTCAGACTATTCAAGACAAAAGACTTCCAGAGGCTCTGGCAATGGCCCCACTGACATTCATAGCTGGTGATAATGTACATCACACCAGCTCTATTCAAGACAATTTAGCAACACTATTGCCATCAGAACACCCACCGTGAGTGACATTAATCACAGATGCAATGGGGCTGGGAAGTAAGTACCCAGAGCGTCTGCGTCATGGAGAACGGGGAACAAAAGAGGCTCTCAGGTACGAGCTGCTCGGTGCTGAAGCATCCATACAGCTAAAGCAGGACATTATCAGCAGAATCCCTGGAGTTTTCGGTAAAACCCTGCTTCCAAACCAGCAGTACCATCAGGAAACAGAACAGCCTAGGGGTCACCAGCATTGACTTGGGAACCAGAGCTGGTTCCAACCTTGCTCTGCCAAGCATGAGCACAGGGGAACCTTGGGTAAATTACTTCTTTGAACCACACTCTGCTTATCTGTGAAATGAAGCCCAAAGATCAGCTACAACATATATGGAGTAAGAACATGGGTTCTAGAAACATATTGCCTAGGTGTGACTTTGTCTCTTACTAATGACATACTGAGGGCAGTCAGATAAATGTCTCTCTCTATGGGCCTCAATTTCCTCATTGATTAAGTAGGGACAGTAATACCTGCTTGAATATTACAAGGTTACAAGGTGATTCAATCCTTTCTGGTGTTTAGTTGTGTCCTACTCTCTTGCAGCTCCATGGACTGCAACTCACCAGGCTCCTCTGTCTATACGATTTCTCAAGGCAAAAATACTGGAGGGGTTGTTATTTCTTTCTCTAGGAGATCTTCCCAAACCAGAGATCGAACTCACATCTCCTGCATTAGAAGGCAGATTCTTTAGCACTGAGCCATCAGGGAAGCCCAGTAGAATTTATTAAAAGCACTCTATTCAGTATGTAGAACAAACGAAAGGCCTAGAAAAGAGTAGTAATTGCTGCAATTCTTATTTCCCAGGCCATTCTACAAACTTAGCGATGCTCCTTGACATACTAATTGAAACTAGTTCTCATATATACCTAGTAAGGAAGAATTTAGTAGCAATGTCACAGGATGAAATGAAATAGCCTATATANCTGAGAGCATCACCTTGAAGGAAAAGAACATTTCATTTAGATGAAGGTTTGGCATCTCTTTTAAGCAGAAAAACTTAAGGAGTTAGAATGCTTAAAAAGAATAATTCATGTGCTCCAGTTTAAAGAACAACAACAAAAACTCCACAAGCAATTAGATAAAGTGAAAATAATGTATTAATAAAACTGGACTCCCTGTTTATTTCTTTTGAGGAGAGGAAAGGAAGGACAAGAAAAGAGCTACACTCTTGGTTCTTCCTTATGCTTTTGTATAATGTGTAGATATCTCTCCTTTAATACTTTCCTTTTTACTGGTTACATAAAAGCAGAAGTATCAGAGCGAATAGAGTCTCTTCTGGGATCTTCCCCGAGAACTCTAAGTAAAATGGAAAGGAAGGAGGGAAAAGATACATGTGCCAGTTTCTGTGGTGTCCTACTTAAAGAGGGTGGCAGCTTTTGAATTTAAAAAAAAAAAAATTAATACGCTCCCTGCAACTATGAATCAACTAATGCTAAAAAGTGTCAAGGTTTCTTTCATTTACTTTACACCACCTGCGCCTACTGAAGCCACACTCTTGAGAATGCCCTGTTCATCTTCGAAACAAAATGCTTCATCGAAATCCCTCTATAATCTTAGGACAGGTGAGGCCAAAGTCAAAAGCAGCCTCAACTACCTTGAGCTAGTAAACTGAGGGGTTTTTGCCCCACAGAGAAGATGATCGGTAACCCCTTCTAACCAAGGTCCGGGATGAACCTCAAGAGCTGTGTTAACAAAGCACATAACAGACCACACCGAGTGCCCGAAACGGATGTAAGACGTGGACACACGGGTAAAATCTTTCGAGTTTCGTGAACTCCTGGGAAAGGGGTGAGAGGGAGGAGAACCAAACAAAGTCACTACGATTTGATTTTCCGAGGTCACTTCTAAAAATCAGCCCGCGAGCGCGTTCCGGTAGCGGAAAGCTGGCCCCGCGGCGGCCGACAGCGGTCCGGGACCGACCAGGTTCCATCCGCTCTAGCGAGGAGGGCGCGGGCCAGGACCCGCCATCGGAGGTCAGCTCCAGGCTTGACCCCGCCCCCGCCCGTCCCCGACGACCCCAGCAAGCGGCGGAGGTGGGGGCACAGTCGGCGCGCGACTCACATGTGCGGGTTTCTCCTGAAGGCATTGGTGATGTCCTTCACCACCCGCTGCACCAGCACCGCCACCTCTTCGCTCGTCTCGGCCATGTTGGCGGCGGCCGCGGCGGCTCGGGCGCGCCTCCGGGAAAGCGCCAAGCAGCCCGCGGGAGTTCCGCGGGGAGCGCGCGCGTGTGCGCCGGTTTGGCCGCGCCCCGCCCCCACTGCCGAGGCCGCCGCAGAGCACTTCCGGGTCAGGCCGCCGGCGTTAAGGGTGTGGTCGTTAACCGGGCTAGAGTAGCGTGTTTGTTCACCGACTTCCTCTAGTCAGTGAGTTTCAAAGCCTCTGAGGTTATGCTTCAGATTCATTTGCAAAGTTACCTCAGGTCGCTGTTTTACACATTTTATTTTAATTTCTGGCCCACTCGGGGCCGTGGAGTGAGGGGTCCTAAGGTCACTAACAGAGCCGGAGTCTGGCCTGAGCACCCTCCCCAGACCACCAGTCTTCAGCCTCCTCAGGCGCTGAGGAAAGGAGCCGGTCCTCAAATGCTCATGGAGAAAAGTTCAACCGAGAGTGAAGGTTCTCTTAAACAGTTAGTACCTTGACGTTCTGAGAGTTCGTTCCCTTTATCGGAAAAAGTTGGAGGGATGAGGCCGTTCAGAGACGCTCTTGGTGAAATAAGTCCTGCTGCTGCTGTCGCTTCAGTCGTGTTCAGCTCTGTGCGACCCCATAGACGGGAGCCCACCAGGCTCCCCGGTCCCTGGGATTCTCCAGGCAAGAACACTGGAGTGGGTTGCCATTTCCTTCTCCAATGTAGGAAAGTGAAAAGGAAGTCCCTCAGTCGTTTCCGACTCTTCGCGACCCCATGGACCGCAGCCTACTAGGCTCCTCTGTCCATGGGATTTTCCAGGCAAGAGTACTGGAGTGGGGTGCCATTGCCTAGTGGGACTGTATTGGTGACCTTTTGTAACTCCGTGCCAATTTCGGCCACTGAGCAGCCGTTTTCAAATAGTTAATTTTAAGACGTTAATAAATGGATTAAAGGAAGAAGGAGAAAAGTAGTTTGCTCTCTCCATTATAGGGAGTTGCAGTACAGAGCTATTGTTTTAGATTTTTTTTTACTTTGTACTTCGTGTTGCACATCCTTTGGTGTCCTTTGAACACTGCATTTTAATTTTGGAGTTTAAAAACAAAGCCCCTGGCAAAGTTTGCTCTTAATAGCTATTTGCCTTCCTACAAATAATTTGTATAAGAAAAACTGTTGCAGGTAGGGGGACCCTCTTCTAGGGCCTGAGAGTGGGCTCTTGTCTAACATGCAGAAATGAATTGTGGGAGGACGCACATGTGATGAGGAAGCAAGAGACTTCCTTGGGAAGGGGCGCCCTGGGTGGAGAAGAGCAGTGAAAGGGAATCCAGGAGGGTTGCTCTGCCACAGTCTGGCATTTTATGGTGATAGGGTTAATTTCAGGGTTGTCTCTGGCCAACCATCGTCACTCCAGATCCTTCCTGGTAACACCGGCATCACTCAGACAAGAAGGATTCCAGCATGGAGGATTCTGAGATGTTTGTAGGGCATATGGACTCTTGTCTCCTTTTGAGCTTTCCAGAATTCTTCTAGTTGGTGGTGCCTTGTTCCATGTTTCTTGTAACTCATGCAAATAGTTACTGTGGTCCCTGGCCAGGATGGGCATTTTCAGTCAGTGTTGCCACTAACAAGGCTGGCTTTTTAGTCCATTTGGATTTTGAAATGCTGTAATTCAAGTTTTCATATATCAGATTTTCTTTCAGTCTTTTTGTTGGAAAAATCCAGCTGCTTTTGGTTCAGTTATTTTTACTTGAACCTTGAAATCTTGCCTATTAGAAACTTTTGTTTTTAAAGCAAATTCACAATCTGTTATGTAGAGCATTTGAAGTAAGTTTGATTTGGAAAGTAAAACTGTTCATTGGATGCAAAATAATAAAGCAATGAATGAGAAATAGGTATTAATCATATTGATTTGTATCCCTGCTGTTGCTGCTGCTAAGTTGCTTCAGTCATGTTCTGACTCCCAGCAACCCCGTGGACTGCAGCCCACCAGGCTCCTCCGTCCATGGGATTTTTCCAGGCAAGAGTACTGGGGTGGGGTGCCATTGCCTTCTCCATAGACATTGGCCTTCTGGTTTTAAAAGAAATGATAGAGAAATTTCATAAAATTGTAGAAAAGCAAAATGGACAGGTTTGATTTAGTAAAGTCAAACAAACTTTAACCTATTGACAGGTTCTCAAATGAGGCAGTGAAGTGAATTTGTGTTTAGATTCCAAGGCCAAAGACAACTTCAAATGTCCTAATTACTCTTAAAATGAAATACAGATGCTGAAATGGTTTGAGTTCACTCGTAAGTTTTCTTCATATTCAATTAATCAGAGCCCTGCATCCTTTCCTAATAAAAGTGGAAATAAACCCTGACTTCTGGGGCAGAGCTTAATGGAACACACTCATAAATATGACTTTTTAAAAAATAATTCATTTTTATCTTAAAAATTAGTGTGATTTTTGTATTTTATTCTAATCTGTTTAAGAGGAAAAACCAACAAACTTTGTCCCTAAATTCTGAAGGGAAATTGATATTCCAAAAAGACAGTTCCTCTGAATGATTCTGTGTGTCCCCTTCCCACATGCACAACACATGCACATACACACACTATTTGGACTCATTTGAAAGGTATGAATTGTATCTCTCATGTTTCTGTCTCTTATACACATCTCCATTTTGCTTTTCTACAANATGATTCTGTGTGTCCCCTTCCCACATGCACAACACATGCACATACACACACTATTTGGACTCATTTGAAAGGTATGAATTGTATCTCTCATGTTTCTTCTAAGAGTTCATGAGTTGTTTCAACCAATTATTAAAGATATGCTATGGTTAGAACTTGAATTTTTATAGTTAGAACATACTAGAGCTCTGTCCAAGGCCTCCTTTTTTTGCAGATAAGGAGGCTGAGGTTCAAATAAGAATTGAAATTCATATGATTTCAATAATGATATAAGACTCTGTGTGTGTGTGTGTGTGTGTGTGTGTGTGCATGTTAAGTCACTTCAGTTGTGTCTGACTCTGCAACCCTGTAGACATAGCCCACCAGGCTTCTCAGTTCATGGGATTCTCCAGGCGTGAATACTGGGGTGGGTTGCCTTGCCTTTCTCCAGGGGATCTTCCTAATCCAGGGACAAGAAACTTTGTAATCAAGGGACAAGAAACTGCATTGGTAGATGGGTTCTTTACCACTAGTGCTACCTGCGGAACATGAGGATATGATAAATTTAGCATGATTTTGCTGAAGGAGTCAAAGGTTTATGTTTAAGAATCTGTAAAATATAATTATTAATATTAAATATTGTAAATAGATTAAGTGCTCAGTATTGGATATTGATTAAATTACAGTAAATCTATGTGATAAAATAGTTTAGTCATTTAAAAGCTCATTATAACTAGGACAATATGTACCAAACTCTTAGGCAAGGTAAATTTAAAGGAGAATTTTATTTTCTAAGTAACACAAAGAACAAAACAAAATTTTTGTAATTAAAAATTTTTTCAAAGTATATGTTAATAAAACATGGGTATACTTATTTTTTAGTCAACAATCTCTTATTTTGCTTATTAATTTTCTTAGAGATTGATTTTTAAGTAACCATGACTCTTGTAACTCTCTCATACTGCCCCTAATTATGCCTTTCATAGTTTAGAAGACTATTTGACAATCCTATGAATGTACTTGACAATCCTTCCATACCCCACCAATATCATTCTTTTTGTATTTTAGAAGAATATTTGATGATGGGGAAAGGTGTGTGTATGTGTGTGTGTGTGTGTATATATGTATATATAAAATAAATGACAAGTACCAAAACAGCATACAAGACAATTATAGACAAAAATTAAGCAATTGTCAATCTAAGAAAGAAATGGAAAATTTTATTCAAGCCAACCTGAGGATTATAACCCAGGAAATGGTCCTTCAGAAAACTCTGAGAATTGTTCTGCTTTTTAGAATGACTGAGCATACACACACACACAGACACATTACATGTTAAATGATTTATCATTGACAGTTTACATAACCCAGTTCTGCACATAAAAAATGAGTAATGAGTCATGGGTCATCAAGACCCCTCACAAGATTAAGAAGGAACGTTATTTCTTAGGAAGTTGTGATTCTGTGAAATTAATTAATATGTAACATCTCTTAAGGAGGTATGGCTAACGCAGATTCATAGCACATGCTAAAGGAGAGGGAGGAAGCCCAAACAGGCAAAGAAAAATTTTATGTTTAAGTATTTATCATCTTACCTTAAAAATGAATTTTATTTCATCATATACAAAACAAATAGTACATCATATTTATATGTATTAGACTGGGATGTTATAAACTAAAATGTTAGCAGTGGTTATCTCCATATGATAGAACTACTATAGATGATTAGGACCTATACATATAGATTCTTTATATTACTCTGGATGTTGCAAACTTTTTACAGTAAAAATCTAATGTGAAGCACTATACAAATTATTGCTTATTTCTATGAGTAGACACATCAGTATTAAAACACAGTAGTAAAGCTAATACTAATTTTCAAAACAGAACTCTATTGTTTAATACTCTAAAGAGAATTATACCACTACTACAGTTAGTTTCCTAGTTAAAATATGAACATTTTTAACATATCAGAAAGTAGGTAAATGTTATAAAGATACTAATCATGTTGATGACTTTAAATGATCAGTTAATGCTGATATTAGAATCCATGATGATAGAGGAATGAAGATACTAGGTACACAATGTGGTTCTTGTTGCTGAGTAAAGTGCTGTTTTATATTTCTTGATATTGAATAGTTCCAAAGTGTTATTCTTTATCTTCTTCCTATCTAGAGGCCCAGGAAACCTATGATGTAATCTTCAGAAAAGAATAAGAGAAAATATCTGGAAAGAAAAAGAGCCAATCCAGGCCTTGCGTATGGAAATATCTAGGGAGATGGGTATGTCTCCATGATGGATTCAACGTTTCTCATGTACAGAAGATATCAAAATTTTTGTAGGGATTTCTTATGCCATTTAATGGCTGACTAAAGAAAAGAAATATCCAAATATGAGTACATTCTTAAGGAGTTATTTTTTACTTTATGTTTTTCTTATTCAATGTAAATATGACAATAATGTAAACCATAGACTTAGGTTTAAAAAATCATAACTGAAAATTTAGGAAAGTAGTAAAAGCTTTATTTTTACTACAGAAGAGGTCTACTCTGAGACTTCTTCAGTAATTGCCTAAAAGTAAGACAGGGCTATATTTCCTCTTCTTTCATCTCACTTCTTTTTTGATATCTTTTTTCCTTTTTCTGGCTGTGTGTCATGTTGGATCTTATTTCCCAGATCAGGGATCGAACCCCATCCCATGCATTGGCAGGCAGATGCTTAACCACTGGACCACCAGGGAAGTCCCCATCTCACTTCTTAAGCTAATTTTTCAACTCAGATTTTATAATAAAAAATATACTTTATTTCTCAGTTTCTTCCTGTTTCCATGTTTTAAGCCACTTGTGAGACTTAACAAAATTAACAACAGGCCAAAATCACCCATAGGAAATGATGAAATTTCTTTATTAAATGATGAATTATGCTTTAACTTGTATTAATAGTATAGTATTTATAGAAACTGACAGTCTGAATGTAAGGAAAGAATGACAGTTATTCCCCAATTAACATCTTCTGGCTTTAGGCACTTGAATTTCTATGGAGAGTCCTCAAGAAAATTGGAGATGTAAAGTGAACATTTCATGCAAGGATGGGCATAACAAAGAACAGAAATGGTAAGGACCTAACAGAAGCAAAAGAGATTAAGAAGAGGTAGCAAGAATACACAGAAGAACTGTACAAAAAAGATCTTAATGACCCAGATAACCATGATGGTGTTGTCACTCACTTAGATCCAAACAGCCTGGAGTGTGAGTTAAGTGGGCCTTAGGAAGCATTACTACAAATAAAGCTAGTGAAGTTGATGGAATTCCAGCTGAGTTATTTCAAATACTAAAAGATGATGCTATTAAAGTGCTGCCCTCAGTATGTCAGCAAATTTGGAAAACTCAAGATTGTCCAAAGGACTGGAAAAGGTCAGTTTTCATTCCAAATTCCAAATAAGGGCAATGCCAAAGAATGTTTAAACTACTGTACAATTGCACTCATTCAACATGCTTCAAAATCCTTCAGGCTAGGCTTCAGCGATACATGAACTGAGAACTTCCAGATGTACAAGCTAGATTTAGAAAGGGCAGAAAAACCAGAGATCAAATTGCCAACATTCGTTGGCTCATGAAGAAAGCAATGGAATTCCAGAAAAACGTCTACTTCTGCATCATTGGCTATGCTAAAGCCTTTGACTGTGTGAATCACAACAAACTGTGGAAAATTCTTCAAGAGATGTGAATACCAGACCACCTTACCTGTCTTCTGAGAAACCTCTATGCAGGTCAAGAAGAAACAGTTAGAACTGGACATGGAACAACTGACTGGTTCAAAATTGGGAAAGGAATACAACAAGGCAATATATTGTCACCCTGTTTGTTTAACTTACATGCAGAGTACATCATAAAAAATGCTAGGCTAGATGAATCACAGGCTAGAATCAAGATTGGTGGGAGAAATAGCAGCAACCTCAGATATGTAGATGATACCACTCTAATGCCAGAAAATGAAGAACCTCTTGATGAAGGTGAAAGAGGAGTGAAAAAACCTGGCTTGAAACTCCACATTCAAAATCTAAAATCATGCCATGTGACCCCAAGACTTTATGGCAAATAGAAGGGGAAAACTAGAAGCAGTGACAGATTTTCTTTTCTTGGGCTCCAAAATCACTGTGGATGGTATCTGCAACCATGAAATTAAAAGACGCCTGCTCCCTGGAAAGAAAGCTTTGACAAACCTAGATAGTGTATTTAAAAGCAGAGACATCACTTTGCTGACAAAGGTCTGTACCATCAAAGCTATGATCTTTACAGTAGTCATGTACAGATGTGTAAGTTGGACCTTAATGAAGGCTGAATGCCAAATAATTGATGCTTTGAAATTGAGGTGCTGGAGAGTCCCTTGGACTGCAAAGAAATCAAACCAGTCAATCCAAAAAGGAAATCAACTCTGAATTTTCACTGGAAGGACTGTTGCTGAAGCTGAAGCTCCAATACTTTGGCAACCTGAGGCAAAGAGCTGACTCATTGGAAAAGACCCTGATGCTGGTAAAGATTGAAGGCAGAAGGAGACAGGGGTGGCAGAGGATAAGATAGACAGCATCACCATACTAAATGGACATTGATTTGAGCAAACTCTGAGATAGTGCCAGACAGAGGATCCTGGTACATTATAGTCCTTGAGGTNTAGATAGCATCACCATACTAAATGGACATTGATTTGAGCAAACTCTGAGATAGTGCCAGACAGAGGATCCTGGTACATTATAGTCCTTGAGGTTGCAAAGAATCTGACATGAGTTAGAGAGTGAACAACAACAGAAACAGTTCTAACCATATTGTTCCTCAGGGCCCCCAAAAGTCCACTCTACTTATGTCTGTGTCTGAGTGAGTAAGGTTTTTCATTGTCATTGATGACATACATTTGAGCCAACAGACCATACTATAATAATAGAACCATCTTTAATAGAAGCTTTGTTTTAGTCATTTTTTTTCATTTTGAAAATCCTTAGGTAAGTCCCTGAAATAGTGCCAACTCAATACCAGCATCAAAAAACGGTTGGCTCTTTATTACTGGCTCTAACAGAGCTGACAGTTCTCTTTAATTTCAATAAGAAAAATGTTATTTCATTAGTTTTTTTAAAGAAGAGGGGTGAATCCATTTTAGAAATTAATTTTATACTCTTCTTTAAAACGTAAAGAAATGACTAAGTAGGGTCTAGTGATAAACATAAATTGTAGAACTTTAGTGCAATTTTTCATAGCTAGAACTATTAAGTGGAGAAGGCAGTGGCACCCCACTCCAGTACCCTTGCCTGGAAAACCCCATGGATGGAGGAGCCTGGTGAGCTACAGTCCATGGGGTCGCTAAGAGTCGGACACGGCTGAGCGACTTCACTTTCACTTTTCACTTTTCATGCATTGGAGAAGGAAATGGCAACCCACTCCAGTGTTCTTGCCTGGAGAATCCCAGGGACGGGGGAGCCTGGTGGGCTGCCGTCTATGGAGTCAAACAGAGTTGGACACAACTGAAGTGACTTAGCAGCAGCAGAACTATTAAGTAATTACTTCTAACTTGATGGAATAAAAAGAGGTAATTTGTTAATGGTTAGCAGCATCCGTCTTCACAGAAAACATTCTATTTAATGAAGTATTCCAATTGAGCAAACATTTGCTGGGTGTCTGCTATATGTATGGCATGTCCACAAAGGTGACATTGATGACCAAAACTAGACCTTGCTTCTCTAAAACAGATTATCTTATTCACCTATAGTCTTCAGTTGAGTTCAGTTCAGTTCAGTCACTCAGTCAGGTCCGACTCTTTGTGACCCCAGGAATCACAGCACACCAGGCCTCCCTGGCAATCACCAACTTTCAGAGTTCCCTCAAACTCACGTCCATCAAGTTGGTGATTCCATCCAGCCATCTCATCCTCTGTTGTCCCCTTCTCCTCCTGCCCCCAGTCCCTCCCAGCATCAGGGTCTTTTCCAATGAGTCAACTCTTCACATGAGGTGGCTAAAGTATTGGAGTTTCAGCTTTAGCATCAGTCCTTCTAATGAACACCTAGGACTGATCTCCTTTAGGATGGACTGGTTGGATCACCTTGCAGTCCAAGGGACTCTCAAGAGTCTTCTCCAACACCACAGTTCAAAAGCATCAATTCTTCAGCACTCAGCTTTCTTCACAGTCCAACTCTCACCTCCATACATGACCACTGGATAAACCATAGCCTTGACTAGACGGACTTTTGTTGGCAAAGTAATGTCTCTGCGTTTCAATATGCTGTCTAGGTTGGTCATAACTTTCCTTCCAAGGAGTAAGCATCTTTTAATTCCATGGCTGCAATCACCATCTGCAGTTATTTTGGATCCCAAATAAATAAAGTCTGACACTGTTTCCACTGTTTCCCCATCTATTTCCCATGAAGTGATGGGACCTATAGTCTTATTTAGATGCAAATCTACTTTGCATACCAAGACTTNTATTTTGGATCCCAAATAAATAAAGTCTGACACTGTTTCCACTGTTTCCCCATCTATTTCCCATGAAGTGATGGGACCTATAGTCTTATTTAGATGCAAATCTACTTTGCATACCAAGACTTCCTTTTGAAATAGTGCAAATGAAAACTTATGAATATCCAAACTCTAGATATTCTGATCTTTCTGATTGAAAGATCAGTAACCCTTGAAACAGTATGGAGAACAGAGTGGAGATTCCTTTAAAAACTGGAAATAGAACTGCCTTATGACCCAGCAATCCCACTGCTGGGCATACACACCAAGGAAACTAGAATTGAAAGAGATACGTGTACCCCAATGTTCATCACAGCACTGTTTATAATAGTCAGGACATGGAAGCAACCTAGATGTCCATCAGCAGATGAATNTGCCACAGGGTCAGAGAATCCCTACCTCAAACCCAGGAGGTCGGTGGCGTGCACCCAAGCAAGACACTGTCTACTTATATCTGTGCAGGCCTGCTTTAAAGCCCATGAGAACTGGTTTTTGCAGCCACGGTAGAACCAGAAGTCAGGGGACATGCCAGCTCTGAGCTGACGGGGGCCCATCGGCTGCACTAGTTGAAATATACAGACTGGACACGGACAAAGCTTTACCCGTGAAGCAACAGACTCATCTAATCCCACCTCATGAAGCAAAGGTGTTCAAAATTGAATGTCTGCTCAATTCTGAGCATGTTAACCATGGAACTCATATTACTAAAGGAACTGCTACTTCCTTGCCTCTTTACATTAACAAAAAAGAGATTCTCTACTTGTAATATCCGGTATTGGCTCCTGTATCAAAAGTATTGACATTATGACTCGTGTAATGATTTTGGACAGAAAAGGCGAATTCTGAATGTTCTGCCAACATAGACATTTTTATTCTTTCTTCTTCCTCAGAATAGCCTCTGATTTGCCTCCTTTGCCACATTTCTACTCTCCTGTCCCACACGGAAATATTTATGATTCAAGAATTCCGAAGTTTTGTCTCTATATTCATACAGTGGTAAAATACAACTATAGAAGGCCTGCAGACAGAGGGCACTCAGTCCCAGGTTACATCAAACATCTGGGCTGAAGAAACAACTTGTTCATGAGTTTGACCTTTCTTTAACAAAATGATAGTCTTGTGGAGATTTACAAAAAACAGTATTGAATAAATCTGGTTATTTTACAGTAAGCAGAGGAAAGGATGATGCTTTCGTGCCCTTGTTTGGGGCAAGAAATTCTGAAGTGGCTGCAAGTGTGGGGAGGACCAAATAAGCATGGCTACCTTGATATTTTGTGGCTTTTCCAGGTTTCTTGAATGGTCAGTGGCTAAGTGTCCCTCCTTGCAATCTAAACCTGGTCTGCCTGGCCCCAGGTTCTCAGTGGTTAGTAAGTTCTCCTTTTAATACACAGCCTCCAGCAATTGCAGTAGAGCTGTTTGCTTTTCCATCTAGGGATTTAAATTGTTCCCTGAGATGTGCAGACACACAATCTGGCAGAGGGGTTTGATTTAAATGTGCTGTCAGTTTTGATTTTTCACATTACCTGCTCATGCTGGCAGAGAGGGCCTACTAAACTAGCAATAAGTTTCAATCCGAGGAGGTCAAAACAAACCCAAGTCATGTGAGTAGCCAGGGGCTTCTTCTGATCAAGTTCAGCAAACTGAAGGGACCAGCCGCCCCATGCACACAACAAAGGAGACGGCGGTCCTTTCCAGGGTTCAGCCACAGGATTCTACTCTCACCAGTGTCTCCCTTTTTAGAAAACACACTTGTAAATTATCTACACAGAGATACAACAGCTGCTATTTATATGTCCTCAGAGCAGATTTCTTGACCACAAAGAAAACAAGAAAAAAACCCAGAGAATATTTACAATTCTTCTTTCAGAAACTGCCTGGTCAAACAGTCTGAAGTTCTAATGGTGCCCTGCATACAGATGCCCTCTGTAAGTTTTTTTCAGAATAAAATGCAATGGCATTCACTCCCAGTATCTGGATTATTTATTTTTTGCCAGGGCATGTTCTTCCCTTTTTGTGATAGAGGTCTGGCCTTTGGTTTCCTATTCAAAGACACACAACTTCCCATAGCTCCAGCTCAGCTAGGGTGGTGCATGGCACAGCTGTCTCTAGAAACTGTCTACCTGGAAACCACTATTAACAGTGATTCTTCCCAACAAGCAGCTTAAGAGATATTTTTTTCTTATTCAACTCTTAAGCACCTGGGCTAGCCAGATTATAGCAGTCAAGATGGGCTGGGTCATGCTGCAGTAACAATAAAGCCTCAAATCTCAGTGACTTACAAGCACAGGGGTCTATTTCTCTGTCACACCACGTTTTTTCCATATGGCTTCATGGGGGGACTCTGCTTATTGTAGTTACTCAAGGCCCTAGTGGTTGAAGTTTCATCTCAGCAGTGCTCCCACATTCCCTGAAGCTGGGGAAAATAAAAGCACTTCATTGTCTTCTTCTGGCAATTAGATATTTCCACCTAGAAGAGATACATGTCATTTTCTCTCACACTGACTCACCCAAAGCAAGTCATCAGTTCAGTTCAGTTCAGTCACTCAGTCATAGACCTCATCTAACTGCGAGGTAGCAAGAAGTGTAACCACTCCTAAACCGGGAAGGAGGCAGTAAAATCAAGTACCCAGGACCAGGCCTGATGACTAGCATGCAGCTCTGTTCTGGACTCAGGTGAGGGGATCCTTGTAGCTTTGTCTCTGGATGGTGTGTAAAGTCCTCTTAAAAATCACTGGGCATTAGTTCAACATTTTTTTTTAGGGTTAGCAGAAATCAACACAACATAAATTAATCAAAACTATACTTTAGTAAAAAAATTAGTGAAAACAAAACAACCCATCAAGAAGAACTTTTCATAGAAATAAGTCAAGTCACTGTGTTACAGTCAAAAATGATTTAAGGCATGATCCAACAACTCAGTCCGGTATCATCTGGAAGTTCTTAAACCTCTTACTTTTTCCTTCCATTAAAAATGAGGCCCTTAACTCATACACAGAAGTGACTCTAGACAGTTCTAATCCTGTTTGCCTTAGTGGTTTACCAGTACAGTAATACTCTCAAGACAAAGTTTTATTGTTTCTTAAAAATCTGGGAATTAAGTCAAATGACGATTTGGTTAAGTGATGTGTCCCAGAAAGGAGCTGGGAGAATGAGCAGAAAGGCCCTGTTGGACCTCTAAAGAGAGAAGGTGAAAAAGAAAGAACAATCAGGTAGGGAACACCATGATAAAGCTTATGCCAGGTCCAGAAACACCCCAGGGAGAGCATTTCTCCTGGCTAATGCTTCTAACCTTCCATGGCGTTAAAGAATCTCAGAGGGCTGCCAGGACATAAGTGTAGAAGTAAATATACCCCCCAAAAGAGACACGTGTTTGTGGCAGAAGGCAAGGTCAACAAATTTAGGAGACTGACATTGCCTGGGAAATCTCAGCATGTGTGTGCATATAAAATGCATGTTTATTATAATATATGTATATTATACATTGTATATGTTATACTATATACCTAGTATATTATACTAAACTCAACATAGTATTGGCTTAAGAATCCAGAGCTAATATTTCTGCTCTTCCCTAAGAGCAAAAGTCATCAAACTATACTTTACAGGACCAAGTGGGCTGTTTTTGAATTACCTGGGAGCAGAGAATAAGTTTACATTTTTAAATTGTTCGAAAAAATGCAGAAATTCACTGTATCTCATGTCATGTCTAAAATTCCCATCTAGTTCTTTAAGAAAAAAAAAAAATGCTTGCAGATCTCACCCTAGAGTGAAGGAAGGAGGCTGCCTCCAACGTTTTCCCATCAACACTAAGGGAAAGCTCATTAAGGGAAATCATGAAGGACCCCATAGATTAGCATGGGAGTCACCTTTTGTTGGTGATGAAAATGTCATTCAGGTCGACTGATTGTAAGGAATGGAAGAAACTGGAAAAATAGGGCAGAGAATCAAGAGAAAGACAATAAAGGGAATCATGTAAAATTGGCTTTCATAACCAGAATGTATATTTACTTCTTATTGCTTAAGTTATTTTTAAGCTTTGTGACTGAGCCTTGGATTGCTTGCCTGTGTAATACAGGTAATTAATGTTACTTGATCTTCTGCACTGCTGTATACATCAACCAGGACAACTGGGCAGAGCCCCATCTGAACATAAAATAGGGCCAAGCAAAAAGAGCTGTTGGTGGAGTTCAATCTCCACACGTCAGTAAAGGTGGCATCATTGTCTCGTTCACATGGTAGATTCAGCAAATGCTCAATGAGAACTGGTGTCACTCTCTATTTAAATGTGAGGAAACCAGGTAATTAATCAAGGCTTGACATGGATATCCAGCCCCAGTTTACTAAGACAACTTGGCATCTCTGACATTAACAATTTAGTTCTCAATTAGGTGCCAAACTACACACAGCAACAAAAAGGGCCTGGTCTCTAGAGTGAAAGAAAATAGAGAGCAGAGATCAATAAAGAACTTTATTTTTCTAAGTTTTCACTCCTTCCATGTAGGTGCAACAATTCAACTATGATGAAGCATTTTCCATATTCAATGCCTTCTCAGTGATAGAAGAATAAAATCCCTACTGTCAAGGAGCCTCTATCCTCCTGATGCCAAGTGACAACTGGTAAAGCAGAGGAACTGCAGCTGCACTCATCAACTATACTGTGCGTGCGTGCGTGGTCAGCCGTGTCTGACTCTTTGTGACCCCACCAACTGCAGACCTAGAGGCTCCTTGTCAGTGGGGCTTTCCCAGCAAGAATACTGAAGTGGGATGCCATAAACAAAGTAATAAAAAAGCCAGTTAGTTGCAGATGATAATGTATGCTATGAAGACAGTAAATATGGGTTGAGAGTGATTAGATGAGGTCAGTTTAGGAAAGGTGACCTAACATTTAAGTGTGACTTGAAAAGAGGAACAGGAGCCACACATGTGACCAGCTGCAGGAAAAGCCTTCTAGGGACGGCAGTACAAGGGTCCTGAAGTTTCAAGGGGCAGAGAGGCCAGAACGACATGAGGGAAGGGGAGAGAAGCACAAGAACAAGGCTGGAGAAATAGATGGGGGTCAGATCATGCCCAGATTTGGCACTGACACAAAGCTTGCCTTGCTTTTGATTGGCAGCAAGAGATAAGGTTAAATGTTTACACCTGAGCATCTGTGGTTTGATTCCTCATCTTGGAGGCTGGAGAAAGAGGGAGCAGGACTCAGAGGGACTTACAAATATAGCAGAGCAGGGGAGAGTGGATCTGACCAAACTGAGGGAACTGAACCTCAAACCGAGCCTAATGGTCAAGTGCAGGACCAGAGGTGCAAGAAGGGCCAGGGCTGGGAGCTGAGAAGACAGAGAGTGGCAGAAGGTAAGAAAAGACCGCAGAAGGTAAGAGGGGCCACGACTTCTATCGTCAGCTGTCTCTCTGTGGGGCTAGAAGATGTTCTGGTTGGGTTGATTGGAATTAAAGTACAGGGTGACTGCTGTGGATCAGACACACGCTGGAAGCTGTGCGAGCCCTCTGCAGGCCGAGTCACCTCCTGTTTCCTCAAGCAGTTATGATCACGGGGCGTANTCTCACACTGACTCACCCAAAGCAAGTCATCAGTTCAGTTCAGTTCAGTCACTCAGTCATAGACCTCATCTAACTGCGAGGTAGCAAGAAGTGTAACCACTCCTAAACCGGGAAGGAGGCAGTAAAATCAAGTACCCGGGACCAGGCCTGATGACTAGCATGCAGCTCCGTTCTGGACTCAGGTGGGGGGATCCTTGTAGCTTTGTCTCTGGATGGTGTGTAAAGTCCTCTTAAAAATCACTGGGCATTAGTTCAACATTTTTTTTTTAGGGTTAGCAGAAATCAACACAACATTGTAAATCAACTATACTCCAATAAAATTAATCAAAACTATACTCTGGTAAAAAAAATTAGTGAAAACAAAACAACCCATCAAGAAGAACTTTTCATAGAAATAAGTCAAGTCACTGTGTTACAGTCAAAAATGATTTAAGGCATGATCCAACAACTCAGTCCAGTATCATCTGGAAGTTCTTAAACCTCTTACTTTTTCCTTCCATTAAAAATGAGGCCCTTAACTCATACACAGAAGTGACTCTAGACAGTTCTAATCCTGTTTGCCTTAGTGGTTTACCAGTACAGTAATACTCTCAAGACAAAGTTTTATTGTTTCTTAAAAATCTGGGAATTAAGTCAAATGACGATTTGGTTAAGTGATGTGTCCCAGAAAGGAGCTGGGAGAATGAGCAGAAAGGCCCTGTTGGACCTCTAAAGAGAGAAGGTGAAAAAGAAAGAACAATCAGGTAGGGAACACCATGATAAAGCTTATGCCAGGTCCAGAAACACCCCAGGGAGAGCATTTCTCCTGGCTAATGCTTCTAACCTTCCATGACGTTAAAGAATCTCAGAGGGCTGCCAGGACATAAGTGTAGAAGTAAATATACCCCCCAAAAGAGACACGTGTTTGTGGCAGAAGGCAAGGTCAACAAATTTAGGAGACTGACATTGCCTGGGAAATCTCAGCATGTGTGTGCATATAAAATGCATGTTTATTATAATATATGTATATTATACATTGTATATGTTATACTATATACCTAGTATATTATACTAAACTCAACATAGTATTGGCTTAAGAATCCAGAGCTAATATTTCTGCTCTTCCCTAAGAGCAAAAGTCATCAAACTATACTTTACAGGACCAAGTGGGCTGTTTTTGAATTACCTGGGAGCAGAGAATAAGTTTACATTTTTAAATTGTTCGAAAAAATGCAGAAATTCACTGTATCTCATGTCATGTCTAAAATTCCCATCTAGTTCTTTAAGAAAAAAAAAAAATGCTTGCAGATCTCACCCTAGAGTGAAGGAAGGAGGCTGCCTCCAACGTTTTCCCATCAACACTAAGGGAAAGCTCATTAAGGGAAATCATGAAGGACCCCATAGATTAGCATGGGAGTCACCTTTTGTTGGTGATGAAAATGTCATTCAGGTCGACTGATTGTAAGGAATGGAAGAAACTGGAAAAATAGGGCAGAGAATCAAGAGAAAGACAATAAAGGGAATCATGTAAAATTGGCTTTCATAACCAGAATGTATATTTACTTCTTATTGCTTAAGTTATTTTTTAGCTTTGTGACTGAGCCTTGGATTGCTTGCCTGTGTAATACAGGTAATTAATGTTACTTGATCTTCTGCACTGCTGTATACATCAACCAGGACAACTGGGCAGAGCCCCATCTGAACATAAAATAGGGCCAAGCAAAAAGAGCTGTTGGTGGAGTTCAATCTCCACACGTCAGTAAAGGTGGCATCATTGTCTCGTTCACATGGTAGATTCAGCAAATGCTCAATGAGAACTGGTGTCACTCTCTATTTAAATGTGAGGAAACCAGGTAATTAATCAAGGCTTGACATGGATATCCAGCCCCAGTTTACTAAGACAACTTGGCATCTCTGACATTAACAATTTAGTTCTCAATTAGGTGCCAAACTACACACAGCAACAAAAAGGGCCTGGTCTCTAGAGTGAAAGAAAATAGAGAGCAGAGATCAATAAAGAACTTTATTTTTCTAAGTTTTCACTCCTTCCATGTAGGTGCAACCATTCAACTATGATGAAGCATTTTCCATATTCAATGCCTTCTCAGTGATAGAAGAATAAAATCCCTACTGTCAAGGAGCCTCTATCCTCCTGATGCCAAGTGACAACTGGTAAAGCAGAGGAACTGCAGCTGCACTCATCAACTATACTGTGCGTGCGTGCGTGGTCAGCCGTGTCTGACTCTTTGTGACCCCATCAACTGCAGACCTAGAGGCTCCTTGTCAGTGGGGCTTTCCCAGCAAGAATACTGAAGTGGGATGCCATAAACAAAGTAATAAAAAAGCCAGTTAGTTGCAGATGATAATGTATGCTATGAAGACAGTAAATATGGGTTGAGAGTGATTAGATGAGGTCAGTTTAGGAAAGGTGACCTAACATTTAAGTGTGACTTGAAAAGAGGAACAGGAGCCACACATGTGACCAGCTGCAGGAAAAGCCTTCTAGGGACGGCAGTACAAGGGTCCTGAAGTTTCAAGGGGCAGAGAGGCCAGAACGACATGAGGGAAGGGGAGAGAAGCACAAGAACAAGGCTGGAGAAATAGATGGGGGTCAGATCATGCCCAGATTTGGCACTGACACAAAGCTTGCCTTGCTTTTGATTGGCAGCAAGAGATAAGGTTAAATGTTTACACCTGAGCATCTGTGGTTTGATTCCTCATCTTGGAGGCTGGAGAAAGAGGGAGCAGGACTCAGAGGGACTTACAAATATAGCAGAGCAGGGGAGAGTGGATCTGACCAAACTGAGGGAACTGAACCTCAAACCGAGCCTAATGGTCAAGTGCAGGACCAGAGGTGCAAGAAGGGCCAGGGCTGGGAGCTGAGAAGACAGAGAGTGGCAGAAGGTAAGAAAAGACCGCAGAAGGTAAGAGGGGCCACGACTTCTATCGTCAGCTGTCTCTCTGTGGGGCTAGAAGATGTTCTGGTTGGGTTGATTGGAATTAAAGTACAGGGTGACTGCTGTGGATCAGACACACGCTGGAAGCTGTGCGAGCCCTCTGCAGGCCGAGTCACCTCCTGTTTCCTCAAGCAGTTATGATCACGGGGCGTAAGCCATAGCTGCAGGAGAATACAGATGCTGAACCCGGTGACATACTGCAGTTTGGTTGGTGGTGTAGTGGTCAGAGGAAGCCTCCTTTAATATGGAGCACTCAGGGCAGAGAGGAAAGGAGAAAGAACGTAAGATGGGCCTTAGAAGTCGCGACAAATTTGAAACGGCAAAGAGTGGGCAGGAAACAGACAAGCTGAGAAGTAGGGTAACAAGTAAGAACACTCCTGAGAGAGGCCAGTGTGACTTCCTTCTCTGGTAATTAGAGCAAGATGTATTTTACAGTAACATTTCAACAATACACTCAATTCCCTCCACCTACCACCTGGCTCAGATCAATGCAACCTCCTCTTTCTTAATAGACAGAGTTCAGAGAGACTCCAGACAGAAGAGGGGAAACTGGCTCTTATGAAAACAGGTTGCTTTCTTCTTTGAAACCTCTCACAAAGGGGACGCTGCATGATAATGAAAAGTATCACCATCATTATTATTTTCTTGAAATATTGGACTCTCCCATAACAAAAGCTTCATTCTCTGTAATCTGATTGTTGTTTGGTATCATGAAGACATTGAAATTCATTTACACCTTCAGCTCTTGCTATGAGTGCCACCTGCTGCTCTCCCTCTGCAGCGGGTTTATCCTATTATGCTATTTATAGGGACTCCGTGGTAAAGGTGGCAGGAATAGCGATGCCAAACTTTCCTGCTTTTCTCCATCTGACAGCTGGCGTGTTGTCTGACAACACAAAGAGAAAGAAGAAAGGTTGCATATCAAAATATTTTGAAGGCACTGCTGTCAAATGCACAGACACACAACATGGATAATTACTTAAGTTTCATTGCATTGTCCAAAATGAAATCTTTCTAACCTAGGGACAGTTTTCAAGTTTTAATAATTTGGTTCTCGATTCTAAAATTTGTAGCTTTTCTTATTGCACAAATACACATAAAACTCAAAATAATTATTATGTTACCCAGGAAATCAAATCTGAGTATGAGGCTTTTTGAATTTTTACTCCTAATATGAGAAGTGAGTTGATCCAAGTAAAGCTGTATCATGTAAATTATACTCAGACTGACTCTGATAAATAAAAAATAAATTCACTTCCCACCAAAAAAAAAAAGNATGAGGGAAGGGGAGAGAAGCACAAGAACAAGGCTGGAGAAATAGATGGGGGTCAGATCATGCCCAGATTTGGCACTGACACAAAGCTTGCCTTGCTTTTGATTGGCAGCAAGAGATAAGGTTAAATGTTTACACCTGAGCATCTGTGGTTTGATTCCTCATCTTGGAGGCTGGAGAAAGAGGGAGCAGGACTCAGAGGGACTTACAAATATAGCAGAGCAGGGGAGAGTGGATCTGACCAAACTGAGGGAACTGAACCTCAAACCGAGCCTAATGGTCAAGTGCAGGACCAGAGGTGCAAGAAGGGCCAGGGCTGGGAGCTGAGAAGACAGAGAGTGGCAGAAGGTAAGAAAAGACCGCAGAAGGTAAGAGGGGCCACGACTTCTATCGTCAGCTGTCTCTCTGTGGGGCTAGAAGATGTTCTGGTTGGGTTGATTGGAATTAAAGTACAGGGTGACTGCTGTGGATCAGACACACGCTGGAAGCTGTGCGAGCCCTCTGCAGGCCGAGTCACCTCCTGTTTCCTCAAGCAGTTATGATCACGGGGCGTAAGCCATAGCTGCAGGAGAATACAGATGCTGAACCCGGTGACATACTGCAGTTTGGTTGGTGGTGTAGTGGTCAGAGGAAGCCTCCTTTAATATGGAGCACTCAGGGCAGAGAGGAAAGGAGAAAGAACGTAAGATGGGCCTTAGAAGTCGCGACAAATTTGAAACGGCAAAGAGTGGGCAGGAAACAGACAAGCTGAGAAGTAGGGTAACAAGTAAGAACACTCCTGAGAGAGGCCAGTGTGACTTCCTTCTCTGGTAATTAGAGCAAGATGTATTTTACAGTAACATTTCAACAATACACTCAATTCCCTCCACCTACCACCTGGCTCAGATCAATGCAACCTCCTCTTTCTTAATAGACAGAGTTCAGAGAGACTCCAGACAGAAGAGGGGAAACTGGCTCTTGTGAAAACAGGTTGCTTTCTTCTTTGAAACCTCTCACAAAGGGGACGCTGCATGATAATGAAAAGTATCACCATCATTATTATTTTCTTGAAATATTGGACTCTCCCATAACAAAAGCTTCATTCTCTGTAATCTGATTGTTGTTTGGTATCATGAAGACATTGAAATTCATTTACACCTTCAGCTCTTGCTATGAGTGCCACCTGCTGCTCTCCCTCTGCAGCGGGTTTATCCTATTATGCTATTTATAGGGACTCCGTGGTAAAGGTGGCAGGAATAGCGATGCCAAACTTTCCTGCTTTTCTCCATCTGACAGCTGGCGTGTTGTCTGACAACACAAAGAGAAAGAAGAAAGGTTGCATATCAAAATATTTTGAAGGCACTGCTGTCAAATGCACAGACACACAACATGGATAATTACTTAAGTTTCATTGCATTGTCCAAAATGAAATCTTTCTAACCTAGGGACAGTTTTCAAGTTTTAATAATTTGGTTCTCGATTCTAAAATTTGTAGCTTTTCTTATTGCACAAATACACATAAAACTCAAAATAATTATTATGTTACCCAGGAAATCAAATCTGAGTATGAGGCTTTTTGAATTTTTACTCCTAATATGAGAAGTGAGTTGATCCAAGTAAAGCTGTATCATGTAAATTATACTCAGACTGACTCTGATAAATAAAAAATAAATTCACTTCCCACCAAAAAAAAAAAGGAATTGGAAAATTCTACCTAAGATGGGGCTTACTATAACTAATTCCCAGGAGTACTGATATTTAAGAAGCACTGGATGATTGACTCAACTGACTGGAAGCTGTTCCCTGGTTAAGTATAACCTATCTACTAGCCTTTGGGTTCTAAAAGCTCTGCAATAAGGAAACATCTTAGAACAGCCCCCTCCAAGTACTTCTGCTATTAAAACATCAGTCTCTATAGCAGTGTCTTTTGCCTACCTTGTGGCAAATTTTCCTTAAGGTAAAGGTCTTTTGTTAAGATGAATCCACTCCCTATTTTGTCAGTTGTCACAAAGCCTAAGGTTGAAATTGTGAGAAGGTACAAGTGTTTGTAATGAACTTTTCACCTTCCTGACCATAACTTGTATGTTCACTGAGTCATGTCAAACTCTTTGTGACTCTATGGGCTATAGCCTACCCAGCTCTTCTATCCATGGGATATTCCCAGCAAGAATACTTGAGCAGGTTGCCATTTCCTCCTCCAAGGGATCTTCCAGACCCAGGGATCGAACCCGCATCTCCCACATCTCCTGCGTTGTAGGCAGATTCTGTACCGCTAAGCCACCCAGGAAGCCCTTTCACCTTCCAGCTACTAACTTCTACAGATCCTTCCCTTCTGCCACCAGCCCCCAGCTGCCTGGATGAGGAATGAATAGCCAGCCAGGAATGGTTCTCCAGAAGTTGTCCTGACCTTTGATTTGTGTCCCAGGCCTCCAGAAGATGCACCACACCAATTAGATTCTCTCTTAGGAATTTAAAACAAACCACACAGTTAAGTTCCCAGGTGGTGCGGAGAACTTTGGAAGGGTTGGGATGCAGTGGGTGGTGGCACACGCACAAAGTCCAAAGGTTCTTAAGACTTCAAGGCAAGTGGCTGAGGGTTAGAAGAGATCAGATACACAGGAAGAAAATAAGAGAANTGTGTCATAAAAAAGCTGCCATGTAATAATTGTGATGATTTCAATGCAAATGAAGTGAGAAAGCTGATGTCAAGCTACCTCCAGTATCACAGAATTACAGAGCTTAGTCTTTCAACAAATATTTACTAAAAACTAACTCTGTGCCTAGAATTCCACGGGGCACAAAAGACATAGAAATAATAGATGTCAAGCCTTGACCTAAAATAGTTATAACTTTGGCTTGGAGATTGGGGAAGATAGACCTATAATTTATAATGCAATTTATTAAGACTACCAGGAAGTTCTGTGAACACCAAAATGGACATACAGCAAATGTCCACTGGGGACATTAAGGCAGTGAACTCTAGTGGAGTGTAATGGGAGGGACAAGTAGGTGACCTTCAACTCCACTCAAACACTGTCTAGTATAATACAGACTGTATCTGGGTGGGTTCATTCTCTCTAATTCTGGAACTGAGAGTTAGGAAACATGTTGGTTTACAGATGAGCCATGTCCTGTAACCTCAGTTTATGAGTAATAAAATAGTTGCTTTAGTCTATGTTTGCCACCTGCTCTGTCTTGTTTCTCAGGTTGGTCAACATTCAAGAGGGGGTTGTTATTTATTAGGGTCCCTCAAAGATCCCAGCACAAAGAAGCTAATAAGAAAATATTTTCCTTGAACTTTTCTACACTTCATGGCAACAAATATTTCAGCGTCTACTACACTGAAGACAGGGCTGTGCCCAAAGATGNTAAATAGTTGCTTTAGTCTATGTTTGCCACCTGCTCTGTCTTGTTTCTCAGGTTGGCCAACATTCAAGAGGGGGTTGTTATTTATTAGGGTCACTCAAAGATTTCAGCACAAAGAAGCTAATAAGAAAATATTTTCCTTGAACTTTTCTACACTTAATGGCAACAAATATTTCAGCGTCTACTACACTGAAGACAGGGCTATGCCCAAAGATGTACAGATCTTACCATTTAAGCTTAATGAAAGACGGTGCTAGTTGCAGAGAATCCACCTGCCGATGCAGGAGACACAGGAGATATGGGTTGGATCCCTGGATTAGGAAGATCCCCTGAAGGAGGAAATGGAAACTCGCATGTTCTTGCTTGTAAAAATCCCAGAAGCAGAGGAGCCTGGCAGGCAAATTTGCAGGAACTCTTTTGGATCAACTTTCCAAACAGAACTATGAGAGGTGCTTGACAGCATATTTCCGCAACCAATGGGTGCTCAAGCGACATTCCTTGACTTTGCTGCTACACTAAAAGGGGTTCCGATGTCACAGAGTAATGCTGAGCATCCGCTTACCCTGGGTCCTCCATAGCTGAGGTTGCCATTTGGTCAAAATGTTAGCAAATGCGAGCCTTGTCACAAGCCTTATCAGGCACTAAAAGTCGATTATCTAGAGTCCTCTCCCCACCCAGAAGGTGAATTGATATTAAATTGAATCCTTTTTGTGCTGTTATAAAATAAGCCCTTAAAAAACAATGAGCAAATGGAAAATAGAGTGTCTTTTATTGATTGTGATGTTTCCTCTTAACTCGATTCCAGCAGGGGAGCTTCTCTGATGGCACATGCGTGGAGAACAAGGGCACCATCGCGGTCGATAGTTCTGGGAAAATGGACGGCCTCGTCCACCTAATGGATCTCTCCAATTCCCTTCATCGGGATCCAACTTGGGATTAGTCACACGGCAGATTTTTCAACAGTTCCTCTAGACTCTGCTTTCTTTCAAAGCAATTTGGTAAATGTCAGCTGAGAGATTCAGCTTACTTTCATGATTTAAGGACTTTTTTTTTGTTTGTTTTTAAGACTCTGAGGTGTTCTTTTGCTTTGTCTTTGAATCCATGGTGGTTTTGATTTTTGTATTAATTCCCCATATACCCCTCACCCTCCCCTAATGTTTTAACATTACTGTGGTAAATTTGTCAAAATTAGGACACCAGTATAGATACAATACTGTATCTATAGATACAATACTGTATCTATACTGTACTAAACTCTAGGCTTGCTTCGGATTTCATCAGGTTTCCAATTACGTTCTTTCTTTTCCAAGATTCAATCCAGGGAATGATACTGCATTTAGTCAGCCTGTCTCCTCAGTCTCGCCTGGTCTGTGACATTTTCATGGTTTTTTTAATAACCTTCACATTTTTGAGGAGGAATTGGTCAGGTGTTTCATAGAACATCCCTCAATTTAGGTTTGAGTTTTTTTCATGATTACATTGGGGTTAAGGGTTTTGGAAAAAGAGGCTGCAGATTTAAAGTGACTTGCTCACTGTGCTATATCAAATGGGGTACCTGTTATTAGTGTAACATCACTGGCAATGCTAAGCTTGATCCCCTGGCCAGACCGTGTTAACCAGGTTTTCCCCTGAAAACCTTTTTATTTATTTTTCTTTTCTTTGAAATCACCCAAGTCAAAGCTATGATTTTTCCAGTAGTCATGTATGAATGTGAAAGTTGGACTATAAAGAAAGCTGAGCACTGAAAAACTGAAGCTTTTGAATTACAGTGTTGGAGAAGACTCTTGAGAGTCCCTTGGACTATAAGGAGATGTAACCAGTCAATCCTAAAGGAAATCAGTTCTGAATATTCATTGGAAGGACCGATGCTAAAGCTGAAACTCCAATACTTTGGCCACCTGATGGGAAGAACTGACTCACTGGGAAAGACCCTAATGCTGGGAAAGATTGAAGGTGGGAGGAGAAGGGGATGACCACAGATGGTTGGATGGACGTGAGCTTGAGTAGGCTCTGGGAGTTGGTGATGGACAGAAAAGCCTGGCATGCTACAGTCCAAGGGGTCACAAAGAGTTGGACAGGACTGGGCAACTGAATTGAACCCTAAAATGCAGTTATAAGATTCAGAGGGTATTTCTAAACATTGTGTTCAAGATACTAAAATGTAAAGTGTTGTTATTGTGTTAGTCTTCACAGTAGGCTGGGGAAAGCGGAGTGGAAAGTATTTGGAAGAGAAAAGAGAAAGGATATAAACTTATTTCAAGTTAAACTTTTATTTCCAAATTCTATACTAAGACATTTCTTTCAGATACTAATCTATGCTGAACCACTGGTTGTTTCAGTGGTACAGGATTCAGCCTCAGAAGCTTCTGTTAGTTATGAGCAAGGCAAGGTGAACCACTTTAGAGTTTTATGTTGAAATTAGCAATTGCTAACTGAAAGTGTCAACTTCGTATCTGAAAAATAAAAAGCAAGACTACAGGTCTGTGTAATTCATTTATCTACATCTTGGTGGGGGGAAGCAAAAAGAACATTTTAATCTATTTAAAATCTTACTGAGGCAGCACCTAGTGCATAAGTAATGTTCCTGTATTCTTCACACTAGCAAAATCTGCCCTGTGATAGAGCCTTGCTCCTCAAAGTGTGATTCACTAACCAGCTGCATGCACATCACCCAGGAGAAATGCAGTCTCAGGTCCCACTTCAGACCTACTGAATCTAGAGCTGCCTGTTAACTAGATCCCTGAGTGCTGGAGAGGCATACTGATGTTTGGGAAGGGCTGCTCTAGAAAATATTACTCAGGAAAGCATAACTGTGAAAGATAAACATGTGCCTAATCAAAAGCACGTGTATGGGCTTTCATCTCTTTACCTTCAAGCCAATGACAGTCTGTACATTTTCAAGGCACAGTTTGCTAAAGCAGTTGATAGTATTGCTTGGTCTGTGAATTATGCTATATGATTTACGTTGCAAAAGCAAAACTGTTCTCAAACAGATATGCTAGTTGCTTGAGGTAGTCAGTGCACAAAGAGAAATGCTGTAACATAATCTTTCTTAAAAAAATAATGGGTAGAAAAATAAAGATCCAAACAGAATCTGAAAAAACATGAGCCATAAAAATATATATAAATTGGACTACATTAAAATCAAGAATTGTTTATCAGAAGATACCATTAAGAGGAAAAAGGAAGTACATAGAAAGGGAGATGGTATTTGTAATTAATATAATTGATAAAGTATTTGGAAGATATAAAGAATGAGTCAATAAGAAAAAAAGAAAGAGCGTTCAAAATTTGCAAAAACATTCTCAGTTTACAAATAAAGATCTGTAAGTGGTGCTACACAAATACAGAGGGTCCAATCTCATCAGAAATAAGGAAAGAAAGTTATGATGCCAAACCACTACTACTTAACCATTAGAATAACTAAACAAAAACAAATGGAAAGCCAACACAAAGTAAACTCCAGGAGTTGGCAATGGACAGGGAGGCCTGGTGTGCTGCAGTCCACGGGGTCAAAAAGAGTCGGATATGACTGAGCAACTGAACCGAACTGTACACAAGTAACTGACATGACCAAGGATTGGCAAGAATATGAAGCAATAGGAACTGTTTGTATTAATATCAATTTGTATAGTTTTGGGGAAAAAATAAAGATCTATTAAAAAGGAGACTAAAGAAGATAAAGCCACTTAGTTTGAATTTCACATTATAACAGAGACAAGAGAGGCCTCTGGGCTCAGTGTTTTTATGGTAACTCACTTTCTCACTGTGCCCTGTTGCAGCTTGTACTCTTAGCAAATCTGCCAAAAAGATTGTTGTTTTTAATCATACATATGTTTCAAATGAGCCTCACTATATCCAGACCCCATTCCCCACATGACCTCTGAACCCTGGCTTCACATCTGTCCTCGGACACCCCTCCCATGCTCAGGAAACACCCTCTACCACTTGGACATCGTGAGGTCAATCGTGATTTGGGGAAGAATCTAGCCCCTGGGCTGAGATGCAGTGTTTTTCAAACAGACGTGACAAAGGTCACCCTGGAGACAACTTTTCTTAACAGATGATCCTCCTGGGCACCAGAGATGAGACGCCAGCGTGGACCTCGACTCGAATATCCTGCCGACATCCTGCATTTTGACAGCTACAATTCTTCCTTTTTCAATTTCAATTCTTATTGATTTTCAAGATTCTCATTTCAGAGATGTATGCTATCATTGTACTACAGTGTTTAGCAATTTATCTGTGCCTGCTTTTATATGCCAGATTGATCCTTTCCCACTGAAGCTGCAGGCGGCCGAGCATCATGTTGCTACTCAGGTGCCATCTCTGCTCACAAGCTATTAAACTGAGACATTTCACCCTCTCACCCGAAGAAAAACATACAGGGGAGGTGCATATTTGGTAATGAAGCAGAAGGCAGAGGTTGGCAATGAACTACTTCTGAGAAGAAAGGCATAAATTAGGAGGAAGCCAGATCCAAGGTGGGCAAGGGGTACAGAAACATTGCCCTGTGTTTCTATTTAAAAATGCCCAGAGTCCCCTCCGAGATGTCAGGGAGAGAAACCACATTAAATGATGAACTACTTGTTTGGTTCTGGTTATGGGAAGAAAATGGTGAGCATTTTTTTAAAACATGTGCAAATAAATAGAACAGGTTTTAGCAAGCAGTGTCTGTGCTCAGTCACTCAGTCGTGTCTGACTCTTTCCAACTCCATGGACCGTAGCCCACCAGGCTCCCCTGTTCATTGGATTTTCCTGGAGCAAATACTGGAGTGGGTTGCCATTTCCTCCTCCAGGGGATCTTCTCAACCCAGGGACTGAACCCAAGTCTCCTGCATCTCCTGCGTTGCAGGCAGGTATCTTACTGCTGAGCCAACAGAGAAGCCCATTAGGTAGCAGGGAGAAAGAGAATTAGATGAACTTGGACAAAGATATATTTCTTGCTGGACAGATTTTCCAAGAAAGAAATTCTAGAGTAAATAGTGGAACTTACTTGAATTAAAGTAAAGCACTCATACTGTAAGAAAAATGCTTCAAAATTTAGAAATTAAAAGTATAACCAAAACACTTAGGGATTACAATGATTATTTTTCCTCTTCAGCCTAATTCCAACTATTCCATTGTAGTAACTGTGATAATTGTCTTTCCTTTTTGACGAGGGTGGCATTTCTTTATGTCAACACTTCCTCACACTTTCTTCTGATTTCATTGGAAACTTCCCAAACTCCATAGAACATGGAAGGGCTAGCAGTCATGGGCCTCCCTTCCTTTCACCTAACTTGACCCCCTTGGCCAAATATTACAGGGGACACACTCATACTTGCGAGGAAAAATAATCATTGTTTTAGAAATTTCAGTTCAACTGGGCGTGTTTGTGATATAGTTATACTAAAAATTCATTCATGTATCTGAGGTTTAAATGTAACTGGATATGTTTGGAACATAGCTATGTCAGGAAGACTCCCTGGAGAAGGAAATGGCAATCCACTGCAGTATTCTTGCCTGGGAAATCCCATGGACAAAGGCGCCTAGAGGGCTACAGTCCATGGAGACACAGAGTCAGATATGACTTAGTGACTACACAACAGCAACGGCATACTAAAAAACTATTTGTTGGTTACCTGAAGTTCAAATTTAAGTGGGCATATGTGGAACGTACTTATATAAAAATTATTCATCATTTTCCTGAACTTCAACTTTTACCAGCATCCTGTATTTTATCTGGCAACACAATGTAGGAGAGCAAAATGTTCCCAGCCAAATGTATGTCTTTGGCATGAGGACCAACTCAGGTTGATTATTTTTAAGAAAAGGGATAGTCAGGAAATCTTTCTTTTTACTTCCCCCTTCACTGGCTAGAGAATTTAGATAAAGGCTGTGCCAGGAATAGAGCCATCACCAGGCATATCTGCAAAATAGAGAGACTACATGAGCACATGCAAAGAGGGAAACTCAGGGTCCACTCAGTGTCCCCTGTTTCTGCCTGGCCCAGCAAATATTGAGTCTCCATCATCATGTGAACTGCCTTCCCCCTTTGTTGAAGTCCCAAGCCATTACCCCCCAAACACCCTCTTTTGTCTTTAGCTGAAGATGGCATTTAAGGGGAAGGGTTCCGCTATTNGAGAAAAGAGAAAGGATATAAACTTATTTCAAGTTAAACTTTTATTTCCAAATTCTATACTAAGACATTTCTTTCAGATACTAATCTATGCTGAACCACTGGTTGTTTCAGTGGTACAGGATTCAGCCTCAGAAGCTTCTGTTAGTTATGAGCAAGGCAAGGTGAACCACTTTAGAGTTTTATGTTGAAATTAGCAATTGCTAACTGAAAGTGTCAACTTCGTATCTGAAAAATAAAAAGCAAGACTACAGGTCTGTGTAATTCATTTATCTACATCTTGGTGGGGGGAAGCAAAAAGAACATTTTAATCTATTTAAAATCTTACTGAGGCAGCACCTAGTGCATAAGTAATGTTCCTGTATTCTTCACACTAGCAAAATCTGCCCTGTGATAGAGCCTTGCTCCTCAAAGTGTGATTCACTAACCAGCTGCATGCACATCACCCAGGAGAAATGCAGTCTCAGGTCCCACTTCAGACCTACTGAATCTAGAGCTGCCTGTTAACTAGATCCCTGAGTGCTGGAGAGGCATACTGATGTTTGGGAAGGGCTGCTCTAGAAAATATTACTCAGGAAAGCATAACTGTGAAAGATAAACATGTGCCTAATCAAAAGCACGTGTATGGGCTTTCATCTCTTTACCTTCAAGCCAATGACAGTCTGTACATTTTCAAGGCACAGTTTGCTAAAGCAGTTGATAGTATTGCTTGGTCTGTGAATTATGCTATATGATTTACGTTGCAAAAGCAAAACTGTTCTCAAACAGATATGCTAGTTGCTTGAGGTAGTCAGTGCACAAAAAGAAATGCTGTAACATAATCTTTCTTAAAAAAATAATGGGTAGAAAAATAAAGATCCAAACAGAATCTGAAAAAACATGAGCCATAAAAATATATATAAATTGGACTACATTAAAATCAAGAATTGTTTATCAGAAGATACCATTAAGAGGAAAAAGGAAATACATAGAAAGGGAGACGGTATTTGTAATTAATATAATTGATAAAGTATTTGGAAGATATAAAGAATGAGTCAATAAGAAAAAAAGAAAGCGTTCAAAATTTGCAAAAACATTCTCAGTTTACAAATAAAGATCTGTAAGTGGTGCTACACAAATACAGAGGGTCCAATCTCATCAGAAATAAGGAAAGAAAGTTATGATGCCAAACCACTACTACTTAACCATTAGAATAACTAAACAAAAACAAATGGAAAGCCAACACAAAGTAAACTCCAGGAGTTGGCAATGGACAGGGAGGCCTGGTGTGCTGCAGTCCACGGGGTCAAAAAGAGTCGGATATGACTGAGCAACTGAACCGAACTGTACACAAGTAACTGACATGACCAAGGATTGGCAAGAATATGAAGCAATAGGAACTGTTTGTATTAATATCAATTTGTATAGTTTTGGGGAAAAAATAAAGATCTATTAAAAAGGAGACTAAAGAAGATAAAGCCACTTAGTTTGAATTTCACATTATAACAGAGACAAGAGAGGCCTCTGGGCTCAGTGTTTTTATGGTAACTCACTTTCTCACTGTGCCCTGTTGCAGCTTGTACTCTTAGCAAATCTGCCAAAAAGATTGTTGTTTTTAATCATACATATGTTTCAAATGAGCCTCACTATATCCAGACCCCATTCCCCACATGACCTCTGAACCCTGGCTTCACATCTGTCCTCGGACACCCCTCCCATGCTCAGGAAACACCCTCTACCACTTGGACATCGTGAGGTCAATCGTGATTTGGGGAAGAATCTAGCCCCTGGGCTGAGATGCAGTGTTTTTCAAACAGACGTGACAAAGGTCACCCTGGAGACAACTTTTCTTAACAGATGATCCTCCTGGGCACCAGAGATGAGACGCCAGCGTGGACCTCGACTCGAATATCCTGCCGACATCCTGCATTTTGACAGCTACAATTCTTCCTTTTTCAATTTCAATTCTTATTGATTTTCAAGATTCTCATTTCAGAGATGTATGCTATCATTGTACTACAGTGTTTAGCAATTTATCTGTGCCTGCTTTTATATGCCAGATTGATCCTTTCCCACTGAAGCTGCAGGCGGCCGAGCATCATGTTGCTACTCAGGTGCCATCTCTGCTCACAAGCTATTAAACTGAGACATTTCACCCTCTCACCCGAAGAAAAACATACAGGGGAGGTGCATATTTGGTAATGAAGCAGAAGGCAGAGGTTGGCAATGAACTACTTCTGAGAAGAAAGGCATAAATTAGGAGGAAGCCAGATCCAAGGTGGGCAAGGGGTACAGAAACATTGCCCTGTGTTTCTATTTAAAAATGCCCAGAGTCCCCTCCGAGATGTCAGGGAGAGAAACCACATTAAATGATGAACTACTTGTTTGGTTCTGGTTATGGGAAGAAAATGGTGAGCATTTTTTTAAAACATGTGCAAATAAATAGAACAGGTTTTAGCAAGCAGTGTCTGTGCTCAGTCACTCAGTCGTGTCTGACTCTTTCCAACTCCATGGACCGTAGCCCACCAGGCTCCCCTGTTCATTGGATTTTCCTGGAGCAAATACTGGAGTGGGTTGCCATTTCCTCCTCCAGGGGATCTTCTCAACCCAGGGACTGAACCCAAGTCTCCTGCATCTCCTGCGTTGCAGGCAGGTACCTTACTGCTGAGCCAACAGAGAAGCCCATTAGGTAGCAGGGAGAAAGAGAATTAGATGAACTTGGACAAAGATATATTTCTTGCTGGACAGATTTTCCAAGAAAGAAATTCTAGAGTAAATAGTGGAACTTACTTGAATTAAAGTAAAGCACTCATACTGTAAGAAAAATGCTTCAAAATTTAGAAATTAAAAGTATAACCAAAACACTTAGGGATTACAATGATTATTTTTCCTCTTCAGCCTAATTCCAACTATTCCATTGTAGTAACTGTGATAATTGTCTTTCCTTTTTGACGAGGGTGGCATTTCTTTATGTCAACACTTCCTCACACTTTCTTCTGATTTCATTGGAAACTTCCCAAACTCCATAGAACATGGAAGGGCTAGCAGTCATGGGCCTCCCTTCCTTTCACCTAACTTGACCCCCTTGGCCAAATATTACAGGGGACACACTCATACTTGCGAGGAAAAATAATCATTGTTTTAGAAATTTCAGTTCAACTGGGCGTGTTTGTGATATAGTTATACTAAAAATTCATTCATGTATCTGAGGTTTAAATGTAACTGGATATGTTTGGAACATAGCTATGTCAGGAAGACTCCCTGGAGAAGGAAATGGCAATCCACTGCAGTATTCTTGCCTGGGAAATCCCATGGACAAAGGCGCCTAGAGGGCTACAGTCCATGGAGACACAGAGTCAGATATGACTTAGTGACTACACAACAGCAACGGCATACTAAAAAACTATTTGTTGGTTACCTGAAGTTCAAATTTAAGTGGGCATATGTGGAACGTACTTATATAAAAATTATTCATCATTTTCCTGAACTTCAACTTTTACCAGCATCCTGTATTTTATCTGGCAACACAATGTAGGAGAGCAAAATGTTCCCAGCCAAATGTATGTCTTTGGCATGAGGACCAACTCAGGTTGATTATTTTTAAGAAAAGGGATAGTCAGGAAATCTTTCTTTTTACTTCCCCCTTCACTGGCTAGAGAATTTAGATAAAGGCTGTGCCAGGAATAGAGCCATCACCAGGCATATCTGCAAAATAGAGAGACTACATGAGCACATGCAAAGAGGGAAACTCAGGGTCCACTCAGTGTCCCCTGTTTCTGCCTGGCCCAGCAAATATTGAGACTCCATCATCATGTGAACTGCCTTCCCGCTTTGTTGAAGTCCCAAGCCATTACCCCCCCAACACCCTCTTTTGTCTTTAGCTGAAGATGGCATTTAAGGGGAAGGGTTCAGCTATTATGGCACATTTAGTCAGTTTTCCTGGGTCTTTCCCATGTACATATGTTATTAATTTTTTATTTTCACCTGTTAATAGCCCTCATGTTCAGTTAATTCTCAGATCAGCCAGAAGAACCTAGAAGAGTAGAGGAAAATTTCTTTCTCCCTGACACTTCATCATACCCACCCTTGCACACTCATGGTTGCCTAATTTCCCTTAAGAAACGTGCCTGCTGGGTTCTCATTCCATAAGGCGGTGATTAGCAAATGCCACCTTAGTGCCAACCAGCTTGGAGTTTGGGATAAACTAAGTTATTCTGAACTGGATTTTGTGTTGAGTCCTTATCCTGCCTTATCTTTGCTAGAGCTGGTGGGCTCCCTTAAGTGATAGGAGAGCACCACCCCTGAGGACAGTTATCATCAAGAGAAAAGATGATGCTGACTCAGGGAAACTGATGCCTATTATCCTGTTACTGACAGAATGGCTGAGGTGTGCCACTTTGGGATGTCTCTGCTGCAACATAAAGACAATGCTTCGGTCCACAGAAGAGCTTACCTTGACAACCCAAAACACCTGTGAAAGAGACTATGAAACTGCACAGGCCACAGCAAACGAGCGCAGAAACTAACAGTGAGTCCACCCGTGAAAGTGAAAGTTGCCCAGCTCTTTGTGACCCCACGGACTATATAGTCAGTGGAATTCTCCAGGCCACAATATCGGAGCAGGTAGCCTTTCCCTTCTCCAGGGCATCTTCCCAACCCAGGGATTGAACCCAGTTCTCCCACATGGCAGGCAGATTCTTTACCAGCTGAGCCACAAGGGAAGCACAAATCCACCCTGCTCTGACACTGAGAGATCGCTTCACTCAAAAGTGACCTGTCAATGAAATCAATATCTTAAAATGGCAGGTTATTCTAGATTACCTCCATCAGTAGGCCCAATGTAATTACAAGAATCTTTCAAAGGTAGAAGAGAGCATTATATAACCAAAAAGATGGCAGTATGAGAAGGCCAGAATCCATTGTTTCCGGCTGTGAGGATGGAGGAGGAAGTCGTGAGCTAAGGGCTTCAGATGACCTACAGAAGTTGGGACAGGAGAGGAAGCACATTCTCTAGAAGAAACTTGTCTCTACCAAAACATTGATTTTGGATATCTGACTGGAGAACAGTAAGATAATCAATCTTATTTAATAGTAAAATTGTTTAAGCTCAAAAAAAGAAGTGATCTGTCTGTTCCCAGTGCTGGTTAGTTTGGGTGGGGTATGTAAGTTTGTGTGTGCACATGCCCAAGTGTATGTGTCCTGGGGCAGTGAGTGGCCTAGAACTCCCAACCTCCTGTCTACTCTTTTCTCAGATTCTTTAAGAGCCTGGAAATTATTCAACATGTCATTTCCCTTCCTCTTCTCCTGGCATCTTTTATTCAGAAGTCTTTTATAATCCACACATGCATGTCAAGAGGACATCTTGGGGCCAGATCCCAACAGCCGTTAGTCTGGAAGAGACTGGCTCATCTATGTGCATCTTTCTGCCATGCTGCATCACCCATACAGCCCTTACAAAGGCAGTGACATTTAAATTCACTTCACGGAAGATTCTAATGATGTACGTGGGGGGACAGATCTGCTAATGGGCTAAAATTTGAAAAGGTTCCAGATATTTTTTATGCAACCTTGAGCTCTGTGCTGCATAATGATCCCTTTTACAAATAAAGCTGTAGGACCTTGCTGTCCGTGTCAAGTTAGAAAGGCAAAGACTTTACCTTTCCCTAACGTGCATTAAGGTACTCAGTAGTGCAGAGATGCGGGGAGAAGAAAGGAAATAGGTTTAGAAATATTGGCCCAAGTGAAAAGATTCACAGGAGATGTGTCTTGAGCTTAGTGTAATGAGATGACCCTGAAATGTGTAATCATAGGGCTTGAAGAAACTTCAAAAACATATCAAACCCAGTTAACTAGAAAGGCTGGATGGGGCCTTTTTCAGGCCCGGAAATTTGATTCTTTTGAGAGCTCCTGATGTCATGCACACAAATAGCAACATGCAATACTTCATGGTTTCAGATGTTTTCCTACCCTTTTATTTTCTCTGATTTTTACAAGTAAACTTTGAAACATGGTTATTCATCCCATGTTTTAAATGAGGAGAGATACTTAAAAGTGATTGGGCAGAATTTCCATTGCCACTGAGCTCATAAATACACAGCCCAGATTGTCCAGCCTGAAATCTTTATCCAATGTAGCTTAGAGACACCAGCTGCAACCCAGGCACTATTCTTGATGTAGGGTGAATAAGATATACATATTCCTGCCTAAAAGAGCTTAGCATAGTCACTATCCACAGATATTAAATAAAACTCAGTATTATGAGACATACAAGCTACTTCACGCGTCTTCGAAAAGTGGAAACAAGCCACATAAAAATGTATTCAATATAGTCAATACATACTGAATCTTGAGTCATTTGTGACCAGTTTAAAGAGACAGAGGAAAGAAACGGATATTAGAAGCAAGAGAAAAGAGTCAGTGAGAAGAAATTCTAGTGGGATGGAGCAGGAAACAGCAGGCAGAGAGAGACACTGTTTCACACGCAGCCCTGCTTATTACCAGGATGGGGACAGTTGCCCGTCTTCTTGCCTTTACAGCTTTCACCGCCTGGGGCTTCAGACATTTTGCTCTAGGAATATTCAGTTCTCCCCTCGTGGTACCCANTGGATATCTGACTGGAGAACAGTAAGATAATCAATCTTATTTAATAGTAAAATTGTTTAAGCTCAAAAAAAGAAGTGATCTGTCTGTTCCCAGTGCTGGTTAGTTTGGGTGGGGTATGTAAGTTTGTGTGTGCACATGCCCAAGTGTATGTGTCCTGGGGCAGTGAGTGGCCTAGAACTCCCAACCTCCTGTCTACTCTTTTCTCAGATTCTTTAAGAGCCTGGAAATTATTCAACATGTCATTTCCCTTCCTCTTCTCCTGGCATCTTTTATTCAGAAGTCTTTTATAATCCACACATGCATGTCAAGAGGACATCTTGGGGCCAGATCCCAACAGCCGTTAGTCTGGAAGAGACTGGCTCATCTATGTGCATCTTTCTGCCATGCTGCATCACCCATACAGCCCTTACAAAGGCAGTGACATTTAAATTCACTTCACGGAAGATTCTAATGATGTACGTGGGGGGACAGATCTGCTAATGGGCTAAAATTTGAAAAGGTTCCAGATATTTTTTATGCAACCTTGAGCTCTGTGCTGCATAATGACCCCTTTTACAAATAAACCTGTAGGACCTTGCTGTCCGTGTCAAGTTAGAAAGGCAAAGACTTTACCTTTCCCTAACGTGCATTAAGGTACTCAGTAGTGCAGAGATGCGGGGAGAAGAAAGGAAATAGGTTTAGAAATATTGGCCCAAGTGAAAAGATTCACAGGAGATGTGTCTTGAGCTTAGTGTAATGAGATGACCCTGAAATGTGTAATCATAGGGCTTGAAGAAACTTCAAAAACATATCAAACCCAGTTAACTAGAAAGGCTGGATGGGGCCTTTTTCAGGCCCGGAAATTTGATTCTTTTGAGAGCTCCTGATGTCATGCACACAAATAGCAACATGCAATACTTCATGGTTTCAGATGTTTTCCTACCCTTTTATTTTCTCTGATTTTTACAAGTAAACTTTGAAACATGGTTATTCATCCCATGTTTTAAATGAGGAGAGATACTTAAAAGTGATTGGGCAGAATTTCCATTGCCACTGAGCTCATAAATACACAGCCCAGATTGTCCAGCCTGAAATCTTTATCCAATGTAGCTTAGAGACACCAGCTGCAACCCAGGCACTATTCTTGATGTAGGGTGAATAAGATATACATATTCCTGCCTAAAAGAGCTTAGCATAGTCACTATCCACAGATATTAAATAAAACTCAGTATTATGAGACATACAAGCTACTTCACGCGTCTTCGAAAAGTGGAAACAAGCCACATAAAAATGTATTCAATATAGTCAATACATACTGAATCTTGAGTCATTTGTGACCAGTTTAAAGAGACAGAGGAAAGAAACGGATATTAGAAGCAAGAGAAAAGAGTCAGTGAGAAGAAATTCTAGTGGGATGGAGCAGGAAACAGCAGGCAGAGAGAGACACTGTTTCACACGCAGCCCTGCTTATTACCAGGATGGGGACANAGATATTAGAAGCAAGAGAAAAGAATCAGTGAGAAGAAATTCTAGTGGGATGGAGCAGGAAACAGCAGGCAGAGAGAGACACTGTTTCACACGCAGCCCTGCTTATTACCAGGATGGGGACAGTTGCCCGTCTTCTTGCCTTTACAGCTTTCACCGCCTGGGGCTTCAGACATTTTGCTCTAGGAATATTCAGTTCTCCCCTCGTGGTACCCATGCTGCAGGATATTTCCACGCAGAAGTCTCTACCCACTCCTTTACCTCTATTATTCTTTTCTCACAACATGGATTTCTTTCTGCTATGAATAAATCAGACCTAAAACTGTAGACTCTGAGACTGAAATTCATTTCTGATTCATCTGTCGCCTAATCCACCTTGCACAATTTCTAGCACCTATTAGGTCCTCAGGACTTCCCTGGTGGCTCAGAGGTTAAAGCGTCTGCCTCCATACGGGAGACCTGGGTTTGATCCCTGGGTTGGGAAGATCCCCTGGAGAAGGAAATGGCAACCCACTCCAGTATTTTTGCCTGGAGAATCCCATGGACAGAGGAGTTTGGTAGGCTACAGTCACAAAGAGTCGGACACGACTGAGTGACTTCACTTCACTTTATTAGGTCCTCAATAAATTGTCAGTGGATTAAGTTTAAATTCAGGTTTCTCCATTCCTAATTTACCACCTTGGGTAAACAAATCAGACCCTGCTTAAATAAGACTGACTTTTATATCTACTAGGCCCAAAACTCTGTCCTATTCCAGTAAGTTGAATATGCTCACTGAGTTTTTATCAATGAAAGGTAACTCCACTAGCTTCTGAGGACAGAGGACGAGATGGAAGACACAGAAATTGCTCTCTAAGAACTTACGCTATGTTCCTCCTCACAGTGTGCTTCACATGGTAATTCAGAACTCACTACTTTAGTCCTCCTACCTGGCTTACCTTGGGACAAACTAGCCCATCAGGATTGCCTCCATCTTTTCACCTGACCATGAGCTTCACTGAAGGGTGAGGGGGGAAGAGAACCTGTCAAGTGAGTCACCTGGATTTCATCCAGCTTTGTGCTGATGGGGAGACCACCTACCAAATGCTATGGCCTGAATGCTTATGGCCCCCAATAACCCTGCTCTCACAGGTGATGGTATTAGGAGGTGGGACCTCGGGAAGTGATTAAGTCGTGAAGATGAATCCCTCATGAATGGAATTGATGCTCTTAGGGAGAGAGATCCCAAAGAGCTCCCTGACCCCTTCCACCAAGTGATGATACAATGAGAAGTCAGCAAACCAAAAGAGACCTCACCTGACCATGCTTGGTAAACTGATCTTGGACTTCTAGCCACCAGAACTGCGAGAAATAAATTTCTGTTCTTCATAGACTACCCGATTTGGTATTGTACTAGACCAAGACACAAAATGAATGAAGAATGGAAGATGGCATAGAGTGCACATAAATGTGAGATAAGTACGAACATCAAGATTATTATAATTTGTCATTTTCTTTCTTAATGAGAAAGATGACAACTTACCAAAAGAAATCAGTGGGGAACATTCTCTACCTTGTGTGATGCTTTCCCAATGAGAATACTGTCTGAGAATTCACCATGTCCTCTACCATGTCCAGTATATTGTTGATGTTCACACAAAATTTGCCTCATGTGAGGTCAGATGGGGGATGAAGATGAAGTATAGTTCTCACTTGTTTCTCACAGAATCTTGAATTTTGCAAAATTAGGACTTTCCATAGAAATCAAGATGAATGTGTTATAATTATAATCTAGAGTAACTAATCTCTTGGTTGTACTAAAGAAAGCCAGAATTTCAGATTTCAAAATTAAGNTCTCACTTGTTTCTTACAGAATCTTGAATTTTGCAAAATTAGGACTTTCCATAGAAATCAAGATGAATGTGTTATAATTATAATCTAGAGTAACTAATCTCTTGGTTGTACTAAAGAAAGCCAGAATTTCAGATTTCAAAATTAAGAAGCCTTTGGCCAGCTCATGCGAAGAGTTGATTCATTGGAAAAGACTCCGATGCTGGGAGGGATTGGGGGCAGGAGGAGAAGGGCACGACAGAGGATGAGATGGCTGGATGGCATCACGGACTCGATGGACGTGAGTCTGAGTGAACTCCGGGAGTTGGTGATGGACAGGGAGGCCTGGCGTGCTGCGATTCATGGGGTCGCAAAGAGTTGGACACGACTGACTGACTGAAATGAACTGAACTGAATGAATAAATATACTATGGTATATCCGTTCAATGAAATATTATTCAGGAATTTTAAAAAAAAGAGTTATCAAGCCATGAGAAGACATCAGGAAACTTAAAGGCATATGGCAAAGTTTAAAAAAAAAAAAAAGCCAATCTAAAAAGATCAGTACTTGCCAGGTTTATGTAGGGGAAGATTGACTAGATAGAGCACAGAGGACAGTGGGGGGCTGTGAAATAATTCTTTATATCTACTATAATGGTGGGTACATAAAGGCTTTCCAGGTGGCTCAGTGGTAAAGAATCTGCCTGCCAATGCAGGACACATGTATTTAATCCCTGGGTCAGGAAGATCCCTTGGAGAAAGAAATGGCAACCCACTCCAGATTTTTTGCCTGGGAAATTCCATGGACAGAGGAAACTGGTGGGCTATACAGTCCATGGGGTGGCAAAGAGCAGCATGTGACTGAGCACCTGAACATGCACATGGATACTTGGCATTATAGATTTGTCAAAACCCACAGAATGTGTAAGGAATGAACCCTAATGTAAATTATGGACTATAATGTAGTAGTATCAGCAAAGCAATTGTACTTAATTGCTTTTTATAAAGCACACTAATCCAAGGTGTTAATAACTGGGGAATCTGTGGTGAGGGTGATGGGAGGAGCTTTGACAGGATATATAGGAACTCTTATTGCTAAGTCACTTCAGTCGTGTCCAACTCTGTGCAACCCCATAGATGGCAGCCTACCAGGCTCCCCCGTCCCTGGGATTCTCCAGGCAAGAACACTGGAGTGGGCTGCCATTTCCTTCTCCAAGGCATGAAAGTGAAAAGTGAAAGGGAAGTCTCTCAGTCATGTCCGACTCTTCGTGACTCCATGGACTGTAGCCTACCAGGCTCCTCTGTCCATGGGATTTCACAGGCAAGAGTACTGG